>CM054182.1:50948378-51305878 GCA_028829895.1 Sinotaia quadrata
TACATATCGATATAATTAAACTATTAATTAGAAATGTGTACTGTTTTAGTATTAATTTCTATTTTGTATAAGTTTGTTATTTAATCTTTTCATAACAAATTGTTCAAGTTGGCAGACATAGGTGCATGCTTATACGCTTATACTTATAGCATTAATCGTAATTTAAAAAGTAATACAAAATTGAATGTGATACATATGTAACAGTTTAAGATTAAACCAAGAGCTGGAGAAATTGAAATCTGAATATATTTCTAAAATGTAGTGTTCATTTCAAAAGATTTATTTGTTTTTGACTTTACAATGTTACTAAACAAGTAATGATCTGCCTTAAAATGAGAGATAACAACTGTTATTTTAAGACACTAGTTATTCTCTTCAATTCAAATTCATTTACTATTTTCTGGAAAGATAAACAAAGATTTGTAAAGTTTTCTTGTTTGCAAACTTTTTCATTGTTGCAAATGCCCTGAACCAGTAAATAAACTGATGTATTTTAAGTAAGTCAGATGAAATAAGTAGTACTCGTTATACATACTGTTTCATTGTGTATATTAATTTTTGTTGTTGTTAAAGATTTTTGCTATGCGCATTGTGCCAATAACATTCTTTAAAGTTTAAGAATTGCAACACAAGATATTTAAGAAATTTTAACACTCAATAGATGGTCATGGAAATTTGAATTAAAAACTAAAATGTTTATAAATAATTACTAATAATTTTAAAACTGAAGACTAGCTTGATTAAATTAGTATTTGCAAGTTCATTTTTAACTATGGAAAAAAACTGCATGATCAAGAGTCAATTCAAAGTTAATTTATTGTGAATGCATTATTTAAAAATATAATTAATGAATCTATTCTTAGCAAGCTACTTTTTTTTTTAGGTAATGACTAAATGGTTTAATTTAAGGTTAGAATTTGCCTTTACCTAATGTGTACAAAATATTATGGATTGTAAAAGAATGAAATCTCTAATGATAACACTGATAAATGATGTCTGATAGCTTAAAAGTTAAACTATTCTATAAATAATAAAATTTGGTGAAAATATGAAGCACTTACCTAAACATCCAAATTGTGTTTCTTAGAGAAAAATTATTTTATCTCAGTAATTTAACACATGAAACAGGCTCACTACTAACAGCTGCTATTATGGAAGGTATGATTATTTATTCTCTGTTACTTGGCAGTATTCACTAGAATCAAATAAATTAAATATTTTAAAGGCATTTTGGATTTATAAGAGACATTTTTACAACTCAAAATTAAAAAAAATTAATAACATAATTAACTTTGATACAAACGCCAACAACAAATAAATGTCAGTTAGCTACCTTCTTTAATTGCACATTTTCCCCCTATAAATCGTTATTACATTAGGTTAAAATGTTAGTCTTCGTGATGAAAGACGGTAGATATTAACTTTACAAACTTTATAATAAAATGGCACTCATTTTCATGGAAAGCTGTCTTTAAATGGTTCAAAATATACAAATGGTATAATGATTTAAAGCAATAGGTTAAAGTGCTGCTTTTAAGGCCACATTACTACATGCCAAGAAGGAAAAAATATTTATCAACCTACAATCTTCAAATCTGGAAAATTAGTTGCCTTTGATAAAAGAAAGCAATATTAGTTGTTAGTTTTAAATTATCTTGTTTAGTTTTAAAATATCTTATTTAGTTTTTATTTTATTAATTTTTTAACAAGCAAAAATACACACTATTTCAAACTTCATTCAAAATTCATTAAACATTTACCAGTAAAAAATCTGAAATAAGGATTTTTCTTATCTAGAGCATAAAACAAAGTTACAAAATGTGGAAAAAAAAGTTATGAAAGTTTTGCTAATGTACTCATAAAAAAAACAAAAAAACCCATAAATTTTAAAAACTATTGCATACAGGATTTTATGCATAGGTAACTTTCTAGCTGTATATATTTAAGGATGCCAAATTTCGGATACACAGAATAATTAAACTATTCAAAAATGTGATAGGTGTATTGACCATTGGAGTAAAAATGTATTTAAAGTTAAAAGAAAAACCACTAAAGAACTTTAAAACTATGTTCAAAGTTTTTTTGTTTATTTTTTTATATAAATATACCCTATCCATACCATTTTGGACTACTGTTAATCATGTAGCTCTCTTAGCAACACAAAGTTAAAGATTCTGCCTTCTATAACCTCACTTTTCCCATCTGTAAACCCAGATTAATAACAGAAAAAGGAAAACACTTTTTAAAAATCAATCTACATTTTTAAAATTTGGAATACAAGTTGTTTTTTGTTATGGGAAAGCAATATCAGTTGTTAGTTTCCAAGTATCTGGTTTAGATTTAATTTTCAAATGTATTTAAATATATAAAATACCTAATTTTTCTTAAATTAAAATGTTCATTAGACTAGAGGAAAACCAACTGAAAATCTTACAGTAAAAATTAAAATGTTATTAAAAAGAGGTTGCTCTTCAATAAGAATGCTTTATTAATTAAACATTGGTTATCATTATTTTTTTTTTAATGTTTTATGCATTTCTTTGTCTTTATGTGTGTATTTATTGTTGTTGAAATCTCTTTTCAGTGAACATGTCATTTTATGAGCAAGCACATACTCTTTTCAGAGCAAAGTGTTCTGATATCTTTTCAGAAGACTGACAAGACACCTTTCAGTAAATCCATGCTTTTAGATTTCTCTTTGAAAGTAATACTTGTATATGGTATTATGTTATATTTTTTAATAATACTATAGAAAAAGAGCTAGTTTGTTTTGAAAAGGTGACAACACCAGAAACACACCCGGACATTACTTTTTTCCAAATTATTTTTTTAATTCAAGGATTACAATTCCTACAATTATTGTTTTGTTTTTTTAAAAATAAATAAGGCAGGTATATTAGTACAGTTTTAAAATGATACTGATTCTTATGATCATGCACAGACTTCAATGCAGAACTTCCACTGCCTATACCAAATTATTAGAATTGTTTTAACAAACTGCACCAAACAGGTATAGCTACTGGTCAAGAAATACATTCTGTTCTTAAAAATTAAAAGTAAAAAAGATTTAAAAAACAGCAACTATACAATGTTTATTCTACTTGCATATGATTATTTAGTACTATGAGACAAGTGAAGAGTTTTCAGGAATGGGTTCATAATGTAACTATAAGACATATGGCTGATATTAGTGCATTATAATTATACTATCTTTTAAATTAAAAAGTTTAATAAATAATTTTTGTAAAGCACATTCAATAATAATTATTTGTTATAGGTTTTTGTCGATCCATTCCCTCCTTATCTCTTGATACAGGCAATGGGAATGTATATACATGTGAAATGTGCCAAATGTCAAAATAAAATGTGCATTTTAACTAACATACAGAAGACTAATACTAATATAGTAAAAGTTAAACTCTGACATACAAACCTACCAAATTTGACAATTAAATCCTAAAGTAAAAATAAGATGAATCAAATATGACACTTTTTATACCCTGAAACTGTATTATTTAAAGTCTTACATGCTATGTGATTTTAATTTATTGTATATAACAATGAATCTCATATAGGTATATAGAAGAAGGAATTCAATTTTGTTTAGTAGTGAACAACTTATCACAATTGGTGAAAAAGGCATAAGCAGAATTGTTAGCTTGGATGAATCACTGAGGTAATGTGACATCTGTGGTGGATATATGGTTTGAATGATGGAATGTACAAGAATATCCAGCCTAGCAGTCAGAGAAAGGGAAGGTAAAATGCTGCTATTATATATTAACATTCTGAAAATAGCATAAATGGGTCTCCAGCATCCACTGTCAATAAATGTTTAATTTAGCACACAGCAAAGATTTGAACATTTTAGTAAAGCCCCAAAACCAGTGCTCTACACAGCACTGTACCTGGGTCTTATCTCCAGGTAAAACGGCTGCACCCCCTGTGGTGTCGACAATAGCAGGACCAGCACCCGTGGGTGAAGTGGCCAATCCTGGTGTCTGCTTGAGCAGCTGTTGCTGCAGGAGTTGTGCTTGCTGCGTTTGGTGGAACAGTTGTGCAGATTGGTGTGTCAGAAGAGCAGATTGCTGGCCTTGCTGCACCTGCACCCATAATCACCACTGACAACCACTTTCCTAGGCCTTTCAATAATTGCAATGTGACAACCACTTTTTACTAGGCCTTTCATCAATAACTGTAATGTGACACCTACATCCCTAGGCCTTTTGTCAAAAACTGTAATGTGACCACTTTCAAACACTTCTGTCAGTAAGTGAAATATGACAATCATTTTGTATGCCTCTTGTCCATTAAGTGTAATTTGACAATCCTTTCTAATTCTATATTCCTGTCAATAATCAAGTGTTAACATGGTGACAATTATTTCTCTAGCTCTTCTATCAATAATTAATGTGACAATCATTTCCTTAGATTTTCAGTCAATGATGTGACAATTATTTTCCTAGATCTGTCAGTAACTATAATGTGATAACCACTTTTCTAAGCATTCTATTATTTTCACAAGCTTTCTGTCAATATCTTTACTGTGACAAAGATTTTGCCAATATTTTGTAAACTAGTAGTAGTAAAATAATCTGTTATCTTGGCATCCACCCACCGCTCTTTTACTTTGAATAGACAAAATTACTGACAACTATATATTTTTTTTAAAATAAGTTTTTCAAAATTTCACATATTTTGTCATGTATATCATTTAAATCTACTGGAGATTAATTTATGATTTATTTGAAATTGAGTAAAATAAAACAAAAAGGTCACATTTTCAGATTAAACATGCCAATGTGCAACAATCACATTTGAAAACATGTCACAAAAATTATTTTATTTTATTTTTTTTAAATCTTTTATTTAGGAAAAAACTGCAATACAAGGTTAGTGTTTTTCTTTTATAAAAGTTTATAATTGCAATTTAATATAAAATAATCATGTTTGTTTATTATTACTCTAATCAAAAACCTTTCCCTAAAGAACAACATAAATTCTAGTCCTACAGTCAGTAACCATTAAAGTCATTAAATACTATTTCACAAAAGTCCACTTTTATTAATGAACGTTAATGTCTTAGAACACATTATTCTAAATCTGTCAAATTTGATTGAATTATTTTCCAGGCTATGCTTTGTATGTAAAAACATACAATATGATTGGAAAAATTCATCAAGTAGACTAAGAATATAAAAACAAAGATGGTTACAAATCATGCATACATTACTAACATAATACTTTTACAAAACAATAATCTACAAAAGTGATTTAAATTCAACAATGCCAAATAATAATAGCAAATAATATATTAAACTGTAATGTGCAGATGACAAAAAAGAACACTAAAGTGGGACTTTTCCATTAAAAAAAACCACCAATAATTAAGCCAAAAGGAACTTTCACAAATAAAACTTAATTTTTCGTACATGATAATTATTAGTAGTTGATAATTTATTTATATTAATTAAAGCAGAAAAAAATAAAAAGGAAGAACTTTAATTATTAAATTACCTTATCAACAGGCACGAGAATGAGTAAGTGTGGTAATGAGGAGAATAATTGTATATCTATAGATGTGCTTTATTTTAGGGGCTAGGGGGCATGTACCCCTGACTTTTTAAAAATAATAAGAACATAATTTGTGCCTTGAGACTTATTTAGTGACAGCAAATACTGAAAATGCAAAAATCCATTTATAAATTTATTATAAAAAAAGATATACAGTACATGATTGAGTAGTCTTCTTTAGAATAAATTTTTTATCTACTCACATTCAATACATAATAACGGTCAGTATATGTACTTTATTTTAAAGATTTAAAGATTATCAAAGTTACAAGATCATGAAAATTAGGGTTTTGAAAAAAACTGTCAATGAATTTTAAGTAAAAATTGTTAAAACAATCAGAAATGTGATGTGCCATCAAGAAATGAATCAGAATGTACTTGACCTAATTTCCCAGCAGCAGATGAATTAGATCAGAGGGAATGATACAGTCAATTTTGAGAATTGAACACCAATTATAAAAGAATTTGGAACATTAATATAAAAGCATTCTGCCTATGCAATTTTTGGTTAAATTCAGGAAAGGGGTTAAACTGCTCTACTCATTTATAAATGGACCCAATATATAAAAGATCATTTTCTAACACAATTCATTTATTAAATGTTACAAAAGTTGATTAGTGTACTTTGAATAGTAGACATTGATAAGGTAAGTACATGTAAATTCAATATTAGGTCATCATTCAAAATTCAGGACATGAACTTCAGTTTCTTCGAACTGTTAGAATGCTCAGCAGTACAGATGTCTCTCATTTAGGTAGAACCAGCCTCTGTATGGCGATAGCGGACAACTACTAAATTCCGAAAAAATTTACCATTTTGTCACAAGTGTTGTGTTTATGTTCCATATTTATCACGCTTGTGAAATAGTTTGTTGAATAAAACTATCTTCCAACTTTTCATTAATGCATTTTTTATTTGTGAGAGTGGGTGGAAGCATGTACGATCGCTTTAAATTAGGTACGGTTGGCGTGTTTCGATAGCCGTGGCAAAATTCTCAATTTCCAGTTTTACCCTTGTGTTTTGATATACCTTGCAAACACTAAAACGGGTTCCGCTACAATTGTCCAATCAGAATGTATCTTATATCAAACTAAAGAAAAATGAATGCAGAATGCAACCATGTTAGTTTCGAATCTGTATTTTTATTTTCATTGTATGTAAAAATTGATTGAAAAAAGCCTATTTTTCAATTATGTTTTTGCACGGTTATTTCTGAAAATATAGATTTTTTTCTTATATCAGAAGAAAGTAGAAAATCTCTTCTTTAAATGGTATACACATGACAAAGTGGCATTTTGTAGCGAAACCCGCAGAGTGGGAAAATGTGCAACCCAAGCGTGCGTGAAGTAAACATAGGCCTAAACATAAACGAAACGCGTGATCGCCATGGCGTTGTTGGCTATGCTTGTTTCTCTGCTGCGAAAGTAATTCACTAAGTTTAATTAACTATAACTCTTGCAGTTGTAAAAAGATTTTAATTAATTATCTGGATAATCTTTTAAGGCTATTTGACAGAAATAAAGATCGTATCTGTACAGATGGCAATGCGTTCGAGATCGTCATGGACATGAGCAAGAGTCAACAAGTATAGGCCTTCTAAACAGATGTTATATATCATTTCTGCTGTAAATTTTATTAACAATGTTTGATAATATCTGTCAGACAATGATCACACATTGATCCTAGATCGTTTTTCTCCACAAAAAAAACTGGTTTGATGGATCACGAATGACAGCCATTTAAATTAATTAATCATAACGGGTAGCGCCAATAGCAACAGCCTCAAATACGCATTAATTATTTAGATTTTGTGAGGCTATACCCCATTATTGTATCTTTTAGGAGTTGGTAATAGGTTAAATTATTGTTAGGGTTCATTTTACTTGTAAAAATTGCCAAGACTTTGAGGGACCATGTTTCCGAATACATAATACTATTGTTTTTATTTCAACTTGTCACTAGGTTTCAATTAGCCCTCTACCCTTATTTTTAAATAATCATAAATTTTAAAACATAAGACATCAATAAGTGCATTTTAACTACAAATGTTAACTAATTTTAAGTTGTTATTTCATTATAATTACTTAAACAAGTCAAATGGAACTCAAAATAAGCAAAAATGCATTAATATGGTTCATTTTCAGTGTTGGCTCAAAGTGCCGTTGCTCAATTTGTGTTTTTTCTCATTTTTGAGAATCAATAACTCAAAAATTAAGAAAGCTATTGCCTCAGAATAAAGCAGGCTTCATGTCAGCATTGGATACATGAGGTATGCAAAAATTTAGCTCTGTCAAATAATCAGTTTTTACTTTAGGGTGATGCAAAAATGGTAGTGTAAAATATGTGTAAAAAGCATTTTTTCCCTATTTTTGAAAATTGCATTAAAAAAAAAAGTAAGAAAGATTATGCAACCATTTTTGTAAACTGACTTCTTTCACCATGATTGTTATATGGTGTAAATTTCATTCATTTCCAAAAACTTTGAAAAAATAGCTGGTTCTACCACTCTCTTTAGAGTCCAATAGTACTCAACCATCATGACTGCATCCCAGTGTCCCTGATACCTGGTCTCCATCTCTTTCATATCCTGATTAAATCTCTCCCCTTGTTCGTCGCTCATTGATCCCAGATTTTCAGGAAACCGATCCATATGTGATTAGCTTAAGGAGTGGACCATCAAAAATGCCAGCTTTCAACTTCTCAATGGTCAACCCTGGAAAAGCATGGCACAAGTAAGCAAAACAGCCACCATCCTTGTCCAGAGCTTTGGTGAACTGTTTGATTAGCCGAGCTTAATGTGCAGTGGTAAAAAAAAATATCCTGTCTCTGTCCACCAGAGGGTTGTTTATGAGGTTTTTTACTTTGCAAGGTATCAATTCCTCCTGTACAGGCCAGTCCTGCTTCGTGTAATGCTGAGCTTTGTCCCTACTATCCCACATGCACAGAAAGCATGGGTACTTGGTGAACCCAGTTGCTGTCCCAACAAAATGTTTACCATCTTCAGGTCAACACAAAGTAATCATCAATGATGATCATAACGAATTTTCTCCAGCACATATTTCACCTTCAGTGTAGTCAAAAATATTTAAGAGATATGTACATAAGAACACAGACACTGAATAAACTATCTTAGTGTTACATGTGTAATAAATCCAGTGCTTGCACAGGCTGAAGTAGTTGATTCTTTTGTTGATTTTTTTTTTTTTACATTGAGAGTTATCTTTTCTTGTTTAAATTGATCTTTTAACAATTTTTATATAATTAAATTACTACTCAAAACTATGATTAATTAAGTAAATAAAATAATATATATAAAATATATTTCTGCAAGTTTACAAATGTGTACTGCAAAAAAATAGCAACAGACACGAATGAATGATAAATAGATTGACCTATTTTCAAACCACAGAAGTGGTATTTCAGAAGGAAAAAATCAACAATTCTACTTTAAAAATAGAGATGTGCTTACAGGAAAATAATCATATATTAATCATTAATAAATGCTTACAAAAAAGATCTTACCAATAAGAGGTTTCAACTGTTAGATACATGATAGAAATAGCTGAAGTAGCGTCACTACAATGAGTTTCATGAATACAAGTCATGATTGACAGTGACAGTGCTACAGGATTTTCAAAAAGCGGGTACTCCATTGGTCAGTAATTGCAGAATGTGGTATATCATTGGAAAGTTATTGAAATTCTGCAGAAAAAGATATATTTTCTACAATTATGTGATAAATTTTTTATATGAAAAATGTATTGTGAACATGTTACTTTCAAAAGTTATTTGGCAATTCGCAACAACAATAATAGAAAAAATATGTATGGGTAAAGAGTTATTTGTCTTCTATTTAATGGACCAATCAGATTTTATGTTACAAACCTATGGAGGTTCAACTTTATTATTTCAGAATGGTACCCAAAAGCGCAAATTTAACTTTTCTGGCATTGATGCTAAAATTTACTCAATTGTGCTACAATGCTAAGGTACTTTCATCAAAGTTTATGGATACTATAATAAAATTAACAGGAAAAACAACAATACCTTTTCAAAGATGAAACATCTATCTTTATTTTCAAATAAAAATGGTTAGTTGAGGCTCAATGTGAAAAAAACTGCTCAGTGATAAATTTTAGCAAATCTTCACATGTAAAACAATGACATTGGGACTACCTACAAACAGCTAGTTAATCACTTAAATTAATATGGAAAAATTGCTATAAACATCATAAACAGTATTAAACAAGACAGGTAACTCCATTAGACAACAACAATCACAACTTTTATTTTGCCATAGGCACTGATGTTGGAGTGCTTTAAATCAATGAATATAGTGACACATTTATTATTGTGAAATAAAACAAATTTTATACTTTTTGAAAACTAATTAATAATCAGTGATAAATTAAATGCATGTAGATTTTATGTAATCATAGACCAACTGTGAGCTGATTTTAAATGGGGGTAAAAAAAGAAAAAGCTATTTCTAGCATTTTGAAATAAACAGAAGGGCAAAAAAATCAATGTCTTGTAAGGCATGAAAAAATATATGAATGATGAAATGACTGAATGCAGATGTGGCTGACAGATCCAGTAAGGAAGCAAGTATATAAAACTGACTACTGTTTGCATCACCAAATGAAGGATTATAAATCAGGACTAAAAGGCCAGTATTTATAATTAAATGTGTTTCATCTTGAATTAAAGGCATATTTATTTTTTTATTTTAAAACAAAATAATTATTACCTATGTGTGTTATTTCAGTGCAAAAGAAACTTGTGTGTAAATCTCATAAAATTTAAACAGATCTCCAAGTTCCTGAGTTAACGTCAAATCAACTCATTGACTATAATATCACTGTTTTTAAAAAAGAATGTTATTTTTGCGCTGTGTTAGTTTTATACTATGATTCAGCATATTTAACTACAGCAATATGTAGCTGTAAAATTACTGAAAACTGCATATAACTTTAAGTGAAAGACATACACAAAAACTATATGTATTGTACTACAAAAGCAACTGTTCAAAGGTGAAAGGGAGAGTGTGTGAACACATTACGTGCTATAAATTTGGCTGTAAAAGTGATTTGGAAAATGGTAACATGATTTGAGTTAAAAAATCTAACCAACCTAAACAATAGTGAGATTTTGCAATTGGTTAAGGAGAACTGGATCAAAATCTCAAATATGAAAACCCCACAAATTACAGAACTCATAGCTATATATAACCAAACATTTGTTTTGATTAATTTGCCATCAACTAAAGCCTTTTAGTTCCATCCATTCTTTGTAGGTTTCTAAATGAATTTTGTTTCTATTGCCCAATTAAAATAATTTCTTTAATTAGACTGAATAAAGGAAAAAGTATGCTACAAATTACACTTAGTATTTAGCAAATATGTTCTATGGTGCATATTTTGCTTCCAACAATTTTGTTTCAAAATTCTTATAGCTGTATTACTCATTACATTTTACCCAACTTCAAAAGGTATTTGGGGTAAATTAAACAAGATTTAAAAATAAACAACTAATTTTCTTATAAATGGATTATTGAACTTTCACATTTTAACTAAACAGAGCAATAATTAAGATGACTTAGTTTTGTGACAAAATTATTTTAATTTAATCTCCCTAGGATGATTACTTATAGGTTAATTTACAAAAGGGAACAGCATTATTTTCAGATTGTATTCATTTGGACATGAGTTTCTTAAAGTACAAATTTATGAAGATTTATTTTTACATCCAATATGGTGGGTGATACAGTATTATGTTGTTCTATTTATCTTACTGAATTTCTAGTTTGCCAATTCTGAGTACTCTTATATTTATCCATGCCATGAGCTTATATCAAAAAAACCCTCAAATTTATTATTATTTTTACTATAAATGTGTGTATTGTAAATATAATATAAAAAAACTTATAACATCATAATCTGATAAAATTTTCATATAGTTATTGCAAAATCTTTATACCGCTAATCATTGTTTTGCAACGATTTATTGAAAAATATTGTATTCCATTTCAAAATAATTTTCCTATATTATGAGATTTCAGCAATAATAAGCAGTTACAGTAAAATAATTCTTTAGTGTTCTTTTTTAAATCACTGATCCAACATTAAAAAAGCCAATTCAGCAAAAATAAAGAAAAAGCAAATAACTCAAACTTTTGCAACAAATGGCAACTATTTATTAATACCTTGATAATTGTGCATATTTTGATAAAACTATGATAATGCTGGCTTATTAGTAAGAATCAAGACAATCCGCTTTATTAAAAATTTAATCATACGAAATGTGAAAAACACCTCTCAAAAACAACTGGGATATTTAGCACATTTCCAAGCTCATCCATAAAAGTAATAAATTATCACTCACTTAGAAAATGTCATTTCTTATCAAAATTGTAATGTTCACAGTGTGCATATCATCTTTAAAAAGTAAAAATCAGCAAAAAAGTAATATTACTAAATTATGTGCTGAACATAATCTTTGCTTTTAGTAACATTTCAAAGTAAAATTTGTAGCAAAATTTTGTTTTTTCATTTTATTTTCACTTTTGTCATTAAACTTTAATCAGTTAAGAAGTTATCGAAGTGAATGAAGAACATTTTACATTTCATCTAGTAAATGAAATTTTATAGCACCTTAAAATTAATGACTCTTTATTCTGTCAACAATTATTTTTTTAAATCTGAAAATGTATGCCAGCTTCTTTGGAAAATTTTATAGGCAAAACAAGTCTAAAGGATCAAGGTTGATATATATGATACTTAATTGTAAATTGTTATGTTAAAGATCGTTCAATCTGTTCAGTTCTTTTATCTTAGTTTAAATAAACAAAAAAACCTTCAACAACTGTCAAGCCAAAAAGAACAATTTCTAATTCTTCTATTACAAACAAAAATCCCTAGCAAGATTCCAAACCTATAGATTTGAGACTTGCACTAACTGTTCATGCTATGTTATCATGATTTTTTTATTCTTCAAAATCAAAATATTCATGCACACTTGAAAAGAACACTAGTTGGATACTCACCTGTGGCAAAAGCTGATGCAAGGGTTGCTGAAAAGGAGGCTGGCCCAATGGAGGTTGTAGCACTTGCTGAGACATCATATGCTGCAAAAGCTGCTCCTGCTGTTGTTGTGTTAAATGAGGAAAGGTAAGGGATTGCAGGTGTTGCTGTTGCTGCAAAGCTACAAGTTGTTGCTGCTGCAGTAAAATCTCAGGACTAATTTGATTTCCTTCCTGGCAAAGAAGTCCTACAATGAACAAAGAAATTAAAAATTAAATATTAATACAATTTTAGAGTTTATATAAAAATATTCCATTAATCTTCCAGACTTTTTGTAAAAATATCCTATAACAACCAAAATATAGGTTAATTATATATTACATGTTGATATGGTAGAAATTCACAGCTTTTAAAATTACAGATTAAAATATCTATTTTAATATTTTAAATGTTACAATTAATTTTTCATGGTAAAGTAAAATTCTAATGAAAATTTAGCAAAACCTGCATATTCTATAAATTTATCAGTAAATGAACTTTCTTTTTTGTAGTGATATAAACAGGAACACATATTAGTATTTCAGTCAGTGGCATTTATACCTCATAGCAAATTTACAGTCGTCTGTTTCATTTCTCACCCAAGCAATTTATGCTTAACATCACAACTTTGATAATCTGGAAAAAAAGAAATCTCATCTACTATGACCTTTTATTATTCAACATAATTTAGCAAAAAATGATGATAACACTTATGCCCTTAAATCAATCTGCCATTTGAAGTTTATAAAAGCTTACATTATTTCATTCAGTTCTTTTAAATTTAACAAGCCAACCTCAGGTAGCTCTGAAATCAATAAAATCTAGTTATAAAGAACATTTTACAGTTTTTTTCTCATAACAAATTGCTACCTATATGTATGCATCTGCACTGCAAATTTTTTTTTAAAATCCAAATACACACATTACATTCAATAGTACTTTAGATTTACTTTTTAGGATAATAATGCTACTACTCCACTAGGAAAGTGATGCACTGGATGATTCTCATACTTCTAAGTAGAAGAGATTAGGAAGCAGAGTAAAACAAAAGTTTTAAACTACAGAACAATTATTTTCATACTTATTGACAGTAAGTAAGTATTCCAAACATCACTGAACGGTTGATTGGGACATTGTTTAGTCAATTTTTCTACATTTTCAACACTCATGTTTCCTCTGTATATTGAAGCTTTGTAAAATAAAAGCACATGAAACAAAAGTCTGTTCTCTGTTCTGTTTTTCTGTGTTTTTTGTTTTAATAAATAATTGTGAAAAGGTAATTAGAAGTTGTTCAGAAGTTACCAACTGAGCAACTTTTTGACTAAGCCGCCATATTTGTCCAGCACTATTGCTTAACACATGCACTCTTTCTCGGTCCGTGGGTATGAGTGTGGTACAGTAATCTAAAAATAATAACGGTTTTCATATAGGAGAGAGAAGAAGGTTCATTTCCATATTAAATAAAGTACGGGAATTTCAAGATAAAGTGAAACAAGGTGAATCTTAAATTTTCTTAAATTAAGTTCTTGGTGATTCTGACAACATAGCAGTAGGTATTCCAAACATCGCTGAATGGCTCATTGGGACGTTGTTTTGTCAATTTTTCTACATTTTCAACACTCATGTTTCCTCTGTATATTAAAGCTTTGTAAAATAAAGCACATGAAACAAAAGTTTGTTCTCTGTTCTGTCTTTATGTGTTTTTTGTTTTAATAAATAATTGTGAAAAAGTAATAAGAAGTTATTCAGAAGTTGCCAACCGAACGACTTTTTTACCAAGCCGCCATAACTTGTCCGGCGGTAGCGCTTACTTTCTCGGTCCGTGGTGTCGTCTGTGGTACAGTAATCTAAAAATAATAACGGTTTTCCTGTAGGGGAGAGAACAAGGTTCATTTCCATACTAAATAGTGCGCGGGAATTTCAAAATAAAGCGAAATACGGTTAAACTTAAATTTTCTTAAATTACGTTTTTGGTGATTCCGATAACATAGCAACCTTAAAAGCTACCAGAAAATAGGAAAATTCTTCATCTATAAGTCTATATAGTTTGTTTGAGACAAAAAGTACTGCAGAAGACGCACAGTGTAAACAAAGAGTATATCACTGATTCACTAGATTAAAAATAAATAGTTATTATTTTTACCAGATTTTCTTTTCTTTTTTAAAATTTTGATAGACACGAGTGAGTTATATATTTATTACCTGTATTTTGCAAGCTTATTTTTCCATAATAAATATATGAGTGAATTGATAATGCACATACTATTACTATAAGTATTACATTTATAAGATCATAACTTTGGTGGTGGTGGGTGAACTCTAAAAATGACTTTAGAATTTATATTCCTTATCCAAAGCTTAAGGTAGCACACATAACTGAAATCCAGTAAATGTCAACAACAAAAATTGTATCAAATAAATGAAGGAAATTTTTATTCAAGTTTTCAGAAACTGGTGAAAAATGGTTGATGATTCAAAATATATAGGCCTACTCACTTTGCTTATAAATTTAATAGGTTTTGCATCAAAATTATTTATTTAATATAAACATATTTTCTTAAACTTAAAATTTGTTAATTCTTTTTGACAAGATTATAAGAAAACCTTAAAATATATAGACAAAATATTCAATTAATATACTGTAATTTCTGCTTAGTGTGTAGCAATCATTCAGCTGATGGAGCACATATTTTATTTAAATAATAATTTTTTTTTAATTTTAAAAAGAAATAATTATAATTATATATCCACACTATAGTAAAATATATTAAAAAAGTTAGAGGTTCAGAAGCCAGCTTATGTTATCCTTAAACTGTGTTCAAAATTCTTTGCAGATATCTTTAATAGTTATTTTAAAGATATCCTGCAGAAACCGAAATTAATGACTGATTTTCAGTTAACTTTTTAACCATAAATGTCCCCTATGGTATACTCCCATCTTTGATTGAAAATATCTTCAAAACTATTGTGATTTGTCCAAAAATAAAAGCAATTTCATAAAATTTATATCAGAAAAGACCAATAAAATTTTTGTTATTGAATTTTTTCAATTTTTCATGCTTTTTGAGCTAGGTGTGCCACCATAAGAGATTGTACCATTCAATAGGGGAAAGATTTATGAGGTACAAATATTTTTTAAAGCATCATGCATGTCACTGGAAAGACTGGCTGAGAAAAGATGATGTAGAGATAATAAATATTAAATGGCTGTCTTTTACTGCAACCATGAAATTCTGTCTATGTAGAGTGAAGGCAGATTGTGGAATAATGGTCTACCAGCAAATTGAATTGCTTATTTAGGTTAAGCACAACATGAAACATGCTGTTGTGGAAAGATTGTAATTGTGTGCATTCAAAGTATAAGAACATTCCTTGTGGTTCCATGCTAGACAGCACTAGAATCATTGAACTGAAAAAGCATTAAATTAGATGAATGATTGGCAAATGTCTGAGTGTGTGTATAAAATATGAAGATTTCCTTACTGTGGTGAGTGCATTCTTAATATAGAACTTTCCAAACTGAATCCAATGATACCAAAAGCATCTCTGTAGCTCAATTACAAGCAGAGTTATTACAGTTTTAACGTTTATAGCAATTTCGCCCATTTTGTGTTAATTGCGTTAGAGCTTTTTCCAACCTGAAAATGAATAAATGACTAATTTTGACTGACTGTATATTTAAAAATAACATTGCAAAGCCTCTCAAAAAATTCAGCCATATCTGTGTGTTGGATACTACTTATGTGGAGAGTCTGAAGTATATTGTTCATCATTTCTTCATTTTGTGGACCTTCAAAATAAGCTATTTGTACAACTTCGTTTTTTAGCGTAAAACTTTGCGAAAAATTAAATATTGAAAAATTAGTAACTTTGGTTGTAATTGAGGTACAAACTTCATTTTAGTATCATTGAAATCAGCAAAAAAAAGTTCTATCTGTCTATTTGTTTTTAAAGTATGAATAATGATTTTGAAAAATATGTTTGGAATACCTAATAGCAGCCCTAAAAGCTACCAGAAAATAGGAAAATTCTTCATCTATAAGTCTATATAATTTGTTTGAGACAAAAAATACTGCATGCATACCGAATTGCGTTGAAAGAACTGTGATCAGTGACCGAAATCACCGAAGACTGTCAACAACAATTGCAGATTTATCGAGTACTGCAGTGTTCAACTCGACAACATTGAACCAGTTTTCACTATGCATCACCCTGTTTGAGGGTGTTAGTTGATAAGTTAAATCAATTATTTTCAGTTTATAGCGTATATATTTTCGTTTAAAGGACTATATTAACTGATAAATAAGAATTTTCAGTGTCTATAGGCCTACGGTACCATTCAATAGGGAAAAGATTTATAAGGTACAAATATTTTTTTAAGCATGTCAGTGGAAAGACTGGCTGAGAAAAGATGATTAGAATTAATAAATGGCTGTCTTTTGCTGCAACTAATAAATTCTGTCTGTGTCCAGTGAAGGCAGATTGTAGAATAACGGTCTATCAGCAGATTGAATTGCCTATTTAGCACCACAACATGAAACATGCTATTGTGGAAAACATGTAATTGTGTGAATTCAACATATAAGAACATTCCTTGTGGTACCATGCTAGACTGCACTAGAATCATTGAACTGAAAAAACATTAAATTACATGTAGATGAACAATTGGCAAATGTCTGAGTGTGTGTGTGTACAAAATATGAAGATTTCTTTACTGTGGTGAGTGCATTCTTAATATAGATCTTTCCAAACTGAATCCAATGGTACCAAAAGCATCTCTGTAGCTCAATTACAAGCAGAGTTATTACAGTTTTAAAGTTTATAGCAATTTCATCCATTTTGTGTTAACTGCGATAGTGCTTTTTCCAACCTAAAAATGAATAAATTGCTAATTTTGACTGACAGTATATTTGAAAATAAAATTGCAAAGCCTCTTTAAAAAAAAAAAAAAATCAACCCTATTTGTATGTTGGATACTACTTATGTGGAGAGTCTGAAATATATTGTTCGTCATTTCTTTATTTTGTGACCTTCAAAGTGAGCTATTTGAACAATTTCAAACTTTGGTTCTGAGGTACAAACTTGATTTTAGTATCATTGAAATCAGCAGAAAAAGTTCTATCTGTCTATAAGTATTAGTAATGATTTTGAAAAATATGTTTGGAATACCAACAGTAAGCATAATTTAAAAAATAAATAATCATCCTAAAAATGAAATCATGGCAGCATGAATTTTTTTTTTTTAAATTTAAATTTTAGATTTTTCTCAATATATCTTATTTTATAAGTTTGACAAGGTCAAGATAAGGGAACTTGCATTTCTTTGTAATTTATAAAATACTGACTTTCTGATATATAATCCTACATATGCACAGGTTAATGGTAAGATAATCTGATAAAAAAACACACATATGCTAATGATAACAACGTTAAACATATTTCAAATAAGCATTCTTGCTTACATATTTTAATAGTCAGATTTGAAGTTTTAGAAATGTATACAGATTTTGAGATTTCAGAGGTTTTCTGAATTTTAAAATTTTAAATTTTTCTGCAGTTTAAACTTGTCTAAAAGTAAAACTTCTACATAGCACGGGGGGATGCCCTCTTGTCCAGATTTTACATCTTAATCATTCAAATTCAGCAAACACTATAATTACGTTTTTTTTTAAATGCTGGACACACCCCCATCCCCGAAAAATAATTTTTAAAATCACATTTTATTAGCCTTTTATAAATTATTCTAATTTCATTAATTACCTCCATTATGCTCAGGTTGAAAATTTTGAGCAATAGGTGAAAGAGGTTGTATAAGCTGAGGAGATGCTGGAGGCAATGGCTGCTGCTGAGGTGGAGAAGGTGGAAGAGGTGGCAGTTGCTGCTGAACAAGTGGCTGTTGGCTCTTATTAATCCGTGGTACTTTGTTGTTGTTCCGCTTTATTACAGGCGTCTTTGTACCCAAAAACCCTGCATTGTTCCCCCCAACAGGACTGCCACTTCCTGCTACCTGTTGAAATAACTGAGGTGGCTGTTGTTGCAATGTAGTGGAAGAAGTGATAGGGCTGGTTGGGGATGATGGTAACTGAGTTTGGGAAATGGGAGAATGCTGGTAGTAGGGGTCTGGGGAAGGTGGGAAGGATGGACTATTATTAATAAGAGATTGAGTAGCTGCAGCAAGGTCTGAGTTACCCAAGAGCTTGGGCAGTTGCACAACCAGGTCATTGAGCGGTAAATCAATGGGCGTTGTACTTGCCAGACATAATGATTCAGCCAGTCCTCGCTGCCCAGGTTGTCCCGAGGCTAATGTGTTTGCTGCCAGATTAAACTCAAGGACTTTTTTTGCAGTTTCTTCCGCTTGTCGAAGAGCAGCAGGACTGGCTGTTGCAGGAGTAGATCTGGACTTCAGTAGTTGCTGTTGATGTTCGAGCTGCTGCTGTGCTTGTGCTTTCTCTTGCAGCTCTCTCTCCACCTGCACATTCTCCAATATGTAAGCATCAGCAGCCAACCATAAATAAGCCAGCATAAGCAATAAAAACACTGACTATCAAATTTTATAAGGCACACTGAGTAGTAATATTCTGAATCTCCTGAATAAATGTATATATCTGAATCTTTAAAAGGTGTAATTCAACCTTTATTTTTAAATACAGTACAACCACAGTAGGTGTTCTTTATATTACTGAACAATGCATTTGCATATCAATGGATTTTGTAATTTATCAAAGATTTGATTTGCTTATTTAAGTACTGTACAGACAATATAAACAAAATTTGTAAAAGTGCACTGAAATAGAGACCAGAATTTGTTCATTGTTTATATTTTCATTTTTTCTTTGGGGATTTCTGCCTGTCTTTATCTATTGCATTTTTAAAAGAACAAAGATAATTTAAATCACATCACCACCCACCCACCCCTTGATATTTTTAATTCTCAATGCCAGGCTTCACAATGCAGGAATGATAATAATTCTCAGCTAGTTTTGCGGCTCTAAGAATCAAGAAAAACAATTAGTGGTAGAAAGTTAGAGCATTTAAAAAGTGAATTTTTTTAAGGCTGGATCCTGTTATACTAAAAATGTTTACGATGCAAATATTTACCTTCTGAAGTTCTTCCAGAATCTGCTGCTTGCGCTGTATCTGTTCCTCTTTGCTGCCTGCACTTGGTGCTAGTAATTCTTTGGCCATGATGTTGTTGATTATTGCTTCCACCTGAAAAAGGTCATCATTGATATCAGGCATGACAAAATGTCAAGCAGTACAACACTAGTTTACATTTTCTCCTAAGGATGATAAAGAGTAAGTTATAGTAAACATACACTTCAGTTAATGCAAATATCAAATATGACATTAGAATTCTGCTGAGAAACATCAAGAAAAATAATATAATGAATAATGTTTTTGAGCTTAAAGATAAAAGGAGTCTATGCCAAAATAATCTCTCTTTTTCTTTGAAACTGGGGGGGGGGGGGGGAGAGAGGAGAAGTGGATCATATTAAAAAAATATTAAACTAATTTCTATAAAAAATAATTTTGAGTGGCAGAAAATTCACTGAGAAACTCTATCTATAACATTTTCCTGAACAGTACATTCATGTGTATAATTTATCATTTATATTCTTGACAAGGTTGTAGTATTCAATCTACTTCAATAATTTAATTTTTCTTTCTTTGAAAAAGAAATCGATCAAGTATGACATTCCTTACTACTACTACTGGCAAAGGTATATTGTCAGCACTCCTACCTTTTCCGTTGCTTTTTCATCAGAGAGGTCTGCTAGAATTGACCCTTCATGGCCCAACTGTTGTAAGCTATCCCCTATCATGGTACTGCCTGACTTTATCAGTGGTCCTTTAACATCAACCACAGCTGCCCCATTCACCTGGCGCTTACCCCCAGCTTTTCCCATTTGCCGGGCATACTCAAGATTTTTGCCTATAATTAAAACAAAAACAAAGAATGAAGAATGAAGGAAAATTAGTGACCTGAATTTTAAAATATCAGGCCAACAATTTGCCAGATTGATTATTTGAAAAACAGATTTATAGCCTTAAGAATCTGATACTCTAAATTAAGCATACTACAGCAAAAATGGATTGTTCATTTTTGATTTTTAAATGTAAAACAGTTTGGAAAAATGACAAAACATCAGTGCACAGTAAAGTATATTAACAATTTATCATCAATAAAACAAAATAAAAAAATTATAAATTTTTATATATAAAAATAACATTACAATTTCAATGGAAGGTGATGTCATTATCAAATCCAGTAAAAGGAAGAAAAGAAACATTCAGAACATTACAATACTTCAATAGTAATCAATACTTCAGCACTAAAAAAAATTATTTCTTAAAAAAGGCAAAAATTTAAAGAATATGAATAAGAATCTGTCTAAAACTTATAACTCCTCAATATATAGGTTCCCTTTAGACTCATTTATTATTTATCTTTTATATATGAAACTAATATATATTTCCACTGTAAGTTGACTTGTACAGCCCTGCAAAATTTCAGCTTTATTATTGGGTTCACTTTACAATATTTTCAGATTACAATGGGGTAGCTGAAGCAGATCAATATCATAAAGCAAGGAGGGTTCACTGTAATATTACTTTTATAGATTAGAAATAGAAATCTTATCTTACACTTACTTCAAACACTTCAAAGTGCATATTGTGAATTCCACTAATAACAAGGGAATAAAAATTTATTTTTATGCTTATGGAATGATTATTCATCTGTGTCAAAGCTTATTGTCTGAGAAAGAATGCACGACACAGCATGCTGATTATAGATAAATAACTATCACAAGTCATCCCTGATTACTGAAAGATATTATTGACAGTAAAACTGGGAAAGGAAAACAATAGGCTAAAGTATTTTTTTTAAATGCAAGGAAATTTTATTTGTCTGTGTGCATGTTATCATTAATTCCACAGTGCAAAGCTTTTGAAACATTTTTCAACTCCTTCTTTGAGCTGCCATCGGCTTGTAACAAAAGTATTATTTGACTAAGCCAGTGGGATAACAGGAATAACATCTAAATAATATCCAGAATTCCCCCCCCCCCCCCGACATTTACCGTAAATTTCTGGCTATAAGCAGTGACTTTTTCATCCAGCTTTAAATCCTGTGACTTTAAACAACAGTGTGGCTTGTTTGTGGATTTTTCCAATTCCAAGAGCATCAAGCCCTCATATATTCTTAGCTTCTCTGTACCCGGTAACTCACCATATCGTATTTATTGTTCATAAATTTTTCAATGAGCTCCATGTTAAATTGTTAACTGTTCACGTTGTTACAGTGTTAGCTGTTCACATTTTTAAATCAACACCGCATACACTGAAGCATTCAGATCATTTGCTCAAGCATACACCTCATCATGCTGAAAACGAGAGGAAATGCCGATGATGCCAAGATCTTCACCTTGACTCAAGAGGAAAGTGAATGAAAACGAGGCTGAAGTCAGTGACAAGATGGAGGAGGAAGCACTGCAACTTTTGTTCAACTCCGATACCGAAGAAGACTTCAGTGGATTCAGTGAACAGGATGATAACTACACTGAATAAATGTGATTTGAACTTTATTTTTGTTGTATATATATATATATATATATATATATATTTGCAGCTTATAAACCGGTGCGGCTTATTTGGAATAAAGTTAAGATTTTTTTAAAATTTGGTGTGTGCAGCTTATATACAGATGCACTCAACAGACAGAAATTTACGGTATTGCCCCAAACATTATTCTTGATGGATCATAGGTTATGTTCAAGGAACTTAAATCAGTATAAGGAATACTGGAATACAACTAAATATTAAAAATAAAATTTCCTTTTTTTCCCCCCATCTCCTTTATTTTGGAGGATGCCGTTTTATTCTTCAATAATGATACTTTGGTGGTAGCAAAACTGAACAACAACAAAAACCAAGAAAGACTTACATCAAACAACAAAAAATATTTACCTTGGTTTGAAGGTGCTAAATTAAAGGTTGCAGGCAGCTGAGAATCAGGTTCACTTGGAGGGACAATGTGTGCCAAACCTTGCACAGGCACTCGTGGCTAAAAAAAAATATTCAAAACAAAATATTGAATTCGTAGCAAAGATTTACAAAATATTTCAGCAGTACTTACAGAGAGAGTATTTAAAGATTAATGGAAAGATAATTTTAAAAATTGTTTAAGTGACCTGATTTTTTTCTGGTTAGTGTTGAAAAACATCTTGTAACATTATTAATATCTCACATTAGATATTATAATAAAAGATAAGATAAGACTGCAAGCCCTTAGAGCTATCATTCTGCCAGGTATGTTTCTGTTTGACATTTCAGTAAATTCTGTAATGATTAATCTCTAGCACAATAAATTGTTTTCTGCAGTGGTAGAATTAGAAACAACTCTGAAACAAAATAATTTTAAATATAAATAAAATAATACTGAATTTGAAATACAGAAAATATTTTTGGAGAATTATGTGATTATAACTAATACATATATGCTTATTCCATGCTAGTAATTTAATATTTTATGTATAATTACTTTAAGTGTATATAATGATGCAGAATCTAATTCAGTGAATTAGTAATTTTAGTAATTTCATATGTGAATCTGATTCTTGTGAACATTATGGGAGAATGGCTGACAATGTGAAAGACAACTAACATTACTAACAGTCTATAATAAAATATCAAAATATGCAAACTTTTGAACAAAGAACAAATTTTGTGAACTACAAGACAAATAGCAGTTCAGATAAAAGTTAGTGTCAGTAAAAGTACTTTTATCTGTCATAAAGTGGTGAAATTTTCAAATTTATTCAGACAAATGTTGCAATTGTTAGCAAATTAGAAAATAGGTATAATATCCAATAGAATTCTATGTTTTAGACTTGAAAATTTTGAAAGTTTCATGAATATTTTTTAAAGTTGTTTCATTTCATTGCTAAATCTAGTATTGTATTAAAAAAAAAAATTCAGTTTGCTAAAAGGTTGAATGATCTTAACATATAATAATTTTACGGAATTTGGAATGTCTCAAACAAGATGAAAAGAAACCTACTAAGAAAGAAAACATGGACAAATAATTTCAAAAAACTCTCTCTAATAAGATAGTGGTAATATATTGAGACACCTGTATTTTGACAGACTGATATTTCATTGAATAATTAATGCTGAAAATCAGGTTGCTGACATTAAATTTTAGATATCAACTATCATTCTGTGATTTGTGAACCCATGTTCATGTATTAAATGGAGTCGGTCACAATGAGAACAAAATAAGACAAAACTCAGTAGTTTTTTTAAACTGTTGGTATTATTTTCTTCAAATTATGTACACTATAAATGTTCTCTCCAAACAACCATTCAGTTTTATTTTCTTCTAAAGAAAATGACATTCGGTTGCTCCACTTTTTCCTCGTCATAAATATTTGCATCACAGATATGTGCATTTATGGTCTGTGGGAATTATTTTGTTAAGCTATGTTTTAACTGTTTTGAGTAAAAGTACTTGTACCTATTCATACTTGTAAAACGTTATTGTAGATTTATGATAAATAAAATCACTTCCATAAGCTGAAGATTAGAGGTAAGACCAAAAGATTCTTCTGCTCAAAACTGAAGGTCAGCAGGTCTGGAGATAGTCTGTAGAGTTAGATTTGATGCAATGAAAAATAAACTGCATCTCTACAAAGATCCTTTGATTATAAATATCGAAGAGCAGCCGTTAAAGTTTCAACCTGAGCTATGTGATCTCCAAGCTGACCCTTTTTCAAATCAGAACAGAAAAAGGAAAGAACTTTTGGTGACAGGTTCTGACAAGCTAAGAGATTTTGATATACTGATCACCTGTATGCTTGTAAGCACATATATGTGTGAAAGTGCATTTTCGAACATGAAGTTCATTTTAAAAAAAATAATAATTACAGGAACTGGCTAAGTGATGGTCCTTTGTTGTATTTATTGAGACTTTCTACA
Source organism: Sinotaia quadrata (assembly GCA_028829895.1). Lineage (NCBI taxonomy): Eukaryota > Metazoa > Mollusca > Gastropoda > Architaenioglossa > Viviparidae > Sinotaia > Sinotaia quadrata. Next base: position 50,972,994 of record CM054182.1, read on the forward strand.
ATGAATACACAGGCAGACATCCCTGTTTTGGTGAAGGAGTCAGAATACCCACAGAGCTCTCTCATAGTTTAATTGTAATTTGTGAATAAGCTTATTTTTCTTTTATTCCTATGTAGCATTAGTAGTGACAAAATTATTTCCCTGGTATATTTATTCTAATAGAATGATTAAGTATTTTGTTTCAATGTGCTGATGTGGGCATGAGCATGCACCAAGAATGAATAGGTTTATGACCATGGTCAGCCAGCGGCTCATTAATCAAGATGTCCAAGTTGGGGAAATTGCAGGGTGGTGTTGACAGTGATTAGAGTCTGGACTAGGGCTGGAACTGGGTGGGTAGTAGATCAAGGCATATACACCTCAGTGGCCAGCAAACCCGCTGTTTGTCTTAAGACTAATTGTTGAAGGGCCTAAGAAGTCCTGCTGCTCATTTGGATAGCAGTATAGCTTGAAACTCAGAGTTGGGTTATAGTGGAAATTCCTGATTTTGGTATCAGGTGATATTGGAATTCATTTGCTTGAAAAAATTGTGGTTCATTTTGCTTTGAAGAAATTGTGGCACAGTCTTGGTCCCGAGTGTTTCAAGCCATAGTGGTCAGCAATGGAGAACTTGAGAGGATCAGTTGCAAGGTATTGTATTAAATTTCGATTTCTGTATTGGAAGATTAGTTTGTGAAGAACTGTGAGTCAGAAGTTCTGTTTGCCTGTAACAACAGCTTTTCAGTCTTGATCTTTGTGTACTGTGGATTGTGCAGATATAATTCTCAATCTCCATATCATATCAGGTAAGTTTGTGGCAAGTGGTCAGGCAGTAGTTTTGTGTTGCATACAATGATAGCTCGCATTTTTTATTCTTGAGTAGTGCTGGTATGAAAGGTTATTTTGTGGAGAGCTGAGAGTCAGCGATTGTGTTTGCCGATATCTGTCTCATCTGTTTGTCCTGTCACTGTTGCCATATGCGGCCCATGTCTACTACCTTTAGTTTAAATATTATTAATTAAGGGCTATAGTTTTTTTGAGGATTTTTAGCATTGCTATATCAATGAATAATCTTCAAATGTATTTTGTTTTGATGACCTTTATACTCGGATTTTGCTTGAAAATATTATTTGATTTACCCATTGTTCTTCTGTTTACTGCATGTATTTTGTAAATGCTATTTCCTTTTTAAATTTCATTCAATTATTTTCTTATTTAAAGGTTGTGTTATAGTTGAATTCAATTTCAGAGTTTTGTGACCGTCTCATGTAGCGTCACACTGTGTGATGTCAGTGTAGTGTTGTGTGTCTGTCTGCGTGCAGCATGCCACATCATTGCCTCCCCAGAGTGACAAACAGCAGCCTGTTAAGGGGTTGGGGTTCAAGCCAGGAAACAGAGTAGAACAGGTGCTGCGAATGGGAAGACGGTTCCCCCTGGATTATGGTAAGAAGTAGGTAGTCCCATTCATTTTTTTCTACTTGATATTGTACAAATGTTTTGTGCTCAAAATGTGTGTTCTGGTGAAATAAGGTTGTACAGAAAAAATTATGATGATAGCTATAATACCTTTTGAGATATTACAAATTTAGTGCCGTTATTTGTGTTCAACTTTTTTTTAGACGTAATGAATGTGTGATTTTACAAGTTTATTACAAGTAAGATATAAACCTCAGTGAAAAACAATCTAATAATTCTAATAAACATAGTGACATACAACATGAAAAAACAGATATAATGCAAAATTTACTTTTCAGTTTATTATAAATTGCAAAAGAAAATGGGCTTTTGTTTCATAAAATTGCTCGCAAAACGCAACAAAAAAGGAACATTCATGGCATCATAACATATGCAACTGATGAACAAAGTACATCCAAAATGCATATTATTAAATCTTGTACCATATAGTTAATGCCTATTTTTCTAAAGGCATTGCAAAGAAAATGTGGAAATTATTGGAGGCTGAAAATGACCATTTCAGTAAATTTTAGCCAAAAAACAGCATTAACGAAGTTTATTACAGAAAACGTAAACAAGCAAATGGTCATATCTCTGAAACTATACATCATACAGAGTTGGTTCACATATCAAAATGATCAGCAAACTATGCTCTATCGATATCTATAAAGATAATTTCTGTTTAATCGCATATTAAGTTACAGTTATAATTTGACTGTACAATTTTTATTTACAAATAAAATTAAAACGGATAAACAGTCACATCTCTGAAAGTATACATCATTGGTCCACATACCAAAATGATCTGTAAACTATACTTGATCAATATGTATAAAGATAATTTCTGTTTAATCACATATTAAGTTACATTTTACATTTTATCCAGCAATTTATTAACAAAGAAAATTAAAACGGATAAATGGTCTCATCTCAGAAACTATACATAACACAGCATTGGTTCACCTATTAAAATGATCAGCAGGAAGTTATCTATTTATCTAAAGACAGATAATTTATTTATAACCTTTTATCTGAATTAGTATTTTTCTTAAAACAGAAACTTTCATATTTAAAAAAACTTTAAAACTGTATACATGGTATTCTTTACGCATAATTCATAGATATAAAAACATGCTTGACAATAATATTATTAATTTAACAAAATAATAAGTAATAGATTAATACATATCTTTATGTTTTGAAAGTTTTGTGACAGGTATTAAAGCATTGAAAATATGTATGAAAAATGAATTGCTAAAACTCTGTGAACATGTACATTAGTGACATGATATTTAATATAATAATAATTCAATTCTGTGATATTTATTTCCAACAATGAATGTGCACAACATAGATTCAAATATTAATCACAGTACATATTTTTATAAATAGAAAATTCTTCCTGTAATGCACTATAGTCAACGGCTGTCCGGGTTCTTCTGTTGGTTGTCTCCATTGTTAAACCCCATTTAAAAACAAACTTCGCATCCACATCATCACAGTCCATGGTATCACCCCAACCCAGTAAATGAGATGCTACATTCTGAATAATGCTTTTAGTTTTCTTTCCTGACACCTCTCCCTCCCCAACTAAGCTACCAACACATTTCACAACAGAATCTGTAAACTGGCCCTTTTCATCTCTAGTGACTTTCTACAGGAGAGTCTTTTAGCCCTTCAGTGCATTCAATCATAAGGTTGGATGTATTTTTGTGATTCTCTAAGCTTACAGTTCAAATCAGCAACTGTTTTGATACTTTTACTTAGATTTTGTTGTGTCTGCTGAAGGATTTTCCTAACCTTTCTCAACTTTTTCAGCTGTGCTCTCATTTTTAAGTTTTTGCTCTATAAGCTTTTCTTTGAATTTTAATGCTTCTTTTGATCTGTTTAGATTATTTTTCTGTCTACATATAGCAGCACTATCTCTTATTTTCTTTTTTAAATTTTTCACTTACACATGCTAGCTCATTTGTTAAGCTATTTTTTCTGACTGGCAAAATGAAAGGTTTGCTGATAAGTGATAGTTCTTCTATCTTTTCAGACAGCAAATGAATCTTTTGTTCTGAGTCAACTTTACTTTTAATACTAGCTTCCTTCAGCATCTGCAACTCAGTTTCAACTGTCTCCATCTTACTTGTACTAGTTTTAGATTTCTGCATACATGCTATTGTTTTCTTACATGCAGCAATCTCATGTTTTGCTAAGTCTAGCTGTTATTTTAAGACTTCACAATCTTGACAACTATCTCTAACTAGATTTCTTCTAGTAATAGTACTACCTTTATTTGTTAAAGGCTGATCCTCTTTGAAGAATCTTTCATTCAAAAATAAATCAAGGTTCATTTTACCCTCTGACTTTGAAACACAACGAAGAAGAGCATTGTAGTGCTTGTGTACTGTACTTATTCTGTATTTCAGATTTGTGCATGTTTTGAGCGAGGGGCAAAGTTGTACAAGCCAACCATGCAGAATGTGATCTTTCAAACTTAATTTTTTAGCAAAACTTTCAAGTTCTAAACAAAGAACATACCATAAAATATTTAATCGACATTTTAATAATGTGATATAAAATCTTTATGTTAACTTATTCTTAATTTATGTACCACCAAAAAAATTAAAAGATGATGAAACCAAAACAAAGGCATAAGCCAAACAAATTTTTTAAATTAAGAGGAAAACATTATGTTCAAATTCAAAACAAACAGGATAAAATTATTTAAAATATATGTATATAAAAGCATTCACTAAATAAATATCTTATTAGCATTATTGTAAATCCACTGCTTGAAAAGAACATTTCACAGACCCAGTGTTTCGGTTGTTTACTATTTTTGCATCAAGAGTTATCTTTTCTTTTTTAAATTATCGTCGTAAGAAAACGATTTTTCTAAATAATAAGATTACCATCATGACTAAAATTAATTAAGTAAATAAAATAATATATTTAAATACGATCTGCGACTTCAAAATATGTATTGCAAGGAAATAGCAATCAAACTTTCGCGATAGAGTGACGCACCAACTAACCTATTTTCAAACTACGGAATTGGAAGTGATGGTGACAAAATGAATAATTCTGCTTTAAAAATAGAGATATGTTTACAAATAAACTAATTACAGAGTAAAGTAATCATTATTAAATGCTTACAAAATATCTTACCAATAAGAGGTTTCAATTGTTCATATAAAATGTGAGAAAAAAAAGCGGGTAGCGTCAACGCGTTTCGCACGTGGAAGTCATGACTGAAACAGGATGCGTACTACGGGGTTTTCAATTTACCGGATCTAGGAAGGGGGTCACTAATCAAGGGCTACAGCACATCATTAGAGAGATATTGAAATTCCGCAGAAAATGATATATTTTTCACTATTTTGTGATAAATATTTCTTCCGAAAATTTTATCGTGAACATTTTAGTTTGAAAATTTATTTGGTTATTTGCATCAAACAAAAGTGAAATATATATGAGTGTAAAGAGTTATATGTCCTCTATTTAAAGGACCAATCAGTTTTAGGGTTACAAAACGCTTTCATGTTCAAATTCCTTCTTAAAAATTGGTACCCGAAAACGTGAATTTTACTTTTTCGGCCGTGAGGCGACTTTTGACCCATTTTTGTTGCAACCCTAAGGTATTTTCGTCAAAGTTTATGGATACTATAATAAAATTCAGAAAAAAAAACCAACAAAACAGTTCAAAAGACAAAATATCGATCTTTATTTTCATATAAAAATGGTTAGTTGAGGTTTAATGTGAAGAAAACCGCTCTGGAGTAAAGTTTAGCAAATTTGTGTGCGTTTGAGAGTTTTTGTCTGTAAAGCGGTGGCCGTGGGACTACCTATAAGGGTTATGCTACTCAGTAATTAGCATTAGGAAATTTAACCACACTGTGAGTAGCCTTGTTACAATAGGCAATGTAGAAAAAATTTTCAAGGACTTTTTCAAAGATCACCCTTCAATAATACAAAATTTGTTACAATAATTATGACATTATGTTTTGATGCAAAAACATTAAGATGGTATAATTAAATTCAATACCAGCACATAATACTGTGCATTGAAAACTTTAGCAGGCTGAATTCTTGTTTGTAGTGATAGTGTGCAATATATACCAACACACATTTGTGAAAATTTCACAGTTATATAAATAAAATGACTGTTAAAAATAAATGAAAAAATATTTCTGGTCAATTTTAATTGCCAATACTTGCCTGTGATGTTTACCTTTATAATTTAACATGTTATGAGTTATTGTAGATGTGCAGAAGTTTTTCAATGAAATAATATTTCTATCAGGTACGAGTTAGAATCTAACTATCTAACTAGGATATAAGAATTAACTATGATAACATCAAAATTAGCAAACCTTTGAATGAAGAATACATTTTGTGAAATGCAATGTAAATAGAGAACCAGATGATAATTACTGTCAATAAAAGTATTATTATAAAAAAAAAATTAATTTATTATGCTTAACATAACAAATGTCAGTGCATAATGCAAGTGGAAGAAATGTGAAATCTGTATACAATGACAAACATTTTATTTTAGATTCTTTTATAATTTTTAATATAATTTAGTGAACATATTCTAATATTCAGTAATGCAACAAAAGAATCTGTTCAAAAGCTTTTATCTCAAAAGACATATTTTCAAACCCCGAAACATTAAAACGTCAGCATGATTCTTATTTTCAATTTTATTTTTGAATACACAAGTGCTTCAAACAAATATTCATCATGATCAGAAATAACATATAAAACATTATATTCCTTTATATTCAAGGAAATAAAATCTGAAGATTACAATGGTTTAAAAACCTGAAAAACCTTAAATTCATGGCTGTTGTTATAAGATCTTCGGAGATCGTAAATGGCATCCTATTTTGTGAAATTCAAAACATCACAAATTGCCATTATCCTGACCCTGTGTTGATTCCTAACCATTTGGCTAATTCTTCATTTACTTGCTTTTATAAATTCTCCTAATTCTTTATTTGGTTTAGTAATTTGTAAATAATTTGTTATGAGTTGATCAGCAGCCCCCTTCCCTTTACTGTTCGTACGTACCTACTCCTCCAATAAAAAAAAAAAGTCAGTGTACACACACAAAAAATCTTTCTGAACCAAATAAACAACAAAATCCCAAGTGGCTAATATTCTTGACAAGTCCTAATTGGAATTGAAGGAAAAAATGTTGTAAATTAGTAATAAAGTTTCTAAATATTCTTAATACTCCAAGTTAGAATTCTCGGTATCCTATCACAGTATCAAAAACTCAGCGATGACTTGCACATGTTTCACAACATTTTACAAATAAAATTGTTTATGAAGAAAAAGGAGTGGAATATCTTTTTAAAAATCAAGGACCTCTCGACCTCTCAACTAATTCCAGGGTTTATAGGCAAAATCAAATTTTTTTCAAGGACAAAATAAAATTCAAGAACTTTTCAAGATGGTCCTCATTTTCTAAGGATTTATCAAGGTTGCCACAAATCATCTCTCTCTATTATTACTGAAAAATGGAGCTATCCATAATTATTTTGTACATATAGTCTAATCCAACCTGGATTATGAAAAGACCTACTTCTAAATCCTGTTATAAATAAAAAGAGTTTTTATAAATGCATTTTACATCTATTTTCTTACTAACCTAAATAAGTAAATATCATTATAAAAAGATAACTGACCTCTAAGGCATCATCAGCCACATTAATATGTGGAAGATCAGGCTGAGTAAGGTCAACTGAAGAGGTCATCAGACGATTTGGCCATTCAAGCAAAACCTTCACAACACCAGTATGCCCCCCTTTGGCTGCTTCAATTATCATAGTTGAGCCATCCTAAAGATAAAAATCCCAGATACTCAGAGAAAAATTATTTAAATAACATCCTGATGAATAACAAAAATAGAATGTTGATTGCTTTTAGCATCATGAACATACAAACATTTAAAATGTTAAAATAATAAACAAACTAAAAAATTAACAAAATAAAATATAGATTGAAACAACAACAAAATGAAAATTGCTTTATTCCTGACCATACAAGTAACACCAAAATTTTTAAATGGAACAGTACTTAATTATAAGAGACAATATTTTTGAGATTATGTGTGCACTCAATACACAAGTAATTGTGACAACAAAAAAATGTGAATCATTTGTTTGAGCAATCAACTGTTTAATTAAATAGTATTCTATTTATTTTTTTTTTATTTTTTTTTAGCATTTCATGAAAGATAATAAAAACATAACTTATTTAATAGTGATTTTAAAATGTTATAGCCAAAAATACAAAAATATTTCTAAACAGAGAATTTGTGGTGAAAAATTCTGTGGAATAAATTAATTATTTATGTTAAGTAATTATTTTTATGCCTCCCATCTAATTATAAACCAAATATACTTGCTCAGCGAAATATTATCAGTCATATTAGTAAATCACTATACTTACATCAAGTCATGTGACACACATACATCATGTCCCTCCAAAATGTATACACACTTTGGTTGTTAATAGCTTCTGTTTATTTTCTTAAACATAATTGAATAATTTTTAGTACCACTGTAGAACAAATTTTTGTTATTCAAATCTAAATTTTATTATCATTTCTAAGGACAATTTTCATCTGAAAAAAGAAAAGATACTATAGATTCTAAGTGTTATCCTTAATTTTATTTTTACACCTTATTGTTACATTTTTTTTATGCATGAAAACTAAATGATGGCACCTAATTTTAAGCCATAATTAGGTATATGGCATGTATGTTTCTAGTTATATTGTAAGTGTACTATATTTACTGACTGCTGAGTGGCTTGAAATTTTGTCCATAGACATGTATTTAGATTAATCAAAAACTGGATATTTTGAACATTTTATGATGCCTTTGAATTCTCATCAAGCAAAATTGCACTGTTTTAAATAAACAGCATAAGAAAAATATGAATATTTGAGTGAAAGTTTGTACTAGCTAGAAACAAAAAAGTCTACCTTTAGAAACTTTAGAAACTCATAAGTCTCCATAACTTTTTAATTTATGCTTGCAAGATATATTAAAGAGTAAGTATTCTTTTATTAAAAGTTAAAACTCAATCAATCCATTTTATATTAAACCCTGTAACCAATTAAAAACAGACAATTGAATAAACCCCACTTTTAAAATATCTGTACCTATTAGAAAGTTAAAACAAACCAGCTATTTTGGCCATTTTTGTTTGACATCAAATCATGTGATCTTGAAGAAATTCTAAATTTTAGAGCTCTGACCTCGCAAGCATTAAGTCATATGAGAGGCATAAAGCCAATTAAATTCTCACTTCTATATTGTTTATGTGTCATTTCTTTAGAGTGGTTTTCATCTTTGAGTATATATATATATATATTGCATTTTGCCAAACAAATGATTTTTGCAACAAATTCAAGTCTGAAAGAAGGCAGTGTTCAATCGATAAATAAATAAATTTCTCTAAGTCAAGCTTGTAGCTGCCTAGTAACCGAAGTCTTGATAATGTACATTGTTTAAAAAAACCAAAACAACCAAAAACTCCATTATATTTATGACATGCTTGATGATGTATATGTATTGTTTCTGTGTACATCTATGTGCCAGGATAATTTAATGCTTCATCAAAATGATCAGTTATGTTTGCCTCAAAGCTCATCCAGCAACAATGCCATTCAATACCCTAAAAAAAAAAAATAACACATGCACAGAGATAAAATGATTCTGCACTATTATAAATAAATCTTGTTAAAAGATTTGAGGTATCTCCTCTCTATCGATTACACCTTTGTCTTACATATGCTGCTCATCATGACTTTCCTGCCTCCTATTTGACATGAGCTTATGCATTTCAGAAGATACCCAAGCTTTGTGCTCAAGGAAAATATATTTTAATTTACAAAGCGCACTTATCTTTCATTCATAAAATGATTAGGTTTTATTTATTGAAATAATAAATTTTGTTTTAAAATTTTATCAAAAAATGTTTGGAAGCAATACTAATCCTTTAATATTCATTAATTTCTAGTATCCAAAAACATGAAGTAATTAACTCTTTACCGTGGGAGCGACCAAAACCGCCATAACGTTGTATCGGTCAAACGCCCAAAAGTGTCCGTATCAACCAGTGCTCTTTTCTTCTCATATCGTTCGAGAGTTCAGTTGTCTACAGAAAGTATGACATTTGTACAACGATTTCCTCGCCATTTTGAAACGTTTCCCCCTTGCTTCGTTCATTTTTTCATAAAGTTTTCTTTGTTTTACGCATTTGGTGTTTCAAATGGATTTCAAATGGAATCGTCGAGTGATAGTGAGGAGTTTAGTGGATTCAATTTATCGGATAATGAGGTAAGAGAAGTTGATTTTGAATCGGACGATAGGATTAGAAGTGACATTAGTGTCAGTAGCGTGAACATGTAGCATCTTTCAAATTTTAGAGGAGAGTGCGTCAGATTCTGAGGATATCGAAGAGGAGTAGGGGGAAGGTGTATCTGGGGACGTACACGGCTGGAATAGTAGTACTTTAGCACTGAATATATCGGAATATAAAACAGAAATGGGACTGAATGTGACTGTAACTAATGATAGTACTCAGCTGGCTTTCTTGTACCAGTTTTTCAAAGAAACATTTGACAAGATAGCGGAATAAACGAACGAGTACGCACGTCCAAAAATCATGGAAAACAAAATGGCGATCCAGGTTGGAGTTAGGAAACTAATGCCACTGAAATTAAGGCTTATTTTGGACTTAGGATTTTGATAGGAATTTACAACCTGCCGAAAAAAGAGATGTATTTATTGTCTGATGACAGATTGGTGTTCCTGGCATCAACAAAGTGTGTGTATATAGTGTTTGTAGCAGACAATAACTGGACAATATTTTTTTTGTGTAAATATTTTTCATGTATGGATTCAAATTTAATACCTGAAAGTATACTTCAATTAAGGATATTAATAAAGCTGTTTTCATTTCCTTTCATTTTACATTTTATTTCATTGAAATATATGCACTAATACCTAAGATATGATGTTTTTACTAACGTAACCCTAAATCTCACTGAAATCCTGAAAATTCTTGCCTGCACAGAGATAAAAAGGGGGAAACGCCCGCCTGGTAAAGAGATAATGGTTGGTTTTAAGAGCTGAAATAAATAGAAATTTAATATTATATTTGATGCTCTAAAACCCAGTTACAAAACAAAAGTTTTAGTTGCCATTCTTGCAGATCCCCTTTAAATATAGAAAGAGTCAATAACTGGCAAGTGTAACGGATTCATTCACTCAATTGGGATAATAAGACTTTAGCAATCTGATAGCTACTCACCTTAAGTTTGTGAGTAACATCAGCCCCATGAGCCAAGAGAAGCTCCACTACAGAGAGATGTCCACCAGCACAAGCCAAGGATAAAACAGTATGATCATTGGTGGAAGTTGTACGGTTCACATCAGCACCTAAATATATATTACCAAAAGTGTGAGTAAACATTTTTTTAAATTGACTGGTGTTTAAAAATATTTTTACATCAGGTTCTAAAACAGAAATTAATTTTTTAAAATGTTATAATAAAGCTTTTATTTTTTATTGCAATTCCTATGCACCAACAAAAGATCCCAGGAGAATAGCTAAAATTCTTGATGCACGCAGATCACTGTTACATTTTTAGAAGGTCTCTAAACTGAAAATTGTAGATATCTTTGTTTAAGAGGCTTACCTTTGGCTATGAGGAACTGAACAGTGCACATATGGCCAGCTCTTGCTGCTTTCATTAGTGGAGTTCTTCCACCTTCAGACTCATGCTCCTGAAAAAAAAAATCAATTCAATTAAAGAATAACTTTTAAAAAATACTAAGGCAGTAGTCTTACTAAGTGTAGGTAAGCCCACTTACTATAAGGAGACTGGAGATAACTGATTTCACTCTTTTTCAAAACTATCTCAGTAATTAGAAATGGGTGAAAATTGTTTTAATGAATAAAGAAATCTTCAAACGTTAAATGGGAGTTTTATTTGTGCATTTGAATGAAGTACTTATTATGTTTTGATTGATAAATAACACAGCCAGTAAAGCGTACTGAAGTGCCCATGATGAAATTTGAACATGGTTGAGATCTGGCCTTGTTTTTGGGTATGCCCACATAAAGTGTCACAGAATTTCCTGGATTCAACCAACACAAAAAAATTAAATGAACGGAAAGCTAAGATAATGACCTTTAACACAAACATCGTTTCGTATCAATTGGTTAAATTTTACTATATGAAATTAGAGTCCAAATTATGCATTATGTTCGATTAATTATAAACTTGGAACCTATTTTTATATTAACCTCCTTTTTATTGTTGAAAAGGTTTTTTTTTTTCCCTTTATTTGGTACATAATATAAATCAGAAGTCTTTTCACCAGAAGAGCTCTTGGCGATGAGTGCGGGAGACCCCAATATTTTTAATCACGCACATGCTGAAGGTGAAGAAATCAGTAATAGAGATCGACATCTTGGACAAAACATGTTTTAAAATTGAGGTTAGCTAAACATAGCCATTTAAAGTGTGGTTACAAGAGGGGGATGTTCTGTTGTGACAAACTACTTATAATAAAAACAATCCTATAGCAAAATACAGGCAAGAAATGATTAAATGACGACTCGCGATGAGATTCATTAAAAAAAAACAAAAAAACAGTAAATAAACAGTGATGTTTTAAATTAATTTTATAAAGCACCAATCCCAAATAAAGAACGACAGCTCTTAACTTATTGCTAAGGGAATTTTGTCTCTGTAGTTGACCAGTACCTTTCATTATTTTATTATAACTTGTGCCTTAAGAAACAATCTAATAAATGTTGAATGAGAATTTTTCAATGAATGATTGATCAGGGTTAAGATATATAATAATAAGTCAGTGAGTGAATCGATGAATGCTAAAAAGTGAGATCAGGACAATAAGCTATTCGCACAACAGACGTACAGTAAGCATTGAAAAAAAACTATGAAAGACTTTAGCCTTTCAATTTTTAAGATATTTTTAGAATATCAACATATCTTGTATCATGAAACAAATAGATACATATTAAAAGTAAAAATATTAATAATTACAATTGCAGTTGAACTATAAAATATAAACTGTAAATAGTAACAATATTTTATTAAACTAAAGAGAGTATCAATTTTGCTGTTTTGAACTGTTTTTAAATTAATGTGTTGCTATTGTTAATAATCAATTATATAACTTTGTCAGTAAAGTCTGAATGGTACTTTCTCAATTAGGGCTTTGATCACCATCAGTTTTACTGATCGATTCTTGTGGTCGTGAGTTGCCACGATTCTCGTGATTTCTCGTTGAAGTTGGCCCACTGTGTGATCTGGTCAGTCGTATCCCCATTCTTTATCCACAACAGTACAGCAATAGAGTAACGGTTTTTCACCTACTGCATATGATAATCAGCTGTTGCCAGCGGATAGTTCGGTGCAAAAGTTGCCATCAGTTTAATAAATCTTCTTCCTTCTACCATTGCTGTTGGTCGCAAATCTTCAATGATACAATCAACAATCCTCACTGTTATTTCTTTGGCTTTTTGTCACCTGCGCGCGCATCTTCAGTCTAACAGATGATATGTAATTAAAGTAACCAATCAGAGGGAAGAAAGTATGTGAGTTTGCTTCAGCATCCAATTTTGTTCTAAATTTTATTATTGGATACTGTAATGAGAATGCTCATGTGACTGAATTCCCGCCTTTGGTAGAGTCACCCCCACTTGAAAGTGAGCAGCCATTGTGTGCACATTCATTTTTTGGATTATGCAATACCACCCTACAATTTTCATTTGCCATGGCAACTTTTGATGGAGAATTTGAAGCCACAGCTGGGTCAGCAGACCTGCCTACCCCCCACCTTAGGAAACCAGAAGATCACTGGTCCAAAACCAGCAGATTTTGAATGGAAACCAGAAGATTTTATGCGGAGTCTGGCTTTTTAATAGAAATACCAATAATATAAAATAAATGCAAAATAAAAAAAATAATGTTAATACATGTATTTGTAAATAAACTTACCAATAATGTAATGATTAATGCAAAGCACAACAATTTGTCTACATTTTGTCTAGTCTCCATTCCACTGTTTATTTTAGATGAATTTTTGTCAAGCACACCAAGTGTTAGGCAGTTTTATTTAGATATTTCTTTAGACTTCATTTGAAGAAGGATCTTCACATTTCAGAATAATGGGCCATTGAAGTACCGCATCATGATTTTCACTTTTACAGAAATTCATTAAATATTTCATAAATGGATTTTTTTAAAAATATATATTTAACTTTTTATTATCTAATGTACAAGCCACAAAAAGGAACATGTGCCTAATGAAAAATTTTAAGAAAAAAGTTATGATTTTTTTTTATTGTACCCATCTAAAATATATATTTTGGGAGAACATGTAGAATTTAAAAAAATAAAATTTACTTAAACCTAAAGCATATAGACTTTCATCAATGCACAACCTTTTAATTATATGTATGAGAAACTAGTAAACCAAATTTCAGGGACATGGAATAATTACAACTATTCAAAAGGGGTCTTAGCATTTAGTTCAACAGAGGAAAAAAGTCATTTTGAGAAAAACACATTTAAAGTAAAATAAAGACTACAGAACTTTAAAAGTGTTCAAGTGGTTTATTTTTTTAAAAATAAATATACCCTATCCATACTACATTGGACTGCTCTTAGTCATTTAGCTCTCTCAGAATTAAATATACTAATACTATATATTACTATCCTTTACATCCTCAGTGTACAGTCTTTTTATTTTCTAATACTACATAGAACCAGAATATTGCAAAGAAATTTTTAAAAAAATATATTTATCAATCCACATTAATAAAATTTGGAATATATGTTGTCTTTGTTATGAGAAAGCAATACCAGTTATTAGTTTTAGAATATCTGGTTCAGATTTTAATTTATAAATGATTTAAATATATAAAACACCTGTATTTTTCTAAATTTACATGTCCATTAGACTAGAGAAAAAACAGTGAAAGTCTTCCTGTAACATTTAAAATGTTATTAAAAAGACATTATTCTTCAATAAGCATGCTTTGTTAATTAAGAATTGGATATGATTAATATTATTATTTTTAATGTTTTATGTATTTCTTTTGTCTTCAATGTATGTGTATTTATTATCATGCCTTCTAAAATTCTATTATAATAATGTGTGTACTGCGTAATCACAAAATATCAACGGCTAATTTACAAATACATGTATATATATAGGCCTATATATATTTCTAATTTTTTATTATTTTTTTAGCAGAAATGATTAAAATAAAAAATTCGACTAAATCAAAATGTTCACAATTCCGTAAATTACTTTCAAACAAATTTGACTCAGGATCATTTCTTTATCGCCGATGATCTTTTGTTTTAAAACTTGTGTCACTTTTTAAAAAAAAATAAATTTTGAAGCCTTACATATTATATAACTTATATTATAAGAATAATTACAACGGATTCTAGAAAAATGATTATTTGAACCTCAATGCGGTTTCAAACATAGGCCTACCGTTATTGAAAACGCCAATCTTTTTCCTAGCATTGCAATATAATTCGTCAAAGTAGCTCGTTTTGGACGGATAATTTCTGAAGAAAATTGCATAGACTGTCTTACATGTAAGTTGAATGTTATTTATTAAAGTAAATATTTCGTAATTGTCACGCATATACTATCGCTACGTGGCCGCCATTTTGAAAAAGCGAACTTCGTCTATCGGTCGAACGGGCAGTAAAAACGTTATGAACCGAATTTGCTTATCCCGCTAAGCTCTGACTTCTCAACATAAAAAATATTTTAAAAAAATGTTTATTTCACGAGCGAAATTCTGTTTTGTCAACTAAAATTAATAACGGCCGACGAATAAGATTCCGGAAGTGTTAGAAAAGGACTCGTATGCTGAAGAGCTCATAGCAGACGACAGAGAAGCAGTTAGAGTTACGCCGCCGTTAGCTCTATTGAACGCACGGTAAGTTTTTCGTCCTGTCATAATCGATCGTGAAAAAAAAATTGAAAATGAAAATGAAAGCGGAAGATTTCTTTTGGAAGCGGAAGAGCGGGAGATTCGAGGTAAAAGCGGGAGATTCTTCCGCTAAAAGTGGAAGGTAGGCAGGTATGGGTCAGAATATGATCCATTAGATGGGAGTGATTTTTCTTCTGATAATGAAATTCCAACCCCTACCGAAGTTTTGCCGAAGTTTTTGATGCAGGAGACCATGCGGTGTGCGTGAACAATGCCAAGGCATGGCGTGGCGTGCATCCTGTGACCAACGCATGGACTAGCCTCATGGGAACAGTGGAGTGCAAATGCAATTTGCAAAAAATGCTACAGTACTCGATATTTTTCAAGCATTTTTACCAGAAAGTTTTGTGCAAAAAATTGTTGAGTACACTAATATTTAGGCAATTTTGCAACTAATGCAACCAAATCTAACTTCAGAGGCTCATATCAAGCAATGGCGAGATACACAGGTAACTGAACTTTATCAATTTTTGGCGATTTTTATTTTGATGGGAACAGATAGAAAACCTTCTCTTGATCATTACAACAGATGAAATTCACTAATTTGTAAAGTCATGTCAGGCCGCGATTTCATCTGCTGCTAAGTTGTTTACATTTTTCAGATAACCAAGTCCTTGAATCAAGCAACCGTATCCAAACAATCAAATTCTTTGTTGATCATTTCAAACAAGTATTATCATCCATTTATGTGCCTGGTGAAAATATTTGTGTGGATGAATCTTTGATGCTTTGGAAAGGTCGTATGGGTTTTAAAATCGAAACGTGCTAGATTTGGAATCAAATCATATGAAATCTGCTAGAGTACTACAGGGTATGTTTTCGATTTTATTATGTACATGGGGAAACACACAGAGTACACTTGTACAAAGGGGAATCAGGGTGAGAAAGTGGTACTAACACTTTTGGAACCCTTGCTAGGGAAATATTACAAGCTGTACACAGATCACTTTTTCACTAGCCCCATCCTAGCATGCACTCTTTTGGAAAAGAACATGTACATATGTGGAACTGATATGGGGAACACATGCCAAAAAAATTTCCAAGCACTAAATTCACACCAGGACAAATTTCAATTCTTCATAGTGATGGCATTTCTTGTTTTGCATGGCACGACAAGAAATTAATTCTCATGCTTAGCACAATGTATCATGACAGTACAATAAAAAATACAGGCAAAATTAATTACAAAAGAACCAATTCTGAAACCAGCATGCATTTGTGATTACAACAAATACATGGGAGTGTTGGATCTGTGTGACATATCACAACTGCATATCCAAGCATGAGAAAAACAATAAAGTGGTACAAGAAAGTTTTCTTTCACTCTCTTGATATTGCACTATACAATGCCTGTGTTGTTTACAAGAAACACACAGGTAAATCAATGACATTGCTAGACTTCAGAACTGCAGTCATCAAGCTAATACTTGAAAAATATCCTATGTTGAACTTTCTCAAAGTGGTCCCTCTACTGCTGCCCAATTACCACCATCTAGGTTGAAAGGCAAACATTTCATTGCACTTCTGCCTCACCTTGATCCAAGTAAACCAATGCCAATGAAAAGATGTCGCATTTGTGCAAAAAACAAAATTCAGAAAAGAACCTGTTATGAGTGTCAAGTATGTGAGATTCCCCTGTGTCTTACCTCCTGCTTTGAAATATTTCATTCAAAGCATACATTGTAAATTCTTCTTTTCTAATTCTTCTTTCCTTTTATCTATTTTCTTCTTTCTCTGCTCATATCAGTTTGTTTGAACATTTATTTTCATACTTCACAACATATATACAACATATATAAATCAGCAACATAATATTTTCAATTTATTTTCTGTTCATTTACATTATTACATAGGCAACTTCATAAATTTATTTGTAAATTTTCTTCTTTTACTCCTGATGAAATTGAACACATATCCAGTACTTATTATTTTTACCTGACAAGTTACCAGTGTATTCATTGTACAATGCAGCCTAGCAGAGTTGCAAAATTTGTATTACGTAAATTGTACTGATATTGATTTTTTACGTAAATTGTACTGATATTGATTTTTATAATAACAATTTCTGCATCTGGATTTGTGCTGCACAATGGATTTATAAATTATCTTCTTCATTTGGGATTTGTGAAAACAAAATGTGAAGAAAGTGGACATGTGAAAAAATATTTCTTGACATCAGTTAGATTTGTTCTTCATAAATTTGACTACAACTACTATTTTATTGCCAATTCTACATTTGTATAAGATATAAATCTTCACATCTCTTCTCTTGTTTGGTAGGGATTGGCATTATATAATTTCAGTGATTTTACTTCAACATTCCTTTGGAACTTTTCAACTTATTTTCTGCATCTGGATTTGCGCTTCACTATCTTTGACTATATCTATCATTACTTCAGCTGAATATATAATTTCAGTAATTTTTCTTCATCATTCCTGTGGAACTTTGAACTGTGACTTATACTTCAAAAAGCTTTCATCAGATAGATCTCGGACACTGTAGCCATTGAGTACAAGTACGTGGTGTTTGTGTGTTTGATGTTCCATATAATAAACAGTTTTGGGTCAGGCTTCTGATGAGGCGAGACCCTGGATATTTCTCCTAAATATCCTAAACATCCCCACAACACTTGAGTATAAAACATTCTTCTTGTGGGGATGTAAAGCCTTCAAGGAATACAACATCGATGCAGAAATTCTCAAGTTCAAGAAAAAGGTAAGAAAACTTTTTATTATTTATTTATTTTCAAATTTTAAATCAAATAAAAATAATACTTTATTATTTATTTAGTTTGTCTAGATTAATTTTCAATTAACGTTTTGAATATCAGTGTAAAATGACTGTCACTTTTCGCGTTTTTTTAGGGTAACATTTAAAAAATTCGTTGGGCAGCAAAAGAGCCTGACAGTGTGAGGTCGCGCGAGTTTTTCAAAGCTGATAGTGAACACATCTTTTTACCAACATATGCTGTGATTGGAAGCTATTGCTTTGGTGCAGAATCTCCAATATAAAGAGTGTTTTCAACAGGATGATACTGTGACAGTTGTTGAGACATATTTGTGGTACAGAAATCTCGGGATGCTTACAACCCATAACAGTACAGTACACTCTTTCATGTACTCCACTATTGGCGTTCGACCATCATTTGATTTAAAACCAAAATGTTTCCACAGACTAGCATTTATTGCCTTTGCAAGCAGTACGTAATTGTAGCTGTTATCCATTTTAACAGTATTTAAAATATACACATTACATCTAAACTGTGCATGAAAGTTCTACATCACTGCCTACTGTTAAACTGTATTGCCGTCAAGCCATGCACACTGCCGTTATTGTTTGCGTGCGTGTATCATCCCCGCTAAGCTGCTGCTGCCCTAATTCACGAATTTCCTAAATTTTCATGAACAATTTGACGGCAATTGAATTACTGGGAAGAGGTGCGTTCGCAGGGTTACAGCGCTGAAGACTGTGCGTGGGAGCTGTGGCTTTGGATGTCAACGACAACAATCAACTGCCAGTAATGGTAATGGAGCCAGCCTGGCGTATTTAGCAGGGGTGGTTTTATGTTTACTGTTAGTGTCAAGTTCAACCATAATAGTGCATGATCGCGAGATTGCGCTGCACGTGCGATCATTTACGAGAATTAACACTGAGGGCGATTCTAGCGAGATTTGACTGATCGGTCGGAGCCCTATTCTCAATATACTTTAATTTCTTTTGACAGAAATGTTTGTTCTGCCTGTTTTAATCAGGAGATGAACAGTTCTTCCAGATGAAAAGATGGCTGTATTGCTTGAAACTACATTTTTGAAATGTTTTATTTTTAAATCTATACAAAAAGATTGTCTGAAAATTCATCCTGTAAGTGTCTATACTCCAAAGAGCACGTTTACCAAATTTAGATGGTGTAAATGAAGTAGTTTTTATTTTACAAGACTCCAAAAGACGTTTTATTAATTTTTTTACCACTGCCATTTGAAAATTTGAACAAAATGCTATTTTGAGTGGACTGTATTTTTCATTTTCTATGCATCTTTGATCCTTAATAAAAAAAAAAAAAAAAATCAGCAATAGATTTGTGTTACAGAGAGTTGAAATAGCAAAGATGAGCTGCATACTTTTAATAGTTTTGTTGTGTGGTCATTTCAAATGGGGGTTTCGTGAAATCTGTGTTCTTCTGCAGTTTACACATAAAAATTTGAACTGACATAACTTTCATAGCTAGAGCTCCCAAATTTTGTTTGCAAACTTACTTTGAAGTAAATATGAAGTAACCTGCAAATATCAGCTCATTTGGCCAGACTTCAACATCTACTAAATGTTAATCAAATACATATTAAAAGGAAAATAATGAGCAGTTAACTAATCTTAGAACCTGAAAAATCTTGAGAATCAGGTAAATAATATGTCACGGATATGGGGGAATATTACTAAAAAAATTTTTTTCTAAGTGTCATCATACTCTAAACGGTTAATGAAGCAGCCAAATTATTTTAAACATAGCAAGGGGCTAAAATAACTATTCTGTCAACAATGTGAAATCCAAGTGTGGGAACATAAGCTGAGAAAGAAATAGGTTTGATAGTAGTTCGTGCTGGTAAATGGAAAAGCGTAATTAACTTTTGAGGATGTACGCATTTCCTCTCTGGGATGCAAAATGTTTTTAAAAATCACCACTATAAAATTTTGATAGTAATATTGTTTACAGTTAGATATGTTTATTGTGAAATCGCTTGTTGAAGTAGAATTTTGAGTTATTTGAAAGTTGAGATTTATATTGTAATAGTTATATGCGACAACCTGTGTGTACAACTCTTTCTTTGCTTGCCAGGTGGTGATGAGTCACTGTGGTAACGTAGTTTTAAAAATAAAATAAAAGTAAGGAGTGCTCTGAGATCAGTCTGTGCTCTGAATTAGGTAGATAACAGGAAATTGATGGTCAATCAATATGTAACCTGCATGCAGAATAAAATTCAAGTCAAATAACCATCTTGGTATTCTGTGTGTGGATTTGTAATAACATCTATGTGCAAGTCCTATGTGGCATCGACTAGCCACCACCTTCTATCTTCGGAGAGAAGGGTGGTGGTGACAATAAGTTGTTAGTAAATTTTTACTGCATAAATCTGATAAAACAGTCTATGTGTAACAACGTGCACAGGCATGAGTGTGCCAAATCAATATACTTTTGAAATGTGATACATCATTTTCATTCTTAACAGAAATTCTGTTTTTAAAATTGATATTTAGTTTCTTTACACATTTAAAAAAAAAAAAGAGAAGTCTAAATTGTAACAGTCAAGACATAATTTTATTTAACGGTTATAAATGATAAGTTATTATAATCACTGATCACTTTCTGAAATCAGAACATTTGCTTGTAATTAATTACTATTTTGTTTAATGGACTAAAATAATATGACACAATATTTTAAAAAAAAGGATTTTCAAAACAAAATGCTACTTTACCAAAGAAAATTTAAACCAGCATAAGCAGAGCAATTATGACACTTGTGCAGCCTACCTCCAAGAGGCATTCTTGATATAAAGGCAAAATATACTATTTTTAATGATTCTCATACTCCTAAGGTTACATAACCATTATTATGCTTAGTGAAATGTCTTCAACAGTAAGCAAACTTTTCCATTGCATTCGCATTATGTACTAACAATGCAATTATAATCAAGGAAAGCATTTTAACAGTAACTATTTAACTATAATTAATATTCTAAAATCCAACTTTTTAATCCACATTAAAACAACCAAAAAATTCTCTATTTGAAAAGTCTCTGTTTTATATATATATATATATATATATAATGTTAAATTTAAATTAAATTAAAAAAATAAGCCATACCAGCTCTGCATCATGCTCCAACAACTCCTCAGCAACGTCAGTGTGACCATTTTCACAGGCATATGTTAAGGCAGTGTCACAAGTGCCTGTCTGAGCATGAACAGTGGCTCCTACAAAAGGATAACACCAAGCTAAAGAATAGATTTTTTTGAAAGAAACTGCTCCTTAAATGAGCACATTAAAAAATAAACAATATACACAGGACCACATATGCACAGCAACACAATATATATATATTACAAGATATTTATTTTAATAAATCAAAATCTACTCACATATATGAATATATGCAATATTTTTGAATTTGAAATAATAAAAACAACATGTTCAGTAAATAAATACTTTAAAAATGTCCCCTTTAATACTTAAAAATCTTTTTAGAATTATACTTGCTTTTAATTTTTTTTATAGTAGACTTGTAAAAAAAAAAAAAAAAAAAAAAAAAAAAGTGAAAACATACACAAGTTCAACAAAAGATAAGAAAATTTGTTAATATTTCTTTGTTTTTGAATCTGAAATAAATTTAAATAAATATTTTTAAAATTTCTTAGTATGTCTATAATACTTAATTTAAAAATCTTTTTAGTATTATACTAGATTTTAATTTTTTAGTAGACTTGTAAAAAAAAAACCCCAGATAAAAACGTTCGCAAGTTCAACAAAAAGTTAAGAAAATTTTTATTATTATTTGAAATAATTTAAAAATAATACTTTAAAAATTCCTTACTAGGTCTGTAATACTTGTTTTGAAAATCTTTTTGGAATATACTCGCTTTTAATTTTTTAGTAGACTTGTTAAAAAAAAAAAAAATAATGCCGAAATTCGCAAGTTCAAAAAAACATAAGAAAACTTTTTATTTTTTTATTTATTTACTTTTTATTTATTTATTTATTTTTGATTTTTAAATAAATTAAAAATAATACTTTAAAAGTTCCTTATTATGTCTATAATAGGTAGTAATTTAAATTTGTTAAATCCACTGATAATTACAGTTGCTTTTCATTTTTTAGCACACTGACCCATTCAATTATTGGTAAGCGTCAAAATAGCCTGACACTATGGCGTCTGCTGATGTATGTATTTCCGCCTGACACTCAACAGGTTAAGGATAAGAAAACAAATAATTACAAGAATGCCATCTTTCTGGTGCAATAAGTTTTATATCTGTGCAAGGGAGGCAATTCTGGAACTTTGAGATTGCCCAGGGCCAGGGATAGTTATTTTTTGCCAGCAACCATGTCAGTATGTTAAACAATATGTGCGATACATTATTAGAGATAAGTTGGTGTACTTATACTATCACTTGTACTATCAGTACAAAAAGATGAAAGCAAATAATAAAGAAAAAAGTAACTTTAAAATGTGAAATACAGTTAAGTTTGTCAGTTGTCTCTCCTCTGATTTTAATGTGTAGGTCTAATTGTAGTTCTTTGCAGGGAGAGCAAAGATAGTTAAGATTTTTTATTCTCAGTTTAGAACAGGGTTATTTCCCTTTGTGCTCTGCAGATAGCTAGAAAGTATGGACTTGGTTATGAGACTATAAATAGCACATCTTTTATTAATATGTAGTTTAATAATGGCTAATGCTAATAACACAAACCGGAAAATTGTTGAGAGTGATTCTGCAAATCAAGTTCAAATTTTCCGATTTAGGTCAATATAAAACACTTATGCTTCACACTATATCGAAGTTATTAAATGATGACTGATAGGAATGCAAATATTCACCATTTTCTTTAAAAAAAACCTAGAAGGATAAGAAAATAACTTATGCCCTTTTAAAAAAAAAATTAATTGTTACCATCTGATACTTCACAGTAAGCTTTGAAACTATCTATTCTTTTTCTCTAATATCATCTCTAAATGCCTTTCTACATTATAAGAGTATAAAGCTGTGATCATACAAAAATTGTCAAATTAATGTGATAGCATTTGTGGTATTGCCTATTAACAAAGTTCATGAACTTTACATGAATTTTTAATGATCATTTTAAAATAGTGCATTAACTATTGACAAGCAAAAGACACTCAAGAGCAAAATGTTTAATCTTGATACAATACATCTTCACTAGACAGCAAAATGCTTTAAATACATCTTAGCATATGAATTCTTGGAATAAACAAATTTGGGAACTGTTTGTGTTGTCTACTTTAACAATCACTTAATTTAATAGAAAAATGCAGCCATTGTTTTATACAGACTACTGAATTCTACAGATTTCCATGGGTGGTTCTGAAAATAAAAAAATATTATTTTGCTATAAATCCAGGTACACTGTAAAATTAAAATACAATTTGTTCCTAAGATGGCTATTATGGTTATTGATAATATATTAAATCCAGATGAGTTTTGAGAAGGGTGCTGATGTCCTGACAAGTTTTGTTTTCAATTTATTTCTCTATGTTTTATTCTTATAATCTATATGGTTTAGTCTAATTATTTCCAAACGACTATATATGTAATATCCCAGATGAAAATTCAAACAGCAGACTCGTGCTACTTTTCTCCCTAAATCCTATGGTTCACAGCAGTTTATTTACCATTGGACTTGGAAAAAAAAAATTCTATGCATTGCAGTAAATTGAGTTACAAATATTCACATACAAATTATAACATATTCTGTGCATATAATACTTTTATAAAACAATAAAAATAGCCCCCTGAATTATTTGACTAAATGCACAATCACAAAAAAGACAAATTGCATAAAAGAAGAAAAATTAGTTCAATCACACCGTTCCAAACAATAAAATTAAATTAATTAAAATTTTAAGGAAATAAGAGAAAAATTAATAAAACTAACACTTTCCTAGAAAATATGCATAATATATTTTAAATAGTACACGTTTCATAGAAATAAAATTGCATGGACGCTGAGGATTATAAAGCTTGAATGAACTTGTAAAAGGAGACAAGTGCTGATAAGACTTCAGGAAACAATTTACACTAAATATTCTTACAAAGCAGTCTATATTTTGTCAAATTTCAATTTTTGTAGCGAAAAAACTTACAAACTGCCATATTGTCTCAAGCTGGCAAAGAGGGCCAATTTTTGCTGATATCTGGAAAGTATTATTTGGGAGGGAAAAAACTTATTTACTATTATAAAGAAATCTTTTCACATCATATTGCCAAGTTTACACACTAAGAAATCTCAGTTGTCTGTTTATATGTCATAAATATTTCATACAAAAAATATTTTACTTAATTTGCTTTATCAAAATTAATGCTAGTAAAAATAACGAATGACAGATGCTTACTGTATTTTAAAAGTTTTGTTGCTTCTTTAAATATTATCTAAATTAATAATATAAATGGTTAATGTGGACATCCTCTAACACCAACACATGGGATATTATATAAAAGGGTACTATTAATGTAAAAAATTGAACTTTTATATGTTTTGTTTTTAAATGCTAAGTCAAATGTACAGGTTAGCTATAAAGTGAGCAAACTAAGATGAATAAAAATAAAAATAAAAACAGATAAAATAGTATTTTAACTAAGTGATTTTTTTCATACTGACAATGCTACTTCATATACCAACACCCGTTTCCAAAAATCTATTTGAATAAAGATGTGTTTCAACTGTAGAAGCTTCTTAACAAGACTACTTGTGTTAGAAGCCTTCATTTTTGTAGTTAATAATGCTTAGGTTAAAAAAAAAAACTGCAGTGCATACGTTCATGTTATAATCCCAGATATTTTCTTCATGCATGATTACTTTGCAAAACAGTTCAGGATAAACTTTTTATTTACATAACAAATGTAAACCCACCATCAATAAAGTACTGATAAAATCACTCCCTGAATGAGAGAGATGCTATATTACACCCAAACATCATAACTACCAGAATTTAGGAGGTAGCGAACAAGTTCCAAGTGTCCCTCTTGAGCAGCTTCCATTAAAGGAGTAGAACACCCAAGTTCTATGTCTGCACCAGCTTTAATGAGAAAGTCAGCCACTTCCAAGAATCCACCACAACAAGCCAATGTTAAGGCTGTTTCCTGGGTTTCCTCAGTCTGAGCATTGATGTCAGCACCTAAAGTACACAAAACAATATCTTGTATAATGATTGTGTAATATCAAACTATTTACAATTATGAGGTATGCTTTACTGGTTTTTCATTTCCAATTCAAATAATTTTGTAAATCTGTGCTGAATTTACATAAAATTCAGGTTCTATGATACTCTTTGGACAGCTGGTAATTATATTTTTCTAATCCTTGCATAACATTAAGTTTCACCTGCAAGGTGGTCAGTACTCATATCTCACCAGCTCAGATTTTTATACCAACACATGTATACATTCCCTATTAAGCAAATTTTCACTTTTGAGATGCACTATAAAAAAAAAGTAATAAAAGCCAGAATTACCTTCTTTTTTTTTTTTTTTTTTATTAAAGAGAAGCAATATGAAATATGAAGGTATACAATCTTTCTTTATGCATATAATCTTTATATGCAAAAGCTTTGTAACAAGTCTTTCTAAGAAATTTGGCCTTATTTACATTTAATGTCTGCTGTAAAATATCTATTATTATAATATTCTGCTGGTTTCTTCCTTATGGTATTTTAATATAAATAGCAACATTTATTTTGCTAGTGAATGCAAACTAATGATAAATCCTGGTTCACTTCTGTTTTGTCTTTCTTACAAATTCATAAGGTAAGCAATTAAAATTTGGCACTATATATCTTTTTTAAATTATGTACAAGTAAAAACAGTCTCCCATACAATTTTAAATTTAGCTTTTTAGCCTAGAAAGGTCACAAGATACACTTATATTTATACATTTTAGTGTCACAATATGAGGAAAAGATGACTACCGACAAACAACAATTAGCCAATAATTTATAACAATTATTTCTTTCATTTCAACAAATTAGTCATGTGTGTTCACAACTATATTTTGTGGGAATATTATCTCAGTGAACAATGGAAAATTTTTTTTTTTATTAAATTTAAATACTGTACCTGGCGCTTAATTTTGAAGGCATAATATCAAATACAATTATATAAAGACAAAGAAATGCATAAAACATTAAAAAATAATAATCACATCCAATTCTTAATTAACAATGCATGCTCATTAAAGAATAATATCTTGTTAATAACATTTTAAATTTTTTTACAGTAAGACTTTCAATATTTTTTCTCTGGTCTAATGGATATGACTAAAATATAGGTGTTTTATATATTTAAATAATTTATAAAATAAAATCTATACCAGATATTCTAAAACTAACAACTGATATTGCTTTCTCATAACAAAGACAACATATATTCCAAATTTTAAAATGTAGATTGATAAATATATTTTTAAAATTTTCCTTGCAGTATTCTGGTTGTATAGAAAATAAAAAAGATGGTACAGTGAGGTAAAGAGCAAAATATTCAATTCTATATTGCTAAGAGAGCTAGGTAAATGACTAACAGCAGTCTAATGTGGTATGCATAGGGTATATTTTTAAAGAAAATAAATAATTATGACACAGTTTTCAAGTTCTGTAGTCTTTATTTACTTTAAATGCATTTTTCTCAAAATTATTTTTTCCTCCGCTGAATAATACGCCAAGGCCCCTTTTGAATGGTTGTAATTATTCCATGTCCCTGAAATTTAGTATACTAGTTCCTCATACATTCATTTAAAAATTTACGCATGGATGAAAGCCTATATATGCTTTAGTATTTTTTAATATAAATTTTTTAAATTATACATGTACCCCCCAAAAAAATATTTTTGACGGGTACAATTAAAAAAAAATTGTAACTATTTTTCTTAATTTTTTTTAACGGTCATGCATAACTTTTATGGGCTTGTCCAATAAAAAATAAAAATCTATATATTTTTTTAAATTCATGCTTTAAATATTTTATGATTTTTTTCTTTTTACGAATGCTGAAATAGAACATATTATCAAACATTAAAAAATTAATAAAATAAAAACTAAACAAGACATTCTAAATCTGGCAACTGTTTTTGCTTTCTTATAATAAGGGCAAATTATATTACAGATTTGAAGGCTATAGGTTGAAAAAGTTTTTTTCCTTCTTGCATGTCGTAGTGTGGCCTTAAATTGAAAAGAAACAGAAAAATTTTAAGAGAAATCATATGGTCAGAAAAGTGAGTAACAAAAAAATTGGAATAAAAATATATAAATATCCAAACTGGAGAAAATTTGTTTAAAAAAAACAACCCATACAATATATTAACAATTACCATGTGAAAGTAATAGTGCAACCATTTCTTCATGTCCCTCACGAGCAGCTTCCATTAGAGGAGTGTATCCTTCATCATTGACTTCCTCAATGTTGGCACCACGTTCTATCAGTAAGTTGGCCAATTCCACATGACCACCACAGGCAGCAAGGGTTAGAGGTGACTCAAAGCTGTCAGCAGGCATATTCACCTAGACATAACCAGGCCTGTCATTAATGATACAGTAGCAAAAACAACTACTAAAGTTTACACACACATACAAACTTAACCATCTATCTATTTTTCACACATAACACATATGTATGCACACTCTTAACTACCTATCTTTGAGAAAGGAGCAATTTCTCTCCATGCCAATAAATATTTTTTGACACAAAAAAATCATAAGCCAGTGACAATGGCTGGTTACCCACATTGCTCAGGAACATTAAGATTTTTTTATTAACCTTTAATAGATAATCGGTTATACACAAAATGGGTATTTCAGAATTTCCACCTGGAAAACTAAGAATTCATCAAGTTAGGGGGCAGGGGGAGTGCTTCCAACCTAGGACGATTTTGTGCATACTAAAGAATTTTCGTAAGAATTTTAGATATTAAAATAAAATCAGCATATGCATATTCCAGAAACTGAATGGGCTTTTTTCTTCCAGTATGGGTTGTAGCCATTTTGAATTCTGTTGCCTGGTTAATTCATTCAGAACTTTTTGTGTAACTCAATTTTTTATTACTTTTTATTATTTTATATACTGATGCAGAAAACATGACTGCCAATCACTTTATATGGACATCAGTAGAATATCTGATAGACTAAGCTATCAAAGCAAATGAAATTGAAGAGATAAGACCAAAAAAATAGTAGTTCTAGATCTCTTTACAATTTATCAGAAAATATGGTTTAGTGGCAGAAGAGAATTTAAAAACTATGGACCATCAGATTCTACAAATTTGGCTGAATTTATACAGTAAGACAATCTGGTTTCATCCTCAAATGAAATATTTTTTCAAGACATTTTCAAAAACTATTTGAATTCAAGACTTATAACCAAAATTTCACAATGCAACTAAATAATCAATTTTTAAGAGAATAAATTAAAAACAAAAATAAAATAAATAAATGCATAAATGATCTAAAGTAGCAATCAAATAGTTACCAAAAAAAAAAAAAAAAAAAAGGTTAGAATTCCAGGGGGAAAATCTCAGTTTTTGCCACCTTACTAGTGGTGGAACAATTAGTGCAACAACATTTTATAACTTTGCTAATATGCAGTATTATGAAACCATAAACTGTAAAGGAATATATTTAATTCATGATCAATTTACTTCAACTATTCATTTGGAAATGAGTAATTATGGCAGTTAAATATAATAATAATTATCAAATTCTAATGGATTTACCAACTAAAGTTAACAGCAAAAAATAAAGACTTAGTTTTTGTCCTGGTACTGGCTAGAGTAATAATGTAATCTATTCAAGAATATGGCATATGCATTTATGTTATGAATAGTGCTAAAAGTAATGCTACAATATATAAAGTAAAATATTATGATGCAATTAACACACAAGCAACCACTGATTTAATACAAATTCAGATGATGATCAGGGTTTGATGAATATATATTTAATATATGAAGCATCTTATTTAGTAATTTATTTTTTATTAAATAAGATATTGCAATGTAATTAAAAAACAGTTGATTAATTGACAGTTAATCATACTAATAATCATGTCAACAACTCATATATTGAAAGCCCACTGTTAGACTGTAGTATTCTTTTAAAAAAACATTAATGTTCACGTAGATAGATAACAAATACAGTGGAACCCACTTATCTCAACTTCAGTTTAACTCGCCAGCCCTTTTTGAAGTGGAACCGCCAAATTCCCTCTTAGTCTTAGCATTTTCTCATCGGTTATGTCAATTCTTTTATGTCGCCAAACCCTAATATCTTGAGCACAAAAGAGGCCAAACTCGCGACTTAACATCAGTTATCTAGATCCCCGTGATGACTAATTGCAGTAACGGCATATACGATACTTTTCAGAGGCGACTTCACCCCCACCCCCACCCATCAACTGAGAGCCAAATAGGTGTGACCTGTTTCACCCCCTTCTTTCAACTCGCCACTTCAGACGCACCGCGAGGATGTGGGGATCCCCCAGAAGCAAACCAAGACCAAGAACATCATAAAGATGATTGCAGCTTCTGGGTGATTAAGAGCGAAACACACACACTTTTCAGAGCTGTCAGAGCGAAATGACTCGAAAATTTAATTTTGACACTGGTTAGATTTTGTAAAAACAAACTATAGTGTACACCTGTTTTGTGATTTTTGTGATATTTTGTGATTTTTTTTTTAAAGCAATCTTTGTGTTTGCAATATTGGAGAATACAGTATAATGAAAGGTTTGTATCAAGAATCGACAGTGGGCCAAATTCCCTCTTTGTCTTAGCATTTTCTCATTGGTTATGTCGATTCTTTTATGTCGCCAAACACTAATACAGTACGTTTGTTTGTTTGTTTCTTTCTTTCTTTCTTTGTACATGCACATGTATCTCGAGCACAAAAGAGGGACAAAATCACCACTAAACATCGGTTATCTCGACCCCCATGACTAATCCTTACTGGCTTTTGAAAATGTTAGTTATCAATGCCCTTCAACTGGCTCACACCTCTTTTATGTTAATTAGCCTGCTTTTGAAGTAACAACGCATACAATACTTTTCAGAGCTGTGTCAGAGCGAAATGACTTGCAAATTTAATTTTGACACTGGTTAGTTTTTTGTAAAAACGAACTACAGTGTATACACCCTCAGATTTTTTGTGATTATTTGAGCGATCTTTGTGTTTGCACTGTTGGAGAAAATAATGAAAGGTTTGTACAGTTTTATTGTATACATGTACTGGTAAATCTCTGCTGTTAGTTGGTGCACATAAGCCTTTTGTGTTAGTAAACATGTACAGTGTATGTACAATTTTATAGCCTGCCGATCGCATCAAACAAATAGTGGCAATGCTGTTGTGTAAAAAGTCACCAAAAACACATGCATGTACACTGACATTTATTAATGCACATCATGTACATAAAGAAATTTCAAGCACATGTTACATGTAATATACTGAAGCATTTGTTTTCAAGCAGACTGTTAAAGGCAAAAAGCAACAAAGCATTTTAGACTTTGTAAAGAAACCATAGAAACCGCATGTACATAAGCCTTTTGTTGGTTAGCAAACTTGTACATGTATGTACCTTTTTATAACATGCCAATCACATCATCAAACAAATTGTGGCAATGCTGTTGTGAAAAAATAAATCACCAAAAACACATGCATGTACATTCTTTATATTGCCACCATATTGGTTTTCGGTTATCTTGACGTCTTTTGGCAAACCCCCAGGTCAGCAACATAACTGGGTTTGACTGTAATTTGATATTTTAAATTCTACTGTAAATTGATATTCTACTGTATTTTGATATTATAAATTCTACTGTAAATTCTGACATGTCCATCCTACTAGTCAATACCTCATCAAAAGAAAAGTGTGCAAGGCATTTAGACCAATTGAGATGGTAATCACCTTCAAAACAAGTGCCTGCACTGGCAGTTTTTGTTGTACACTTGCACTTGAAGAAAATGATTATCGTGGCCTTCCCTCCTGGATGGGGGGTAAGCAGTGATGTTGACGACACACCGAGTGGCAAGATGTAAAAGATGAACCAACTCTCGCACACAGACACCACGATGTTCTTGTGGGGGAAAAGTTAATTCTGAGTGAAGGTCAGCTGTGAGTGTGAGCGTATGAGTATGAATGAGAGTACGAGGGACGAACAGGACAAACAACTGCACTAATGCACTTTCTCGCAGCAAAGAAAGCCAAACTCTTGAAAAAGAGTTAACAAGAATTTATATTTTAACAATGTGGGCCTACTTTCGAACAGCTGTTATTCATTCATCCAGAAGCATCTATACATAACATTCAAGGGGTGGGGAACCAGAGCAATGAAATGATGAAAAAATAAAAAATAATACAAATAAGCAATATAAATAGCGGCGATAACCATGACAATCAAATGTGCAGCCGCAATAATACGTGGGTGAAAACCCCAAAACTGTATGAACGTAATATATATATATGATGGTAATAACTGCGAAAAATCTCATGCTAATCAGATTAGGCTAGCACAAATATATGTGGGTAAAAACCCAATAATTTCTAAATATTAACAATAAATGTTCATATAAAAAGTTTTGGGTGAAAACCCAAATTGTGAATAATTGTTTAAAGTTACAAATGAATTCTCAAAATAAAAGACTATAAGTAGCCTAATTATTCCTAACTACCTAGAGTAATGCGCCCCTAAAATTAAATACACTACTTACTAATTCTGAAGAAATCGTTGTGGAGATGCAGTGATAATGCGTCTGCAAAAAATGACGAACACGCTTGCCAGCACAATGGCAGAGGCACAAAATTAACGAACACTGAAGAGTGGGGTGAACACGCCTACGTATACAAGTGAAGACTTGTTATACTGTTCCTCACTGATGAGCAGAGGAAATACTTCTCATTGATGGAAGAAGTACTCGAATGTTGATGACTGTTGGGTGAGTGGTGCCGAATATTCCTCTTCGCTCAGCTTTCCTCCCTCAGTTCCGTGGAGATATTGACAAGTCACTGCTGATAAGAATCGGACCCATTGTAGAGTGCTGATGAGACTACGGAGTCTGGATGTCAAAAGGAAATGTGGTTGACGAAACGAACACCAATTCTGCACAGGTAAACGGCGAATATTCGAAAAAGTCTTTCTTCTCCAAATTATTATAAAATCTTGTCAGAAAGACATCCTGAGCTCAGTGTAGAAAAATATATGCACTTCCACACCTCACTGTAGCTCGGATGATACACGCACTCAACTTAATATGGCGACACAGTCCTTTTATGTAACTGGAGAGTTTTCTGATGCTTCCATCGGCTTCTAGAAAACTGTCCATGGCAAAGTGTGCAACTCGAAAATATTTCCTAACAATGGGCGAATTACTCCTAGGGCGCAAGAACTCTAATAACAAACCATAATCCCTATCTAAAAATTACAATAAAAAGTATAAAAGATTAAATATAATTTCTACCTACTCCTAACATAACTTGCTAATCTTAGAGTAGATAAATAAATTTAATTAAAACACTAAATGTACATAACAAACGTACGCGCACACAAACTCATTGACAGTACATGTATTGACACTACATTCGTCACACAAAATCGACTTTTAAAAAATGAATACACCTTGTGGGGTGGCAAGGGGAGGTAAAAATACCTTTAAAAAATGGGTTTTTTTTATTATCCCCCACCCCTCCCCGACAACGATTAATTTTGAGACATTCAAATCAAAGTGCATTTTTTTTCCAATTCGAATAGCCACATCAACGTGGTCAATAAGGTTGATGAGGTTCATCAAAATCAGAATCAGAAGAATCTGTGTTTACATTACTGTGTGCTTTAGCTTTGAAACCACGTGCATATCAGCTTCACCCTATCACTCGTCAAAACAGGCATCGTCACTATGTCCAGATGATCCAAAGTAATCAAAAAACAGGCATCGTCACTTACGTCCAGATGATCCAAAGTAATCAAAAATCAGGCAGCCTACACCATCAATGCCATTTCCATCTAAAATGTTGCCTGTTCGAGCTGAGTGATTAAGGGTTTGACAAGTGCTTTTGTCTTATGATCGCTGCTTGCAGCAATTTTATAAGCTATAATATATCATTTCCTTATAATATAAGCTACTAAGTTTCTACAATGTAAAGAATTAAAATGCCATGAAAATAAAAATAAAAAATAAAAAAAAAATCAGACATAAAATTTAACAGCCTTCTCAAAATAAATTTGTGAAAAATATTATTTATACCAGATTTACCTGAGCTCCACTGTCTAACAAAAGACGTGCCACCTCTACATGTCCATCCATAGATGCTTCCATAAGAGCAGTATGCATTTCATCGGTCTTGTGCTCTTGGTCTGCTCCAGCTTCCAGTAAAAACTTCACCATTTCCAGGTGGCCTAAGTAAGAAATCTCAATTATTGTCTTGATAATTTTCCACATATTAGCAATTTCACATTAATTTATGTTCCTAACAGCTGATTCTTACAAATGGGTCATTTGCTTGCTATGATGTTTTTAGTTAAGTAATCTGCAGAACATTATAAATATAATTCATATAAAGTCCCACATATAGAAGTTGGAATTAATAAATGGCTCAATAAGACAGTTCAATTAATTAATACAAATACATAAAAATAATACACATAAATACAGGTTTTGAATTAGAATAAAAATATAGGCAACCTCCACTCCATGTTCATGGAGAGCTATCATAAAGGAGCCTTTGTTATATGAAGCTACAATTTCTATATGCAGATATATAAAAGTTCAAGACCTATCCCTGAGCATGATAATGGAGAAAACTAAAATGTTAATGTAAGCCTTTGACAACATTTATTAACCAAAAACAAACTTTCACTACCT
The DNA here is from genome assembly GCA_028829895.1 of Sinotaia quadrata. Classification (NCBI taxonomy): domain Eukaryota; kingdom Metazoa; phylum Mollusca; class Gastropoda; order Architaenioglossa; family Viviparidae; genus Sinotaia; species Sinotaia quadrata. The sequence goes on from CM054182.1 coordinate 51,007,120, forward strand.
TAGAAATTCTTAAATATGCATTGTGTTATAAATATTGTCACAAAATTTCCTGTCATTAACAGGAGTGCTTATCCACAATCTAATAAAACAAATTTTCTCACAATATGAATAATAATAAAGGAAAAATTCAATGCTTAATAAATATGAATAAACAACAAATCAATTTAACTTCATTAAACCAATAAAGAGAGAGAAAAACAAATAATTAAACACTACAAGTAAACAAGTCCAGTTTCTTTTGTTTTCTAGAGCACTTGGTTACTGCAAATTTTCATTAAATGAACATTTTCAGCTTCCAATAATTTTCAGGTTTTTTTGGTTTTTTTTTTTTTGCAATGTCTTTGGAAAAAAAAGGCATTAACTATATGGCAAATGATTTAATAATATACATTCTGGATGTACTTTGTTCAGCTGCATATGCTATGTTGCCTTGAGCATTCATGTTTATTGTTTTGAGAGCAATTTCATGAAACTAAAGATTATAGGCTTTCATCCCATGCACAACCTTTTAACCATATGTATGAGGAACTAAATTTCAGGGACATGAAATAATTACAACTATTTAAAAAAGGGGCCTTAATATACGGTTCAACCTCAGAAAAAAGCCATTTTGAGAAAAACACATTTAAAGTAAAATAAGATTACAGTATTTGAAAACTGAGTTCAAAGTTGTTTATTTTTTTTAATAAATATACCCTATCCAAACCGTATTGGACTGCTGTTAGTCATTTAGCTCTCTTAACAACACAGAATTGCTACCCTTTACATTCTCACTGTACAGTCTTTTTATTTTCTAATTCTACTATGTAATCACAAAATATCAACAGGATAATTTACAAATACATTAATATATATCTACATTTTTTAGCAGAAATGATTAAAATTAAAAATTTGAGTAAATGTTCACAATTCCATAAATTACAATCATTGAATCAAACAAATTTGACTCAAGATCATTCCTTTATCGCCGATGACTTTTTGTTTTAAACCTTTTGTCACTATTTTAAAGAATAAATTTTGAAGCCTTACATATTATATTAGAATAATTACAACAGATTCCAGAAAAATTATTATTAGAACCTCTATGCAGTTTCAAGCATACCGTTATTGAAAACGCTAATATTTTCCCTAGCATTGCAATATAATTCGTCAAAGTAGCTAGTTTCAGATGGATTAATTCTGAAGAATATTGCATACATTGTCTTACATGTAAGTTGGATATTATTTATTAAAGTAAATATTTCGTAATTATCAAAATGGCACGGTGTTGTGATGTACTATTGGTACTCGGCCATCATTTTGAAAATGCAAATTTGTCTATGGGTCGAACGAGCAGTAGAAACGTTATGTACCGAATTATGCTTATCCCATCAAGATCTGACGTCTAAATATAAAAAATATTTAAAGAAAATGTTTATTTCATGAGCAATATTGTGTTTTGTCAACTAAAATTAATAACGGCCGACAAATAAGATTCCGGAAGTGTTAAAAAGGACTTGTCTGTTGAAGAGCTCCTAGCAGACGACAAATAATCAGGTGTTTCGTCCTGCCATAACTGATTTGGGAAAAAAAAATGAAAATAAATATAAAAGCGGAAGATTTCTTTTGGAAGTGGAAGAGCGGGAGATTCAAGATAAGAGCAGGAGATTCTTCCGCTAAAAGTGGAAGGTAAGCAGGTCTGTACCTACATGGAAAAGATAATATTTTATTATAATATTTCTGATTTTAATAAATGTTTGAAGCACTTTGTGATACAAACATGTTGATAAACAAAGTCAAAATTCTGCAGGCAAACACACACACAATAGCATTTTCAGATTTGAAAATGTGTCTTTCAATATAAAAGAACTTTAGAAGTATTATATTGAATTTGTTTAACTTCTGAATACTGGAATTAGGTAAGACCACTCAAATTTTGAAGTCTGGCCAAATAAGCTGATATTAGTATGTTATGTTATCTACCTCAAAGTAAGTTTATATACAAAATTTTGGAGCTCTAGCTTTAATAGAAAAAAAGTTATGACAGTTCAAAGATTGGCGTAAATTGCAGAAAAACACAGATTTCACGAAGACCCTTTTGAAATGACCACACAACAAAAACACGAAGCATACATAGCTCGTCTTTACTACTTCAACTCTCTGTAACACAAATATATTGCTGATTTTTTTTAAGGATCACAGATGCATAAAAAATTAAATACAATCCAGTCAAATTAGCATTTTGTGTAAATTTTCTAATGGCAAGTGGTCAAAAACTAAATAAAATGTCTCTTTTGGAATCTTGTAAAATAAAAACTACTTCATGTACATCATGCAAATTTGGTATACTTGCTCTTTAGAATATAGACATTTACAGGGTGAAGTTTTAGACAATCTTTTAGTATAGATTTAGAAATATAACATCTCAAAAATGTAGTTTCATGCAATAAATCCGCACACTTGTTAAAAAGGAAAAAAGGGTAAAATGAAACATTTATTATAATGCAATGTTTCTCATTTCTATAACTGACAGCATGATCATTCTAACTAAATAAAGTCAAAAATTATATTTTCACAATGTATGCATGTACTTTAACAATTTAAAAAAACAGTTCAAAACCAGCAAAACTGATGCTCTTTAATTTAATAAAATACTATTAGTGTTAGTTGTTACTATTTACAGTTTACTTTTTTTGTAGTTCAACAGCAATTGTAATTATTAGTATCTTTATTTTTAATAGGTGTCTATTTGTTTCATAATATAAGACATTAACATTCTAAAAATATCTTGAAAATTGAAAGCTAAAGTCTTTCATAGTTTTACTTATTATATGCCTACTATATTAGTGTATACTGTATGTCTGTAGTGTGAGTAGCATGTTATTCATCATTGTCCTGATCTCAATTTTTACCAACATCGATTCACTCACTGACTGACTCATACACTTATATATATATATCTTAATCCTGATCAGTCATTCAATGACAAATTCTAATTATCATTTACTAGATTGTTTCTTAAGGTCCTAGTTATAATAAAATAATTAAAAGTACTGGTCAGCTACAGACGAACAAACACAAAAATCCTTCAACATTAAGAGTTGTCGTTCTTTATTTTGGATTGGTGCTTTATAAAATTAATTTAAAATATCGCCGATTAGTTAATATATTTTCAAAAAAATTCAATCTCATCATGAATCATTGTTTAATCATTTCCATTCTGTATTTTGTGTAAAGGATTGTTTTTAATATAAGCAGTTTGTCATAACAAATCATCACCCTCTTGAGACAATATTTTAAAAGGCTGATATTTAGCTAACCTCGTTAGTGATCAAAATAAAACTTTCTAACTAATCATAACCTAAAAATAATGAATGGTCATTTTACTGTAGCAATATTTCAATGAAATTTAATAGTTTTGTTAAAACTTAACGCAAAATGTTGTCTAGTTGATCCATTTTAATACACGTCTGGTCCAAGATGGCAATCTCTCGTCATATGGGAGCAAAAAAAACTATTAGGGTTTCCCATGTTCATTGCCAATAACACTTCCATTATAGAGACTTCCGGTTCATATTATATATCATTTAAAAGGGCAAACGATGACCTTTTCAACAATATAAGGGAGGCTGACAGATGATAATGGGTTCCGAAGTTATAATGTGTCAAACATAACACATAATTTAGACTCTCATTTTCTACAGTAAAAATTTTTTTAAATTAAATGAACCTATGCTTATGTTAAAGGTCATTATCTTAGCTTTCCGTTGATATAAGATTTATTTTTATTGGTTGAATTACGGAAGAGTTATAGTGCATTATGTAAGCATACCCAAAAAAAGATGTCGGAGGTAAGCCATTTTCAAATCTCGCCATGGGTACTGCAGTACGCTTTACCGACTGTGAGTTTATCAATCAAAACGTAATAAATACGTCATTCAATTGTACAAACAAAACTTATATTTAACGTTGGAAGATTCCTTTATTTGTTAAAACAATTTCCAACCATTTCTTTCTTTTAATTACCGAGATAGACAGTTTTGAAAAAGAGTGAATTGAGTCAAAAAGTGACGTCTCCAGTCTCCGTATAGCGAGTGGTCTTACCTACTGGAATAGGTTCAATTATATTTAGTTTATTTTTTTAAATTATAAAAGAGTCTAAAACAAAAAATTATATTTGTCATTATATTGATTCACCGATCTTCCATCTTGCATCACATTTAGATAATTTCTACACTCATCCTAATAAATTAGTAAATTTTCACCACTTTATGACAGATAAGAGTACTTATAAATCATGATTTGTTCTTCGTGCAAAGTTTTTGACATTATAGGTTGACACAAATGAAAATTGTCTTTCACATCACTGGTCATCCTACTGTACACAAGATTCAAACTCATATATGAATGAGATCACTGAAAAAATTGCATTCTGCACATTTATATACACTGACAATTTTCAAAATTAAAAACTTAAAATAGGCATGAGTTATAGGGAAAAAATTCACGAAAAATTATTTCATATCAATATTCAATATTATTTTATAAATGTAACTGTTAAAAATAATTTTCACAAAATAAAATTATATATTCATATTTATTATCCAATATTTTATTTTAAAAGTTACTTCATTTCTAAGATGTGTTATTTGTTGAAGGTTAAAATAATATAACTTTATCAAAGTTCTAGATGTTTGCCTTTGTATCTTTGAAGATATATTAACCACCTGATAATAATTATAATTTATAACAAAATTGTGTAACATTACTTTTATTTTATTTTCAAAGACCATACATGTAAGCAAGTCAGTATGTTGTTTGCTATATAACTGTGACACATATAACCACATTTTAAAAAATTTGCCACACTACTTTTGTGTTTACTGCCATCATATATGCATAGCTGCTAAGAAATGAGAGTCAGACTAATTTTGTGTATTAAATATAACTTTAATCATGATCAACATTCATTTATGAAGGTGAAAATATCATAATTCACAAGAGTATAGATGGAAGACTTTAATTACACTAAGATAAGAATAATTAATTATTAATGAAAGTCAGTCATGACACTGGAAATAATAAAAACTCAACAACATGTAAAAGGTGAAAAACATAATGTCCAAATGGTTACTAGGAAAATACATGGCAAAAATCACATCAAATAATCTGCATAAAATTATCATTTTGGCACATGCAACTTGTAACTTTTGATCTCTCATAAAGTTTAATACAAATACCTTTGTAGCAAGCCAAAGTTAATGCACTCTCTTTGAACTCATTGGAGTGGGTGTTGATGCCTGCTCCAGCTTCAAGTAAAAGTCTAGCTACATCCACATACCCAGCACTAGCTGCCTCCATCAAAGGAGTGTGACCATTCTCATTGTGCACTTCTACTGATGCACCAGAAGCAATCAATTCTTTAACAACATCAGTGTGACCACCACATGCAGCTGAGTGAAGAGGCGTATTACCTGCCAGAACAAAATGCACATAAAATACTTTATATTTAAAACAGACCAACAGGTTTTGACTATATAAAAATAAAATAAAAACAAACTAAACTAGAAAAAATGTCTGAAAGATCAAAAGCTGCACATTTTTATTTTTGATTAGTTGGATTTCATTAAATCCCAATCAAATGAGCTTTCTCATGTACTTAAATAAAAAATTTCTTTGTCAACCTTGTTTTAGTGAATGTTACATCATTACCATTCACCTGTCTTTGCTATTCAGATCCATCATTAATTTTAATTTTGACATTACAAGACCACTTAATCCTGATTAGGCAACATACAGCTGACCATGGCTAAAAATAGATTCAGGGCAAGACCACTGAACCCCAATAAGGTAACAAAAAAATGGACCATAGATATTAACATAGATTCAGGGAGATATACTCCAGCCTTGAATGGAATGTGCACTAAACATATTCAGAAACATAAAACTATCATAAAAATGAGTGAGGTTATGTATGGATAAATCCAGTTGAAAAATGACGTACTCCTTGAGCAATAAGAAATGGGATAAAGCCGGTTGAACAATGTCTGCACATATCAACTTCCTAGTGAATTTGCCATCATTACATCATGAATATTTTTATGCACTTTGTGAAAATAAATTATGATTGATACACCAAAACAAGATTAGGTCACTTGTGAGACAATAATTTCAGCAGCCAATGACAACTTGCCACACTGCTGCTTTATTAAATGTGAAGATATATTAAACAGTATTTCTGATAACCATTTTTATTATTAAATTGTTCCTTGTATTAACGGTTCCCCCCCTGCTTTGCGTATTTATTGAGAGGACCTCCGTTAAAGGATTAAACTTAGGCTGATGAAATACTTGTTTACGTGTTCAGGGAATATAGAGTAGGTCAGAGGTGAAGGACATTCTGAAAAGATACTAACCACCCATGTATGGTCATTTGCGTTATGTGCGATGACATAGCGCTAAGTCGTTAACTGACCTCTGTGTTCAGTCATATACCGCCTGAATGAACTGGCCTCAGACGCACACACAGTAATACAGCGTACCCATCTACAGAAGATTTGCGTCCACCTTATGACCGCACCTAAATACACATATTGGTGATATACTTGGTTTTTCTATGATCGTATTTCTTTCTTGGAAACTGATATACCGTGTATTTTGTATTGTAAATGTGTAGAATATTCTTGTGAATTTTAAAGCTACTAATGTTAATATACTTTTCTTTCAGAAAGCTAAGTGGCGTTAGCGATATTACACTTGTATAATGGTGGAAACCCCACATGTATGTAGTCGTGCTTCCATTGATTAATTGTTATCATGGAAGAGCTAACACGTGCTGCATGGAACACTAGCTAAATTATATTATAATGGTGACTGCATTGTAATGAGGGAAATAGATCTCGCAGAGATTTTATAAGTTTAAAACTTTCATGTAACTTAACTCTTTACCAGGCAGAGCACCAAAACCTCCTTAACATTGTATCGGGCAAAACGCCCAAACGCGTCTGTAGCAACCAGTGCTCTTTTCTTCTCATATCGTTCGAGAAATTGTGAGAGTTCCGGTGCCTACAGGAAGTATGACGTTTGTACAACGATTTCCGCGCCATTTTGAAACGTTTTCTCCTTGCTTCGTTCATTTTTTCATAAAGTTTTATTCTTTTTTTTTATATTCAAGTGGTAATTAACATAAATCGTTTTCTTTGGATTTTATTCAAGGAAACAATTAACAAATTAACAAAGGTCAACACAAGAAAAAGGTAAGAAAACTTTTTATTTATTTATTTTTTTAAATTTAAAATAATAACCACAAGTTTAGTAATTAAATTTAAATAAATACTTTAAAAATGTCCACTATAATACTTATTTTGAAAATCATTTTAGAAATGTACGAATTATACTTGCTTTTAATTACTTAGTAGACTAGTTAAAAAAAATAATAAAGCAGTGAAACGTTCTCAAGTTCAACATAAAGATAAGAAAACGTTTTATTATTTCTTTGTTTTTGAATTCGAAATAAATTTAAAATAATACTTTTAAGATTCTTTAGTATGTCTATAATAGGTAGTAATTTAAATTTTTTAAATCCATTGATAATTACAGTTGCTTTAAATGTTTTAGTAGACTTGTTAAAAAAAAAAAAAATGCCGAAATTCACAAGTTCAACTTAAAGATGAGAAAACTTTGTATGATTTCTTTGTTTATGAATTTGAAATAAACTAAAAATAATACTTTTAAAATTCCTTAGTATGTCTAATATATGTAGTAATTTAAATTTTTGATCCACTGATAATTACAGTCGCTTTTCAATTTAGCACATTTCAAAAATTGGTAAGCATCAAAATAGCCTGACATGGTGGCGTCAGCCAACGGGTTAATTGCAAATGAATTAGTATAAAGTTCAAATGAAAACTTACCAGCAGAAGACTGGGCATTGACATCAGCTCCATGTAGAATAAGCAGCCGCACTATTTCTACATAGCCTCCACTAGCTGCTTCCATCAGGGGAGTACAGTCTCCCTTGATACCACGATCTTCAACATTGGCATTCATTGCCAACAAAACCTAATGTAAAATCAAATTATAAATTATCAACAAATTACTCATGCTCATTTTAATTTTTTTCTATATTCATAATTTCAGATGCCTTATATTACAAGAATGTAAATACCTCATATTTTTGTAAATTAGATATTTTCAAAATTATAAGTTTTGTTCAAATAAGTGAAAAGTTCACTATAACTACAGTCGAACCCACTTTATCTCGGCTTCGGTTAACTTGCCAACCCTAGCAAGTCGACGTTTTTGAAGTGGAACCGCCAAATTCCCTTTTTGTCTTAGCATTTTCTTATCGGTTATGTCGATTCTTTTATGTCGCCGAACCCTACTATCTCGGGCACAAAAGAGGGCCAAAATTGCGACTTAAATCGGTTACCTCGACCCCCTGTGACAACTTATCGCTGGCTTTTGAAAATGTTAGTTACTGATGCCTCTTCGCCATCTCGCTAACAATAAATGGTCATGGCTTGTTAACAAACTGCAGCTTAAACTTAGAAGGGCATTGTTTCCTCTTTGGGCACAATGTTTGCCACGGGCGCACTGTTGCCCTTCGACTGGCTTACACCTCTTTTATGTTAGTTAGCCCACTTTTGAAGTAACCTCTTGTACAATACTTCTTAGAGACGTCTTCGCCCGCCCCCCCCGTTGGAGAGCAGTTGAGGGTGTGCGCCAAATAAGTGCGACCTGTTTCACCCCCCTTTCTCCTGCCCTCCATCTTAGAAGCAAACCAAGACCGAGAACATCATGAAGATGAAAGGTCTATTGCGGCTTCTGGAGTGAGTGTGAGCGAAACACACACACACACACAAAATGACTCATGACTTTAATTTTGATACCTGGTTAGTTTTTTGTAAAAATGAACTACACATACATCTCGCAGGGTTTTTTTATTTTGTGAGTAATCTTAGTGTTTGCAATGTTGGAGAATACATGTACAGTACATAAGTGTATAATGAAACGTTTGTATCGAGAATCGACGGTGGGCCAAATTCCCAATTGTCGTAGCATTTTCTCATCAGTTATGTCGCCAAACACTAATACAATGTCTGTTTGTTTGTTTCTTTCTTTCTTTGTACTGTACATATATCTCGAGCACAAAAGAAGGCCCAAATCACCACTTAACATTAGTTATCTCGATCCCCATGACTAATCATCGCCGGCTTTTGAAAATGTTAGTTATCGACGTCCTTCAACTGGCTCACACCTCTTTTATGTTAGCCTGCTTTTGAAGTAACCGCGCGTACAATACTTTTCAGAGCTGTTGGAGTGAAATGACTCATGAATTTAATTTTGACACTGGTTAGCTTTTTGTAAAAATTAACTAGTGTACACACCGCAGGTTTTTTGTGATTTTGTGAGCGATCTTTGTTTGCAATGTTGGAAAATATAATGAAAGGCTTGTATATTTTATTGTATACATATACTGGTATAAATCTCTGCTGTTAGTTGGTGCACATAAGCCTTTTGTTGTTGCAAACAATGTACAGTGTATGTACATTTTTATAGCCTGCCTATAGTGTCATCAAACAAATAGCAGCAAGGCTGTTGTGTAAAGAATCAAAACATGTGCATGTACATTCTCATTTATTAACGCACATCATGACCATTAAGAAATTTCAAGCACGTTACATGTAATATTGAAGCATTTGTTTTCAAGTAGACTGTTAAAGGCAAAAAGCAACAAAGCATTTTTGACTATGTAAAGAAACCATATTAACCACGTGTACATAAACCTTTTGTTGTTAGCAAACATGTACATGTTCATTTTTAAAGCATGCCGATTGCGTCATCAAACAAATCGCGGCAACGCTGTTGTGTAAAAAAAATTTAAAAATCACCAAATACATGCATATACATTCTCATTCATTAATGCACATCATGTACATAAAGAAATTTCAAGTGCATATTATAGTACTGTAATATATTGCCGCCATATTGGTTTTTGGTAATCTCGATCATCAGTTATCTCGACTCTTTCGGGCAAACCCCTAGGCCGTCGACATATCCGGGTTCGACTGTAATTAGAAATCAAACTGAAATTTTTTTTTTAAAAGTCTGATTTCCCTTTAAAACATCACAGCTCACCAGAGTTTTTATTGTAAACAGTAATTTGTATTAAAAAAAACCAGTTTAAGATAAAACATGCCTGTGCAAGTTCGTAGTAACCTGCTGAGCAAGCCAAGGATAATAGACTTTCCCCTTCTTCTGTGGTGTCAGGTACATTTCCACTCTCGTACAGTTTGCGTACTGTACCCACATCTCTTTCAGTCAGAGCAGGGGTTCTGTAAATCATATGTCAAGATTAAATTTGGATAACTTTTATTATAAATCTTTCATGCAAATATTAATTTATAATTTTTAAAAATTCAATCGCTACCAGTTTTAATTTTCCAGAAATAATGTATTTATATTATCCAAAGCAGACATTATTAAAAAAGTATTTTTTTAAATAAACAAAAATCTTCACAACACCGTCAGCAAGCAATAAATTTTATTAATAAAATTGTCATTTGCCAAATGCAAAATTGTTCTGTAGTAAGGTGGAAACTCTGGAACTGATTTCTCCATCATTTGTCATCTCCCATCAACTTATAAAATTTTACATTATAAGGTGATTCAAACTGAAAGCAGATATTTTTACAGTAGGCAGTCCCAATATCACAGGTTTAAGGGCAAAAATTCACAAACACCTGCAAATTTGCTAAAATTTTCACAGAGCAGTTTTCTTTACATTTAACCACAACTATTTTTAGAAATAAAGATCAATGTTTCATCTTTCAAACGGTGCTGTTGTTTTCCCACACAGAATGTTATTATAGTATTCTTAAACTCTGATGAAAGTATCACTTACAGTTGTGACAAAAGTAGGTCAAATGTAGTACCACAGTCGAAAAAGTAAAATTAACATTTTCGGTAGCACAGTAACACTTCTAAGATGTGTAATCTAAACTCGGATTGGTCCATTAAACAGACAAATAACTCTCAACCCTCATATTTCTTTTATTATTGTGTGTTGCAAATTAGCAAATAATTTCTAAAAGTAAAAGTTTTATATTTTTGGGAAGAAAGTTTTAACACAGTAAAAAATATATCATTTTCGGCACAATTTTAATATCCTTCCAATGATATGCCAAAGTCCACGATTACTGATCAACAGAATGCTTGAAATTTGAAAACTCTCTATAACACTTATAGGGTCAGTTCATGATTTTCATGTGTGAAACGTGGTGGCACTACCAAGGATATTTCTGTAATGTACAAACAGTTGAAACCGCTTGTTGTTAAGATCTTTCTGAAAGCATTTATTAATGATTATGTTACTCTGTGATTATTTTTTCTGTAAACAGATCTCTATTTATTTTTTAAAGTAGATTACTGATTTTGTCCTCCACAATACCACTTTATAGTTAAAAATCTAGGTTAGTAGATTGCTATATTCTTACGTTATAAATCACATATCGTACATATTATTTTATTTATAGAATTAATTGTATGTTAATAACATTCATGATAGTAATGTTATTATTTGGGAAAATAGTTTTAAAACAACATCAATTCATTAAACAGGAAAATATAAATCGTGATGCAAAAATAATAAACAGAAACACTCAGGACATGAAATGTCTATTTCAAGCAGAGGATTTACAATAACACTAAGATATTTTATTTAGTGCATGTTTTTTATATATAAATCTTTTTGTTTTGTTTTGAATCTGAACATGTTTTCTTCTTAAATTTTTAAATTTTATTTACTTTGTGTTTCTGCTCTTTTCTTCTTTCTTTTTATTTTTGGGGTGGGTAGTGGTGGTTCAGATCTTTTAATTTCTTTAGGGGTATATAAATGAATAATAAGCTAATGTAAAGATGAGCAAAGAAACCTGGGGTTACAGCTGACATCCTTAATCTGTGTGACAAGCGTCGAGAGCTAAAGAAGAAGAAATCAGAAGTAGAAGGAGCAAAACAAGACAGGGAAATTAATCAGATTATCAAGAAAAGCATGAAAAAAGGCAAAGGAGACATGGATTGAAGACCAATGTAAAGATATAGAAAAGAAGAATCTAAAGAAGATTAATAGCAAAGAAAGCAAACAAACTGGTGAAAGCCTTGACCAGTGTAAAACAAGGATGCCCCTCCATTGTTCAAGATAGTGAAGGGACTTGTCTTACAGAAGACCAAAACATTCTTAAGAGATGGACGAATACTTCTCAGACCTATACAACCACAAACATATAGGGGATCCAGACATACTCAACACCCTACCAGTGACCAACATTGACAACTACCCCATCCTCCGAGAAAACGTAGAGATGCAGTGAAATCACTGAAAAAGGGAAAAGCAGCAGGTACAGACAACACCCCTGCAGAATTTGTCCAAGAAAGGGGAGAAGCCATGATAAGTGCCCTACTAACAATTTGCAATAAGATCTGGCAGACAGGGTAATGGCTAACACCATGGACTCACTCACTCATAATAAAGCTCCTGAAAAAAGGCAATTTGCAGCAATGTCAAAACTATTGTAAGATAAGTCTTATATGCCACTTAAGCAAAGTCATGCTAAAGACAGTATTAAACAGACTGAAGCTGCAGGCAAAGGAAATCATAGCTGAAGAACAGGCAGGCTTCAGACCAGGGCAAAGCACAAATGAACAGATTTTTAATCTGAGACTGTGAGAAGTACCTTCAGCACCAACAAGACCTTCATCAGGTCTTTATAGATTTTAAGGTGTGTGACTGTGTGGTATGCAGCCCTTTGGCCCACCATGAAGGTGTACAACATCAATGCCAAACTGATCAAAGTCATAGAAAGCCTTTACAGCAAGGCCACCAGTGCAGTCTGCTTCAATGGCCAAATAGGAGATTGGTTCAGGACAACAGTAGGAGTCAGACAAGGATACTTACTTTCGCCTATCCTCTTCAACATCTTCCTTGAAAGATTCATGACAGATGCTTTGGAACTGTCAGTATTGGAGGCTGAAAATAGTTAATAAATTCAAGTACATTGTGACAGACGAGGGATCAAAACCTGAAATACTGCCCAGGACTGCAATGACATTAACAGCAATGGCAAGGCTGAAGAAAGTTTAGAAAGACTAACATCTCAGTCAGCTAAAAAATCAGACTGATGCGCTCCTTGGTTGTATCTGTGTTTTTATATGCCTGTGAGTCATGGACCCTCACAGTGGATCTCGAAAAGAAGATACAAGCTACTGAAATGAGATGCTTTCAAAGGTTGCTTGGCATTTCGTATAGAGATCATGTCACTAATGAGGAAATGGGAAACAGAATTAGGCAAGCCATTGGAGCCCTATGACGAGCTATTGGCCATTGTGAAAAAACACAAAATGAAATGGTATGGAATATCACATGATCAAAAGGGCTTGCCAAGACAATCATGCAAGGTACTGTGCAAGGAAGGTGAAGGAGAGGAAGTCAGCAAAAGATGGGAGGACAACATCATAGAGTGGACATAACATCACAGAGTGAAACTGAGCAATACAGTAACAGTAAGATTAGCAGAGTACAGAATGGAAGAAACTGGTTGTCAGGTCATCAATGGCACCCCAACGGTCAACAAGACTAAGGGATAGATAGATAAATAGATAGATATGATAGAGAAAAAGGTTGCCAATCACTGAGAATTCAGTCTATTTTTTTAACCTTACAAAGGTCGAGACTATCAACAAATGATGAATGCATTCAATGCATCTGGGAGAGGAAGACCCGCAGACATCCCCAACAGCCTTTGACAAACAGGCTTCTCATGCAACTCAACATTATGTGCATTAGATGTGAATAATTTTCTTCACAGGTTGTTGACTTAGAAGTATTGAATAGGCTTTTTGGTTTTTGATATGAAGATAGAAACTGAAGGAGTCAGAATGCCACTGGCTAAAGCATGCAAAATGGGGACTGAGGCAAACCTGCCTAACCCACTCCTCATTAAACCATAAGATCAATGATCCAAAACCAGAAAATATTTATGAAAACCACAAGATTCTATGAGGAAGCTGATATTTTAATAGAAATACCAATAATATAAAAAAATTGCAATATAATAACTTATAATGTTAATTTCAGTAAAAGAATTTACCAATATTATAATGATTTATGTAAAGCTGTAACGGATAAAGGGGAGCAACCCATCAAACTTTATTTGGTTGCTTACTGCTTTTTTCCCATCATGTACCTGCAGTGTTTATTTTGATTAGGAGGATGCACTCATGACATAGATTTCTTCTTACATGTTACATCACATTGGAACATCAAGAAGAGCTACCATCCAGTGTGGTGAAATACAACCTTGATTTTTCTTTCCACTGAGCACTAGCGTGATCTTTTTCTAATTTGCTTTATAATTTGAAAAAGGACCTTCGAGTGTTCACCGTTGCCTGTCTGAGATTGTGTATTCGGGTGATTTCTGACTCCCCAGTCTTTCAAGATACAGACCTTGTGGTCTCTATCTAGCCATGCAACAATGAAGATAGTCATTTATATTTCTTTTTGTTTTTCTTATATTTTCATGTACTTTCTTTAAAAAAATATTTTAAGCAGTTATTAATATAATTTTTAGCTGCTGGTATCTACTAAAACTATTTATAATTGTCAATTATAAGTGTCATTTATAAGTGTCAAAACAATTATAAGTGTCATTATACCATGAATTAAATGACAAATGTCTTGTTATAACTCTACAACTCTGTCTAACTTTGTGATTAAATTGTGATAAAATTAGAAATTAATCACAATGATAAACATGAAATATTCATACAAACAAAAACATACTGAGAGTTAAAAACAGAAATATGTGTGAGAGTATCATCTATTCTGTGCTAAGATGGGAAAAAACCAAAAGTAATTAAAAACAACTCTATTACAAAACCAGAACTCAGCAGTTTGCTCTAAAATAAATCAATTACCCCTCAGCTCCCTGCATTTGGCCTTGTTGTTCTGAACGCATGCAATTGATGGCTTGAGTTGCTTCATCAAGGGCACTACTGACTGAGGATGTCAGTGTTCTTAATACTTCAGGATCAGTCAAAGCTTTGCCATCCTTTGATGATAATTTGCTTATTCCTGTTATAAAATATACACACACAAAAGCTCTAAAAATATTAACAAAATCCACAGTAAATTAGCTTTGTACTCATCAAAGGTTATAATTAAAAATAACATTGATGTTACACTTTTTGATTGGGTGATTCTCTGGAAAGGTGGCCCAGATAGGCCATTAAAGGGTCACTTACATTGGATGGATGTAAGAATTTTTTGTGTAGAAAATTGTCTTATGTTTAATGAGAAAATAGAGCTTTTTTCCTGATGATTGATATTCTTTATCACTTAGAAGTGAGTTTGGTTTCCACATTACAAAGTTATATTTTTTTTATAACCCATTTAAAACAATATGTTTCCAGATTAAATTAACAATTCAGGTTAATAAAGAAAATAAATTCATTGTGATAAGATAATTATATTGTTTATTTTAAAATCGTTTTTTGTCTGTTTTACCAATGCAAGTTTTCCAACAGAAACAGGCTTTGTGCATATTTTAAACTACTATATATCAACATTTTAAATTTTTTAAATCTTTTTTATCTTTAATTGTTGTTGTGAGCATTAAGCTCCATTGTAGATTTTAAACATGTAAAATAATTAGATTTAATCCAATTTATTTTTGGGATTGTTTGCCCTTAGACAGAAAACCAAAATTTATATAATTATTATTTAAGACATAATTGGTTTATAGCGTTTCCTGAATGTGTAGCAACAGTTTAGAATTTTGGATTTTTGTTTTTTTTTTAGAAATCAAAACAATTGTATTCTTAAAACCTTCAGCAATAGGTTAAATGGGACCAGCAACACATACCAGCAGCTTCCAGAAGAGCTTCTAGACGGGCATGAGTCTCTGGATCCACGGTCTGCAATGTTTGCCCTTCTTCTGTCTCTGCTGCTAATAGAAACTTGGAAGGTTCTAGAGCCTCCTCACTTCCTTCCATATCATTTTCATCCAGGATAAAAGAATCAACCTGGAAGAAAAAAAAATCGCTAATAATATTTTTAGTCCAGAAATTTTAATAGCCATTTTCTCAACTCTG
This sequence comes from Sinotaia quadrata, assembly GCA_028829895.1. Lineage (NCBI taxonomy): Eukaryota > Metazoa > Mollusca > Gastropoda > Architaenioglossa > Viviparidae > Sinotaia > Sinotaia quadrata. The sequence continues at coordinate 51,023,248 of CM054182.1, forward strand.
TAAAATCAATAACTATTGAGAAAAGGCACCAAAACCCCCCATATATTTATTTATTATTTTATATACAGTCGAGTCCACTTATTTCGGCCTCGGTTAACTTGCCAACCCTAGTAAGTCGACATTTTTGAAGTGGAACCGCCAAATTCCCTCTTTGTCTTAGCATTTTCTCATCGGTTACGTCGATTCTTTTATGTTGCCGAACCCTAGTATCTCGGGCACAAAAGAGTGCCAAAATCGCCACTTAAGTTGGTTATCTCGACCCTACTGCTGACTAATCACTAACAATAAATGACCATGTCTTGTTAAAAACTGCAGCTTAAACTTAAGAAGGACATTGTTTTCTTGGTGTTTGCCACGGGCAAAATAGGCACACTGTTTGTTGCCCTTCAACTGGTTCAGAACTTATGTTAGCCCACTTTTGAAGTAACCGCTTGTCCGCTTGTAGGATATTTTCAGAGGCGGCTTCGGCCCCCTACCCCCCCCCCACTGACGGAGAGCTGTTGAGGGTGTGCGCCTAATAGATGCGATCTGTTTTACCCCCTTCCTCCTGCCCTCCACCTTAGACGCACCGGGAGGCAAGAAGCAAATCAAGACGAGAACATCATGAAGATGAAAGGTCTATTGCGGCTTTTGATGTGTGTGAGTGAAACACACACACACACACACACACACACACACACACACACACAGACACACACACACACACAAAATGACTCGCGAATTTAATTTTGATACTGGTTAGCTTTTTGTAAAAACGAACTTTGACACCCTGCAGATTTTTTTGATTTTGTGAGCAATCTTTGTGTTTGCAATGTTGGAGAATACATGTATCGAGAATGGACGGTGGACCAACTTCCCTCTTTGTTAACATTTTCTTATCTTGCCGAACACTAATACAATGTCTGTTTGTTTCTTTCTTTCTTTCTTTGTAATGTACTGTCTAGCACAAAAGAGGACCCGAATCACCACTTAAAATCAGTTCTTCGTCGGCTTTTGAAAATGTTAGTTACCGATGCCACTTCGCCATCTCGCTAACAATAAAGGGCAAACTAGGCACACTGTTGCTCTTCAACTGGCTTACACCTCTTAAAGTTACCTTTGAAGTAACCGCTTGTACCATTCGACACCCCCCTTCCTCCTGCCCTCCACCTTAGACGCACACACGCACACAAAATGACTCGCAACTTTAATTTTGATACTTCGTTAGCTTTTTGTAAAAAAAAAAAAACGAACTACACGTACACCACACAGATTCTTTTGATTTTGTGAGCAATCTTTGTGTTTGCAACGTTGGAGAATACATGTATCGAGAATGGACGGTGGACCAACTTCCCTCTTTGTTTTTTTTTTTAGCTTGCCGATCGCGTCATCAAACAAATTGCGGCAACGCTGTTGTGTAAAAAATCACCAAACACGTGCATGTACATTGTACATTCTCATTCATTAACGCACATCATGTACATAAAGAAATTTCAAGCACGTTATATGTAATATTGAAGCATTTGTTTTCAAGTAGAATGTTAAAGGCAAAAAGCAACAAAGCAGTTTAGACTTTGTACAGAAACCATATTTACCGCGTGTACATAAACCTTTTGTTGTTAGCAAACACGTACATATATGTACATTTTTATAGTATGCCGATCGCGTCATCAAACAAATTGCGGCAACGCTGTTGTGTAAAAAAATCACCAAACTCGTGCATGTACATTCTCATTCATTAACGCACATCATGTACATAAAGAAATGTCAAGCGCATGTTATAGTACTGTAATATATTGCCGCCATATTGGTTTTCTGTAATCTCGATCTTTAGTTATCTCGACACTTTTTGGCAAACCCCTAGGCCCTCGACATATCCGGACTTGACTGTATATATATTTTTTTTTTTCTGTATCTTAAAAGTGATCTCATGTTAACTTGAATCTTTCATAACTTGACTTAATTTGTTTGGAGCAGAAAATACAACCTTGATATAGTTTTAATAAATACAAAATCAATGTTTAAAAAGTCATATTTAACTAGAATTTTGTTGAAGTAGTGTGCAATGTTTAAACAATACAGCATAATTGAAAAAACCAGTAAGTCATGTCTTTCAAAGAAATGAGTCTGTCAGTCGGTGCATTTGGACTAAGCACCAGATGGCATTCATTCTTAAATTTACACTAATTTTTTTGTCAGTTATACCACTATAGTATGCTAAGTTAAACAAACCAAACTTCATTATTATAAACAATAAAATACAGTAAACTGCTTTTAAGGACTAGGAGATTTCATTTAACTGACTTTAGCCGAGTTTAGGTGATAGGAAAACACATCAATCAGCCTGTATTTTCACTTGAACTTCAATATAAGAATAAGACTCCACTGTAGTTTGTTTTGTTTTTTTTCGCTACCTACTGGTTATGTGATGCCACAGGTGTTCATCCAATCACAAAGCAATTTGATGACTTTTGCTCGTAGTTAGTCTGCAAGATGGGTGAGTACTACACATTACTCTAATTGCTCTCAATGCCTTATTTAAAAAATAACATTTCATTTATGAACAAAAATTCTGCTATTTACTATCATTGTAATTTTACCATAAAAACAGGATGTGTGGCAAGGATTCCTATACTTTCATCCAAACATTATTCAAAATGTACTAAAAGAAGAATATAATTATAATTTTTGCAAATGCTTGACATAGATGTCCAAAATTGAAAGAGAATAAAGTACAGTAATCATAATTATCCATCTATTTGATATGTGCTTCAAACGCTAATGAAAAACAGGCACATATACAGCAGATAAACATTATATTCAAAGATTACACCATAAACTCAGCTAAAGAACTTCACATCTCTCTAGATTTAGCATCAAACTCATTTGCATACTGAACTCAATAAATTACTTCAAGATGTGCTGTCGTAAAAAAAATATTACTACTGCTGATATCATTTAAAAATACTGTTCATGATTTGTGTATATAATTCCATCTGTGATTAAATATAAGTATCAGTTTAAATGTTTAACACAGTAGATTTTGAAGTGTATAAAGGCACATAGGAGAAAAGGATGGATCTCGGATTATAAAAGAATTCTGCTCTTAGGGATGTTCATAACCCAATTTGGTATACAAGTTAGACTAAATTATGTGTGCATATTTGTGTGTAAATGAATTATTTGGTAGGTGAATTCAAAACTATAACCCAGTACAAGCAAAAAGAGTAAACCAGAAAGAACACTCTCACATTTCTACCTTTTCTTATGAATCAGACAAAATAACATATTCCTATGCTTCAGAGACTGACAACTGGTATATGTGTGTTTTTTGTCTTATGACTAAAACTGTTTTATTTCATTTGGAGGTGGTAATGATGAATTTTGCTATAATTACCGATATATAAAATTTTATGTGAAACTGAAAATTAAATAGATCAGAAAGGGGGTGGTGGTAAGAGGAGTGTTACATGATCTCTAAATTTTATTAGTTTAAAAAAAAAATCAAACTTAACAGTGAATGAACATTAGAAGGGAAAAGGTAAATGGTATGGGTTGATAACTGTTATTATTAAAAGTATTATTAAGATGTATACAATATTTTAGTATTCAAATTACTATGTTACAATCATGAGAAAATAATGACTCACAGAATTCAGGAAAACTTTTGAGCAACACTCTCAACAATATATATTGTACTTTCTGACAAATACACTCGTATATACTAACAGTATCCCACTTACAAACTGTCACATTATTATCAGACATGCCTAACCCACCCCATCCCTCAGCAAACCTTAAGATCAATTATCCAAAACTAGAAGATTTTTATATAAACCTAAAGATTCTACATGGAAGCAGACATATTAATAGAAATACCAATACTATGAAATAAATGCAATATAACAACAGATAATGTTAATATTTGTAAATGAACTTACCAATATTGATTTATGTAAAGCACAACATGGTATTTCACTATTTGTCTACTCTCCATTCCAATGTTTTATTTTAGACTAATTTTTGTCATGCACATTGAGTGTTAAGAAATACATTGGCCAAGGTATTTTTTTATACAGACTTCACTTCAAAGAGGATCTTTACATTTGAGAACAACGAGCCATTTAAATACTGCATCCTAATCTTCACTTTTACAGGAATACAGGAAAGTTTATTGTCCTTATACCTACAGGGAGTACAAGAAGATATGATGCACAACCAGCAAAGGTTATGAATACAAATAAAGTGACTTGTAGTTTACATGATAACAAAACTATACAGTATTCAAACAATGTTATTATTGTAGTTCTTTAGTTCGTCAAGCTGTTGGCATATGCAGACTTTAACATCTGCAATGCCCCCTTTTCCATCTTCTCAACAGCTGGAACAGGGTCTTTACCATTCATTAAAAGAAGACTTTCAAGTGATTCAAAGAAGCACACTGGTCAGTCTTGTGTTATCTTACACATGAGAAGATCCTCTCACAGTGTGCAGAATTGTGGGGTACAGTGAGAATGCCTTTCATTACCAATGACAAGGCTGTGAAGTCTGGATTCTTGCCAATGTTGCCCAAGTGGCATCTTCTCTGTCTGCCTTGTATCCACTGATATCAGTTGTCTGATAGAAGCTGAAGGATTCTGACAGTTGGTTGATTGAAACATCAGATGGAAGAATTGGAAACCTCATGACAATGGCTCTCAGATGACTGAATGTAACACTTGTCTGCAGATCGGTGTCAGCAGCCCAACTTTCTCAGCCTGGTTGGGGAAGTAGTGCTCACATTGGCTTTTGGCAAAAGAGGTTCCTTCAGGTATTTCACAAGCTCCACGTAGAATTTTCTGATTCCAGAGTAGAACTCTTCAGCCCTGGCTTTGCACTAAATTCCTGTTTCCTCTCCAATGGCAAGACCTTTGTTGTCCTTTTGGTTTGAACTGGTTTCAAACTCGACTTGGTGAACTGGCAGCATGTTTTTTGCTAGGGCACAGGTAATTATTCTTTCTGTGATATTCTGATCAGTACTTTTGTTCATAGCATTTTTTTTTTCACTGGTGGTTTATCCTCTTCAACAAGATTTATTTCTGAAAGACTTTCTAATCCTTCTTTAATGTCAACAATTTCGCACCCTGTGTCCACCATCTTTTCCACGAAGAGACGATTCATGGATGTTTCGTCGGCACTATATTTCGGTCTGTGAAATATACTACTTAAAAATTAATGCATGTTAGCTAACCAGGATTCAACACTAACCCTACTCCTGAACATACTAATAGCACATTTTAATGCATTTAATTCAACGGATATAAGCTGTTATGAATACTAGTTTTACTACAGTAATAATAAATGCCATGGCAATGCACCATTTTGAAATGAGTGACAAAATCACCGAAACATCCAGCCACACTTCACTTCCAAATGCTGAGTACATTTTGAGAGATATGATTGGTCAAATGAAGAAGCAAACCACCAATGATTATTTAAGTATCTTTGGCTAGTAATTTGTTATATGGTGCCCACTAGTATTTTACTGAAGACTATCATTGACTGATGCTGGCAGCCGGCCAGCACAGAGAGTGATTGCATATGAGAGAATCAAGTTTTTCATCCTATCATAACTGATCAGAAAATTATCAAAATTGAAAGCAGAAAATCGCTTCCATAAGCAGAAGATTAGAGGTAAGACCAGAAGATTCTTCCACTCAAAATGGAAGGTGGGCAGGTCTGTATTATGAAAAAGTCTGTTAGTGCCTGTTTAAGTACATGAGTGTTTGTATTCATACATGCAAATACAACATGGCTTAGGCTAATGCAGATAATGTGTTTTGAGCCAACATATTTTATATGAAATTTTTGTTAAAAGAGGCTGAAACTTACATGTTAAAAGGCCTACTTGGTGAATGGAACCTAACAACTTTCCTTCTTGGATTTTTCAGGAAAAAAAAAATTTTAATTTAAACAAGTAACAGACAGATGAGAGTCTTATGATCATAAAAGGTCACCAATGATTGGCTTAATCCAACCAGGACTGTTAAATAGCAGAAAATGGTGCCCACATATACTACTTTAGCAGAAGCCACTATCTTAGCCAAAAGGGAGTTCTATTATATAGTCCATTCATTAGCCAAGTACTAATATGTTATCCAAGGACTTACTGTACACATATATATGTTTATATATTGTTCATATACTCATTAATTAAGATTTATCATGAGCAACTGTTTGTACTAGTTCAATAAACATTTACTATAGATTATGTAAGCTTTAATTAAATTTGACATTTGAAGAAAAGTAGGCGAAAATTAGCAGACTTTTTATTTTATAAAAAGACATTCTTGTCTAACTCATATTATTAGTAGTACTAGTAGCATGTACACATTTCAAGAGATCAATTTCACAGATGAAACCAATGTTTTTTTAGGTTCTGTTGTAGCACCATTCTTAACTTTTTAATTCAAAGCAAACTTTTGGTTATCCAGCATTTGCAAATAATTGCATCTGCTGGTTATGTAATAAATATTCTAATTTCTATATAGTATATATGAAAACAAATTCAACCAGGCACATCTGCTTGACTAAAGCTGGATGCTAATGATGAACAGTGGCAGGTGAACAAATAGACCATTTGTTTCAAGAAAACTTTCTTTTTAGATCTTAACTGAAACTCAATATAGTAATTTTTACCAAATATGAAATTCAAGAATGTGTGACTAACCAAGGTATAATTATGCCAATAATGCATAAAAATTTAAGCATATATCATGTGGCTTGAAAAAACATTCAAATCTGCTGTGTCCAACATAAAATAAATCTATTATGAAACTTTTCAAGGTTTTCTGATCTCCATAAATAATATATTATTTATGAAGTCACTCTCTTAAACTGCATATATTTATGAAAATGTATTAATACTAATAGGTACACCAAATTTAACAATGTAAATCCAAGTGGTCAATTGTAGTGTGCCCACTAACAGTAGGCCTAATTAATAATTTTAGTGAACACTATGTTTTATTAAATATAAGAAAGTATTCTTTTATGCTCAGATGATAATAATAACCATTCTTCATCTCTATATTATCATTTCATTCATGACTGTAACCAAACATGGCCTACACAACACCAATAAAAGACAATGTTAAATTCTGGGAGTTATAAACACTTTCTAGTTTCATGGAAATGATTAGTAATGAACAGTTGTGTTTATTAATGATTAATTTTCAGACTCTAACTTAATTATCACCACAAAAATACATCTGTACATTGTGGCAGCTCTGTCCGTTTACACAAATTTTTGCAAAGTTGCAGAACTGTAAATTAGTGTATAATAACAAATCCTTTGCTTGGTGGCCAAATGCAAGAATTTTTAATTAAATAACAAGAAGGAGTCAGATCGACAAATCTTTATTTATCAATTATTAGAGAGAGAGAGAGAGAGAGATGGCATAAAATACATTACTCCAAGTCTATATTAACTGAAATACAAATGATAGATAAGATGATTTATATATATATACAAAATACAATACCTCGATAGAATATAAACCACAATACTGATTTCAAAATTAATCAAGATTCTCAGAGCTTGCAATTGGGTAACATTTGTGACTAAATATTCTTGCAAAGTTAAAAATATAGTATACCCTGAGAGTTTATGTGAATTTTAAAAGTTTCAGTCAAAGACTGTTAATAATAAAATTAACTTAGATTATTTATTTTTTTTTTTAATAAAAAAAAAAAGATATAGGCCTATGGTCTTCAGTCTTGTAAGATAAGCCTATATCATATGACTAAATAAATTTTTGGGGGAGAATGTAAACTATGAATATATTAATAGAATATAATAATAATCTGCTTTCGTGGCCATTATATTCAATATTTAATATGTTTGCAATGCCAAAAAGATTATTCAGTATGTAATTATGAACGCTCTACATTTTAATTCACTGAATTGTTGCATGTCTAATGATCCTCATTTCAATTCTGTGCTTAGAATTAGAAGAATAAAATCCATAACACTTCACAAATGCATTGTGGGACGTTGTATCGAAATAAAATAAAGCAATTAAAATTCATGTGATAAACATCATAATTAATTAATAATCAAACTTAATTAAGAGAATTTAGTAAACAGCGAAGACCATTTTATCCTCCGGTCACATGGTACGAGTGTTACGTACCACCATTTGCTAAATAAATTTTATGCACAATGAACAGATACCGAAATACGTCATGAATAAGTAATTGCAGCAATAATTTCTGCACTGAGAAATATATACTTAATCTATTGCATGTTCTCAGCACGAACCTCGGATGCTTCTTCATCATCACTCCCAGACATATCCGGACCAAAATTTGACTGTGATGTTGATATAACTTGCGATTTCTCCACAGTCTGTGACGATGGGGTCTGGCTACCTTGATCAATTTCAACCGTTCTCAGTTCGTTTGTTTCTTTGATCTTCTCTTGTAAAGCATCTTGCATCATCTTGTAATAAAAGTTTCGCAATTAGTTTAGTCTCTTCGAGTATAAATTGTTTCAGCCGATGGCAATTTTCTGATTACTTTATCGTGCTATTTGCCACCTTGACCGCCATTACAAATGTCCTGATACCCGGATGACTAAGTCTGCGCAGGAGCAGACAATCATACGTAGCTTGTAGTAAAAAGTATGGACCGGGTTTGACTGTCAAATCAGCTTTCGAAAACACATACATGTACATGTGTGTGTGTGTGTGGTGTGTGTGTGTGGTGTGTATGTGTGGTGTGTGTGTGTGTGTGTGTGTGTTTATCAAACTTTCATTTTTTAAGAAATAAAATTATAAAAGTGTCAGAGTATCATATAAGTCTTTCACTCCTGTGTCTTGATCCAAAGATAGTGGGAGAGCATCAGAATGTTAACACATAAGAAATACAAATAATGTATATAATGTCATTTTTAAAAACTAATACTACAATGAAGGAAAAACAATAAATTAGTAAACGAGGAGCAAGAAACAAAATAATCTAAACCAATTTTTTAAAATAAAAAATTATGAAATAAGCAGTCAAGTACTATAATAAGAACCAAGAGCAATAAGAAAACTTAAAACGCAGATACTCAACACATATACAAGATAATAAAAATAACAATTATGTGAGTGAAACAGTGGATAAAGTTCTTTTAATTTAACTCTGAGTAATTAATACACAGTTAATGGTTTACACTGATAATTTATTCATAGATTAGTAGGCCCCTATATAGTATACTTTATATTCATAAAATGTCTTTTATCTGATTTGTATTGTAACCTAATTAAGGCCACCTTTAGTTTTATTGTGTATATAAAGCTCTCTCAAAAAGAATTTATTTGTGTGGGAGAGAGATAATTTTATTTATATTCTTAGACACAAATTTAAAAGTCTTTTCCTGAAGAAGGAAAAATAATTAGTTCCCATGCCGGGAATTGAACCCGGGCCGCCTGGGTGAAAGCCAGGAATCCTAACCACTAGACCACATGGGACTTGGCGATAAAGGTGTATAATAGTTACTATTAATATGGAGTCAATAAATATTCAATAGTTCATTTCTTTTTAACAGACCCTTGCTTTTGTAAAATTAGTATTCGTAATGATTTTTTTTTTTTACTGCTAATCTCATTTCAAAGTGTAATGCATTTATTGTAATATATGCATTTTACTCATTACAATATGCACTTTGCTCTTATCGTACTGCTGTTGGTAATTAAAGTGAGTTTTCACAAAATCAATTTTAGCTATATAATAGCTATGCCCAAGTTAGACAACTCTTATTCCTTGGCTTGCCACCAGGCAACTAGCGTTGACTACTTCCTTGACTGTGCAAGGCTTTTTATTAAATAGAACAGATCATCTTGCTGTCATTATACGTTTATAAGTTTGTCTTAGTCGAAGTGTTTTTTTTAAAAAAAATGAATATGCAAGCTGACGGAAGTCATTCTACAAATGCAACATTTCTTTTCACTTCAGAGTCGGTGGGCGAAGGACATCCAGGTAACGAGGCATTGGCTTTACAAGTAGGCCTACAGGTTTTGTTTAATATATATGTGTGTATATATATGTATATATATATATATATATATATATATATATATATATATATCAGACCAGAGTCCTTGGTGTCTTTTCATTGATATTTCTATTATTCTATTCATATATAACATTCACTGATTCAGAAACTCGACTTTTAAATTTTAGTTTTAAGGGATGATTACACTGCGACACAAATTTTGTTGTTGTTGTAAGTTGTCTAAGTTTTTTCAACTGATATAGAACAACTTTGCACTGCTAAATTCGAAAATGACATCCGTTGTTTTTTAATCGCGTCAGGGTTTTGTGCTAATTCGATTTTTAAAAATCTGATCTTATAACTAAATCGATTACATTTTTGTAACATGATTACAATATTAGGCAATTTTCGTTAATATTTCTCTTCCAAAGTAGGTTTTTAAATTTTAAAAAAATTAAATTTAAAAAAAAATCGTTTTCTAACACAATTCATTTATTAAAGATTACAACAGTTGATTAGTGTACATTGAAATTTGAATAGTAGACATTGATAAAGGTAGGTAAATATCAATTCAATATTAGGTCATCATTGTTCAAAATTCAGGGCATGAACTTCCGTCTCTTCGAACTTCTAGAATGCTCAGCAGTACGGATGTCTCTCTTTGAGTCCAACAGTAATCAGCCATCATGACTGCATCTCAGCGTCCCTGATACCTGGTCTCCATCTCTTCATATCCTGATGAAATCTCTCATTGATGATTTGATCCCAAATTTTCAGGAAACCGATCCATATGTGAGAATAAGTAATTCATTTTGATGCTCATGTTGCATCCAAGGTTTCTGAAAGCAGTCAGCATATTGGCAACAAGCTTTGCATAGTTCCTGGCCTTATTCAGTTATTGTTGCCAAGAAAGTTTTTCACGACCAGAACAAAAGCCTTCCATGCTTCCAGTTCCACTTCATTCATTGAGCTTTCAAACTCTGGATCTCTGATTAGCTTATGGAGTTGTGGACCATCAAAAATGCCAGCTTTCAACTTCTCAATGGTCAACTGCTTTATACTTCTCCTTCAGTGTAGTCGAGTGAGCTAGAGGTGCAGAGGCAAACTGGTTACCATTGTGTAGCAGAACATATTTCAGTGATCACTTGCTCTGTCAATGAACAATATCCAATTTTCAGGTTTATACTGTGGCACACCAAACTTGTGCAGAAGCTGTGCAATATCTGTACAGTACACCAGGTCCTTCTCTGTAGAGAAAAAACTGAGGTACTCTTGATGTCTGTTGCGGTAGAAGGTGATGCGAACACTCTCAGAAAGGGCAGTTTTTTCCCTCAATCTGGATGCCAACAGTTCAGCAGATGACTTTGTAAGCTGAGATCATGAACTAGATCATTTAGCTCCTTTTGCGAGAAAGGATTTGGAGCATCATCATCGAGAACCACTAATTTTTCTTCTTCTTCATATTCTTCAACAATAGAAAATTCTTCTTCCCTAATGTCGGTAAGTTCTCCAGGGACAGGTACTGGAATTTCATGACAATGATCTATTGGACGACATGCTGATTCAAGATCAGGATACTTAAGACTGCTCCAGTTTTTCTGTTAATGCCAGTCACATCAATAGCGCAGAGGTAGCAGTCAGTAACATGGTTTGTCGGTTCCCTCCAAACCATAGGAATTCCAAACTTCAGACAACTCTTCTTACCCTTGGTCCAATGACACAGATTCTTGGTGCACTTCTTGCATGCCATGTGTGGCGCCCAAACTTTATCCTGGTCACTAAGTTTTATACCAAAATAAGCAATGTAAGCACGCTTTATAAAACCTGTTGCTGGATTCCTGTTAGTAATAACGGTGTATTCGCCACAGATGTAGCAAAATACATTGGGTTTATTTTTGTAATGTCTTCTGGCTGATTCCATTTCATTACCTAAAGAAGAAAAATATCAATTATTCAAAAATGCTTATGTAAAACAAATTATAATTTGTTTATTTAAAGAAATAAGAAATAATTTTACCTCATATAAATAGAAAATACCCTAACATGTAAAAAAAAAAGCCCAAAAATAATGTGGCAATAGATCAAAAATTGATCAAAAATAGATCAAAAGGTTGACCTGATTGAAAAAAAACCAATGTCATTTTTGGATCCAGCACATAAAACTGTGATAAATCCATCAAAAAATCTTATAACAGCAAATTTGATGTTGCCCAGTTATTATTATTCATTTTCGGAAGGAACCAATTGGGTATTCCCTGATCTGATACTTTAAAAAATGGCATTCATGTAGAGCAGTGAATAAGTGCAAATATTTCAGTAGTGTTAATATAACAATAACAAATTAACATTTTCGTCTGGTATCAACTCTGTCTATAAGAAATCTCAGCAATGACCTTTTTTTTTTTTTGTCTCCAGAAATTCAGATCTATTAATGTGAGCCACTGGCTTGCTCTTCTGTGGCAAACGTCTGGCCAGCAAAGGCAGACTTTAAAATAATGGGCTAAAGTCATGAGGTTGTTGATGTTTTTGTTCCTGATGTTGGTGTGTGTGTGCGTGGACTGTCTTACAGAACCCAGGCTAGTAGCATACCAAGTGTATATCTAGTGTGTACATTCACCTGGGATGATCAACCCCCTGTCCTCCTCACTCATGGTGTTTGTCATTGTTGCTGATGCTGCTGTCCACTGGGATGCATGTTGATGGGCACTGGAGGCAAGTACAGATGGTCTAGCAGGAGCTGGATCATATCAGCAATGGGGTGGTTGAAATATCCCCACTAAGGCTACTGTTGCTCACTGTACTGCCATTGTTTGCAGTGGTGGTTTCTTTGGCTTTGCTGTTGAGGTCATTGGTGTGGTTGCTGTTGTTGACACTATTGTTGTTTTCTCACATGCTGTGGTGGGCACCATCTTAGCTGTCCACCTTGTTTTATTTTGTTGACTGGACTTGTGCTGTTGTTGTCATTGTTGAGTTGAACACTTGGTGGCATCTCTGGCACAGGTGAGAGGTGGGGCCTTGTCGAGGATAGCTTTGATTTCACTTGGTATGTCTGCCTTCTTGTTGTAGTCTTGTTTGGTTTGTACAGTCACTTTCTTTTGTCTCAGTTTTTCTCATCTGCATGTTGGCAATTTTCTGATCTTTCTTAATCTTTTCTTCTTTTTTCACTGTGGTTGATGTTGTTTGTACTTTTGTATCCTCAGTAGTAGTAGTTAGCATCTGGCTTTTTATAAAATTCTGTCATAGTAGATGGGGTTTGTGAAAAAGCCTGTTTCTTTTCTTCTTTAAGAGTCTGGATGGAGTCAAACTTTGTTTTTGGTGGAATTTTCCACATTATTTGGGTGTTCATTTCTCTATTTATTAATTAACAACACATACTAATTACAAGTGATTGAGTCTTAATTTATAGTTATTAATAATTCTCCCACAAGACTAAAATGTCTCTCACTTGGCAGATTATAAGGGTATCCGTAAAACTCTACACCAGTCTACTCTTTACACAAATATAAGGCAGACATTTTACTGTTGCATAATGTTTCTGCAGGTGGGAAACTCCTCACTAAAGGAGTAATAAAAATCCTTTTATTTATATTTAATGAGCCCCCATCCACCTGCTATTACTCCAACATAAGGTTTTAATATATGTGCAAGAAGGTTAATAAATTTATTAAATCAACAATCAAATTTACAACATGAATATAAATATAATCAAAAGACATTGACATTTACATCACTTCACAACAATGTTTGATTAAATGTTAGACACTTATTCAGTTTATCCTAGCATAGACATCGGCAGTCAAATTAACATATATAATCAAGTTCATAGATATAGTTTCATCATAGAAATGAGGGTGGAGTTTTAGAGAAATAATTATAATCAATGTAAATAACCTTTTCAAAGATGGCAGCTGTTGCTAGCGCATGTTCATAACCACATGGTTTGCAACAAGTTACTTTCTTTCTTATTAGATGATGTTCCAACAAACCCTTTCTAGGCACATTTCACAACTGTTCCAGAATCTTCAATTCACTCACAAAGCACACCGTGGAGAATCATCCAGAACTTCATATGTGTTATCAAAGCACATCATGAGGAGTATTCCAAAACCTTCATGTATGCTACTCAAGCACACCACGAGGAATGTTAAAAAAAATCTTTTTGAATTCTCTAGACCAATCTCAAGCCTTAGTTTCCATCATATTGGTTCTCGAACAGAATTCACAAGAATAAACTTGCAGCAATGTTCGATGACAATGCTGGATACAAGCCAACATGATCCAGTAGAGTACAGTAGTCACTGCAGTCTGAAATGGATAGAAGGTTACAAAACATCAAAAGGCATGCTCCTTTCTGCGTATTTTTTTAGCATAAATATATCTTGCCTTTGTGACTACTTTTGTGACTATTTTGACTATTTGCACTACTTGGGATTGACTAGTTTGTAAACCTACTTTAGGTGTTAAGTTTCAATTTGTTTACTTTCTTTAATTAAATAAATTCTTTATATTCTTAACACTTATGCTTTTCAATTAATAAGGAAAATGTTGTATGCAAATTGGTGGGTTATGCAGTTAATTTTCAAGGTTTTTGTTTCAATTCTTTCACAAAGCTGATCATGAGAAAATAATTGTTTTTATTCACAGTTCAGTTTGTGTTCAAAATACTAAAGTTCTGGCTCAGTGTTTTTCCAGCCCAAATGAATTGACAAACAGGTACAATAAGATTTATACAAAAGGTCAAGGAAAGGAAATTCATTATGGAGACAAGGTTAAAATTGGAAGGGTTTCACCTGGTTCATTTTTCAGAGTTGGCACAAGTTGCATTCTCATGTTGTGACAGGTGTCACACTTCAGGTCTCAAAATATGTGTAGGTTGACTTAAGCTGGCACTGGTCAGGAATTGTCAGGTAAATTTTCTGTCAGCAGAAAGAGTACAGTTTCCTCAAATTGGCCAGTCAGAATCTTGACAAGAGAAACACTCTCCTAGGGAGACAGAAAACCAATACCAGTTTTATCTTGCCAAAATTCCTTCACACCCGAGAAGTTTCCCTAGTAGGATACAAATGCTGATGAAAAATGTGTGGCATATAAATATTTCCATAAAAGTACTTTAGCACACGCTGGTGAGCTTGTGAGCTGGCCTCTCTCTCCTCCTCAATGGGTGGGTTGGGGTCAGATCAGCTGCCACAATGCCGAAATCACACCAAGCAGCAAGATGTAAAAAATAACCAACTCTCTCTTTCAGACACCACAATATTCTTGTGGGGAGGGGGGGTCTTTATTCTGATATGCGGGGTGAAGTCAGCTATGAGTAGGTGTGTGAATGTAGTATGAGGGATGAACGAATGAACAACCGCACACCAATGGACTTTCTCAAAGCCCAACTCTTGATAAAGAGTTAATAAAATTTATTCTAAAATGGGGCTACTCTCATACAGCGTTAGTCGTTCATTCAGAAACACCCACACCCACCATTCATGGGTGGGGAACAAGAGTGATGAAAATGATGAATAAATAAAAATAAAGAGTGACAAAAATCAACAAGATGAGTAGCGGTGAAGACCACAATAACAACTGCCCCCCCAAAAATCACTGGCACAATTCTCTGGGTGAAGACCCAATACAACAACAAACATAAATCACAACAGCAGTGATAACCGCAAAAATATCCAACGCTAAAGAAAATTAGTGTATCAAATCTGTGGGTGAAGACCCAACACAGATAATAAATGATAAGTTACAAAAGTGGTGATAACTGCAAATATCGAACACAAAGTTATCTCAGTCAAATTAAACCCAGGTGTCAATAATAATAAATACTAATTAATCAAAGTTAAAATGTTCAGAAAAATGTTCAGGGTGGAAACCCAAATGTCAGTAATAAATGTTCAGAAAAAAATGTTCAGAAAAAATGTTCAAAGAGAATGTTCTGGGTGAACACCTGAAATGTGAATAATATTAATAAACTACAACTAAGCTACCTAAGTGAATGCACCACTAACTAAATGTTTTCCTACTTACAAATGTTAGAAACCAAATGATGAAACACTCCTGCAGGAACACACGTCTGCATGAACAATGAAGTGGTTAAGTCACACTTGCCAACACACTGGCAAAACGAGCAGTTACATAGTTGCCGACATGCTGACATAAAACACAAAACTCTATGAACGAAACATGACCTCACACAAGTGAAGACTCGCTGTACTTGTTCCACGTTGAAGAATGCTGGAACCTGTGCTGAAGAACACGGACATCTGTCTACGGTGATGACCATACAAAAATATGAGTGGCATAGAATATTCCCTCTCAACCCAGTTTTGCTCCCTCAGTACTGTTCGTCCCTGATGAGTCAACCACTGTCTAGGTTCGCATCCAGCGTAAAGTACTGACAATGCTACACAGACAGACGTTGTAGACAGTATGTGTTATCATTTCATGCGAGAGTCACTATAAGTCTATATAATTCATTATTACAAAGTCACCCTAGGGTGTAACGGCGACATAATATAACCCACCAAAATGCATATATTTACTACAGCCTAAAATATAATTCTCACACTGTCCGAGTGAATTCACAAAGCATCTGCAGTGTATATAGGTCAAGTGAGTCCATAAAGATTCCACAGTACATAGAGGTAGAGGAATTTATCACCCACAGTGCCGTGCAATGTATAATCCATGGCCCCATTGTCGCCGCTGCACCCTACTTAAAGTAAAATTATTTTATAGTTTGGTCTTTCCATGAGCCACCTACATCACATTCTCTCTGCATTCACCAAGACTGAATTAAAGTTTGATTTCTTTTGGAGAGGCATTACAAAAATAAGAGCTAACCACACAGCATAATATGTTGTATGAAGGGGAATTTTCCCATATATTTTATAAATTTTCATTGTTGCATTTAAATTGAACGTTATTGTAATTTGAATGACGTGTGCGTATTGCGTCATGGTAGTAGATTTATTGACCGGTCTTTGATGTTTGCGGCAGATAGGTGATCGAGTGTTTGTTGTTTAAGTTGCATGATCAATAGCTAATATGCTGGGAAGGACTCTTCTCCAGTTGTCAACCTCAGACAATTTTGGGAACGAGTAAAGATAAAATTTCATATTGGGTCTTTTATCAACCCTTGGGATGACACCTGCGTTAATACAGATTATGCCTGTCTAACGACTTCTAAATGCACACGCTGGCCTAGCTAACAACGCTTCCTATTGTATAGCAAAACACACACACACACATGCCGCAAAATAATCTCTACCTAGCTTATTGGCCATTGATCATGCGGCTTAAACAACAAACACTCGATCACCTATCTGCCGCAAACATCTAACACCGGTCACTAAATCTACTACTTCATTCATTCATGACCTCACTTCTAAGTCAACATGATGCAATACACATATGTCTTCAATTTACAATACGTCAATTTAGATTCAACAATTAAAATTTATATAAAATATAGATGGGAAAATTCCCCATCATATGACACCCATGTTCATATGCTTTACTAGTATTAGGGCTGCTGGTCAGCCCCTTATGGGGTAGCTTGATATATAGCCTATCTTGATTCTAGGGCACTAACTTTAACTAAGGTATACAACAGTAAATCAAAATCTGTCCTAAGTTTTAGAGTTAGCCCCAACCCCCCAACCGGACATAAGAATTTTATTTTATATATATATAGAGAGAGAGAGAAATGTAGAAAATAGTAAATGGAATTCTGCAGTGTTTGTGTATGATAATCCGTTATATAATATTATGTTCATGAATGCCAGCATGTGTGGGTGAAAACACATGCTTCAAGCCTCTTCCTTGACAATCACATTTTTTAAAATGTTTATTTCTCTAAACACCGAAACATTATAACTATTACTCAGTAAGTGTTTAACAAAATATCACCATATTGTGAAATTTCCAAATGCTTTTACTACAAATTAAAAAAGAAATTCAGTGAAGTTAAGGTTGTAGCCTCTCACTTAAAAGACCTGAGTTCAATCCTCCTTATGGTGAAAAATGGATGATATAGTCAAAGTATATTGGCTTATGTTTGCATCTGATGGGTCTTTGAAATGGGTTCTTTGTTGCTGGCTGTTGAAAATCTGAAGTAGTAGGTCATGCATGGCTTTCAGAATCTTTATTCTCATCAATCTAGGGACATTTTTACCTTTCCAGAATTAAAAATTAAATTGGGCGCTTGTGACTTTCTGCAAAAAAAATAACAGAAGTTGGAAATTGACATATAAAAAAAAATAATAAAATTATTTTTTTTTATAATAATTTATTAATTATGTTTTGGATATGTTGCCTTCAAGACAGAAATGAGATAAATATCAGTAGCATTTTCTGTACTTATATAATTGTTTTTTTTAATATGTCAGCAGTAAAATATACTCTTAAAATAAAATGTATACATTTAAAATTATGTTGAATACTTGTTCATATTAATAGCCATGAAGAGTTTCACTTGTCCCTCTGCTATTGGGACTGTCCTGATGTAGGTTCACTAGGTTGTTAAATCTACTGAAATACATCCAACACTAGTTGAAGACAACTTTTTAAATGTGAACACAGAAGAGGAGCAGATGCTGTCTGTCAGCAAGTGTTTTAAGTCAGTCTTAACTGAGGTGCTGCTGGTCAGCAAGTGTTTTAAGTCAGTCTTAACTGAGGTGCTGCTGGTCAGCAAGTGTTTTAAGTCAGTCATAAGAGAGATGTGCCATCATGCCCATCCCCTTTTCCTCTGCAGTGTAGGTCCTGATCTCAAGTCGACTGCTTGCAGCTTGGCATACATCTTTGAAACCTGGTCTAGCTATCAATCATATATGTTGTTATTTATGCTCAGACTTTTCTATTTCAGTTTAGAATCATCTCAAGTATAATTTTTTGTGGTTTGCAACCGGTTTCCCTAGTTGTAAGTCTAGTATAAAAAAGTCTCTTCTCTATCAATTTTTATTGTTGCCATCAATATAGAATGTAACTGGTTTTTTTCTTATCATTTGTAATTACTAAGTAACATGGAAAATACTATTAAAGGACATGCCCTCTTACATTTTCTTTATCAAATATTGATACACTAATAGAGTAACCCGTCATTAAGGATAGATATAACAGAATAGTTTCTTAATTTATTTCTGCCTAACAACCTAACCCCTCTTCACCATTATCTGTTTCATTGAGTGATGCAATGTACACCTATGGAGGGTTTATTTTCTTGAAAGATAGAAAAAGGACCTATGGTTAGAAGGAGGAGAGAGTTATATATTAATAGACTAATTAATCTGGGCCTTTTATACATAAGCTGACTTTGTTGTTCAGATGATTTGATAGAATAAGCCTAGTATTGCTAGCTAATAATCATCTCTCTTTTTGATGTCATTCCAGCCTGAGCATCCCTTTTCTAAGGGTCATTCAAATCTCTTATCCTAGTATCAGATAGGAAAGGTCAGTCTTTGTGGGTAGATCATCTTTTTACTGATGGTACCAGATACAAAAGGTCAGCATCAGCAAGTCAAGAGTAGGTCACATCCTTTATCACTAGTACTGGATTTAAAACATTTCTTCCGAATCATTTCAACAAATCACAACTGATATGTACAAATAAATGGAATTTTGATAGTTTCAAAATGTGAAATGCTTTTATTTAGTTCATCTAGAAATGTAGTTTTTCATTTACAAATATATTTTAATGGAATCTGTTATAGGTTTTGATAATTATGGTTTAAAGTTATTTGTTTTAAAGACAAAACAATATATTTCACTGTAGTTTTAGAAATCGCAGTTAACAAACTGGAAACAGGCATTGTACAGAAATAAATAAATTATTGGCTGCAAAAATGGATGTTTGAAGTCACTTAATGGCTGCAAAATTAAGAAAAATCTTAAGTGGGCATTAATTCAAAGTAGAACAATAATAAATGGCTGTTTGCTTATTAAAATTCACCAGTATCTATGCGTTACAAATAAGGTTTAATTTTTTATTAGTTTCTTGAAACTACATACTGTTATGGTTTAGTTTATCATTACACTTTTTTCTCTGTAAACCTTATAAAATAATATTGAATTCTGCCTTAGTAATTGTGGATATACTTATAGTTAAGCTTAATTTGTTGAAAATTAGTTTCCTTTCTTTTGCCATAAAAAAAGATGGCTTTCTCAAACATCACATACAAATGAGATATTAGATTTTGTGTAAAACTATATCTTTATGAACTGAAAGCAAGCACTTATGTAAAATTTAATTAATATTAAATGCTTCCATGTCATTTAACAGCTAGAGAATCTGATTTTGACTTTACAGATAAACTATGTGATCAAGTGAGCGATGCCATTTTAGATGCCCATCTTCGACAAGATCCATTCTCTCACGTGTCTTGCCAAAGTGCAGCCAAAACAGGAATGATACTTGTTTGTGGTGATATCATTTCCAAAGGTCATATCAATATTCAGAGAGTCATTCGAAACACCATCAAGCAAATTGGATATGACTGTTCTGCCAAAGGTGTGTCTTTTATTCTTATTCTAATAATATTAAGCATGAACAGTATCAGAGTTAAGTTTAACAAAATAATATATATTTATCTTAAATCTTAGATTATACTTTTTATACTTTAGTTGCTCTTATATGCATTTTTATGTAATTAATGTTTGATTAATTTCTGTTAAATACTTTTAATATTATCAATTGAAGTTTTTCACAAACATGAAAATATTAGTTTCTCCCATATATTTTAAATGACTTTTCTTACTTTTTATTAAGATTATTTAATTCATACTATAACTTGTTGTTGCATAAACTGACATCCCAAATTTTGTACACTAGTCCTTATGAAGTTACTCTTTCAAAGAGTCATTATTCTGTTTTTCCTGTATGCTGACTTTGTGTTATCTATAACAGGGATTCACTTATCTTGGGTGCCAGATCATCATGGCATCTAACATTTCCTAGCTGGTAACCAGAATTTTACCAGTAGGAAAAATAAATTTGAAAATGTTCACATTTGGCTTATGATTTCTGTATGGTTCTTATCTATAAATATTCACATAATTAGTACTATGAACTTTTTTAAGTGCTGCAAAATTGAAATATTGCAAAGAAGCAAAATAACAGTACAAAACAATATGAAATTCAAGATTACTAATGGACAACCTAAGTCGTAAGAGGTAGTTTAACAGAGAAATTCATTTTCATTTGCAAGAAGGAAAAATTTGTAATTTGTTCTTTTGTTTGTTTCTAAATAGAGAAGAATAGAGGGCCATGATATCCAAAATACAGGTGTCTGAATTTTAGGACTTGGTACACTAATTTTTTAAGTCATGATTTGTAATTTTAAATTTAATACAGGAATAATTATGAAGTGAAGAGGCATCTTGCTAAACTGTTTTCTTTCCATTTTACTTAACTAGGGTTTGATTACAAGACTTGTAATGTCATCAGTGCTTTGGATCTTCATAATCCTGAAGACAATGACAATAAGTATGAATCTTATGAAAACCATGAAAAGCCAGCACGAGATATGGTAAATATTGTAATAGAATTTTCATGCATTTGTTTGCGCTCTAACTAAAATACATTTCCGTTTCATTATTATTATTGAATGACTCTTTTAAATCTAAACAAGGGGGTGCACAGTGCTTTTATGCATAAACATAAAATTAGAATTTTAGTACTTTCATAGCACTAGCCATAACCAGTAAGCAATAAAAGAGTCACAGCTAGATATTGTTGAGCTATCAAAACAGCTTTGAGTGTACATCCTATGCATAATGCTACCAAAGAAATTATTTGCTTTACAGAATTTATAATTTAGAAATGCAGGTTAAAAAAAGATCCTATCACAACAAGCAATGCAATAAAACTAAACCATTCAAACCAATGAATGAATGCTTTTTTTTTTTAAAGTAAAAGACTTGTTAGCAGAAGATGCATCAGTAACAAGATCAGATGTGTCGTTCTGTCAAATTTTGCTGAAAACTATCTGCTGTCATCATTTGTGGGGTCAATAAAATGTTTCTGTGTAACAAAACAGCCATTAATGTAGCAATTAAGTGACTGAGTATAAATTTAGAAATTCAAAATCACAAAAATATAAAAGCAAATTGTATCATCCTATACAGATTTAATTATACTAACCAGAGAAATCAAAACTATACCGTTACACTTATTACTGAGGGCAACAAATGACAAAAATGGTTGTCTTCCTATAGAAATTTAATTATACTAACTAAAGAATTAAAAAAAATAGACAGCTACACTTACTACTGATGTCATCCTGTACAAATTTAATTACACTAACTAAAGAATTAAAAAGTGGACAGCTACACTTATTACTGATGTCATCCTGTACAAATTTAATTACACTAACTAAAGAATTCAAAAGTAGACAGCTACACTTATTACTGATGTCATCCTGTACAAATTTAATTACACTAACTAAAGAATTCAAAAGTAGACAGCTACACTTATTACTGATGTCATCCTGTACAAATTTAATTACACTAACTAAAGAATTCAAAAGTAGACAGCTACACTTATTACTGATGTCATCCTGTACAAATTTAATTACACTAACTAAAGAATTAAAAAATAGACAGCTACACTTATTACTGATGTCATCCTGTACAAATTTTATTATACTAACTAAAGAATTAAAAAATAGACAGCTACACTTATTACTGATGTCATCCTGTACAAATTTAATTACACTAACTAAAGAATTCAAAAGTAGACACTTAGATAGCAACAGCTGATGAAAATGGTTGGACAGTTTTCTGATGAGGGTCATGGAAAAACTTGATTTCCAAACAACATACTTTTGACTGGAGGATCATCAGTTTTCTGCTTCTTTGTAGTATATTTTCCTTCAAACTATTTGCTTAAGAGTGCAATGAAATAAACAGCGATGATGAATGGAACATAATGACCATAACAAAAATTACCTTAAAGTTGTGTCTTTTTTTTTCCTCGAAAATGAATACTTTTGTAAAGTAATAATTTATTATGATTTGAAACTTTACAAATAATTATTTTATTAATGTTGCTTATTCTTTTAGTTTATAACATTTGTGTTATAACTATCATCTTGATCATTTCACATTTCTGTTGTTGAACTTATGTAAATACTAATCTTATAATGCATATGCTCGTAGACATTCATACTATTGTGCACTTTTAGAATGTCTTAATTCTTATGACTACCACTGTAAGGTTTTAAACTCTATAAGAGCAATGCATGAAACAGTTTGATATGTATGGATTGATGTCTTAATGACTGGGATTAAAATATATAGCTCTCAAATACATTTTAATAAGAGCAAGAAATACTTAAAAATGAAAAGTCTTGATGTATGGGTTGACATCTTAATGATTGAGATTAAAATATATAGGTCTCAAATGCATCTTAATAAGAGCAAATAATGCATAAAAGTAAAAGTCTTGACATGGGTTGATGTTTATTGATTAGAACTATTAATGAAGTAAATGATTAGAACTGTTAATGAAGTCTAAGATGTTTATTTCGAACAACAGATAAAATCTTAAGTGCATTTTGATAAGACTAATAAGAGAAAATCATGAAATTGAAAGTTTTCACAGGTATGGGTTGATAGTGGATAGATATTTTGTTTTATTGGGTTATCTTTTTGTGTGCATTCTGTTCAAAATATTATTTGAACTTGTTTTTCTTTACAGTTTTGTATTCTTGATCTGTTGTCAGAGGTTACATTTTAGAGAACAGAGGTTGGTGGGAATTGCATTGGGCAGCATAAACTGCAGGAGCCCCCCATGCCTCCAAGAGCTTTTTTAAAATTATGATTTTTAATAGATAGTCTTGTTTTTCACATTCACTATAGTTATACAAGTTTGCCCTTGTTAATAAGTTCCCAAATGAATTTGCATATTCTATATAGATTTTGTTACTATTTGCTGTTATAGGGTTGCTGTTTGAACAGGTTCACTTTAACCATGCAAGCTTGCATTTATTTGTAAGAAAAGCCCTCACCTGATTTTGTAGCTCTTTAATAACTTCCATACTGTTTCTTATTCAAACACTTGATGTTTGGCAATGTTTGCTGTAGCTATGTGAGCCTACCCTCATTTGTAAGAAAAGTCTCCAAATGAATTTGCAATTCTGTAATGGCTTTTCTATTATTTCCTGTTAAAAGATTTGGTGTTTGGCCATGTTTATTGTAGCTACATAAGCTTGTAAGAAAGGTCTCCAAATAAACTGCAGTTCTCTAATGGCTTTTTTACTGTTTCCTGTTAAAGGGCTTGATGTTTGGTTATGCTACTGATGAGACAGAGGAATGCATGCCTCTGACTATCATTCTGTCTCATCAGCTTAATGCAAAGATAGCAGAGCTGCGGCGTAATGGAGAGCTGCATTGGGCCCGACCAGACACAAAAACACAGGTAAGTTTGATAAAATGGTTTAGGTTTTAAACTGAAACTACTTAATACACTGGATAATTTGTTTCAAACTATTTTATTCATTGAACGAATGCACTTTTAAAATGTACTATAACTAGAGATTTATTGAATCATTGGCTGTTGAAAAAATAAGTAATTTTATTTTTAATATTGTCATCAGCTTAAACTGAGTGAGATAAATCTTGTTTCAGATGTGTCATTAGAGCTTATGTATTTTGATTTAAAAAATAATTCATTTTTTATCCAAACTTTTTCCTTCATTCTTTTTTGTTGTTTTTTTAAATCTTACTTAGTTTTTGCTCTGTATTTCCAATTGTTTATGCTCTGTAATCCAGAAGTTTATATATATATATATATATCGATCGAATAGTTGCAAACTGATAATTACAGTTGTGGCCGCTATAGTACGTTTGGCCTCTATTATGATTATTATTATAAATTCATTTGTCATTTAATAAACATGATCACTTATCAGTGGTTAAATTTAGGATTCGTTTCCAACATGAATTCCCCACTCACATACCACTATAAGTAACATACTACTGACAATTTATCTGTTTGCATATGGACCTGCCTACTTAAGGAGTAATGTAATTTCACAGTTTACTAACTTTCATCCAAACAATGACTCATCAAGCCCCCATCCACCCACTGACTACACCAGACATGTATCAATTAACATGCTTAAGAAGGATTTAACAAAAGATAGAGATTTATTATAAAATTATATTTATATATATATATATATCACAATATACAACTAGTTTTGAAACAGTTCATGAATTTACATTACTAACAAGTGTTCAAGTCTTTTCTCTACACAATCAATATTTAACAATGACTATCTGAAGGAACAATCTCTAAATCCTCCTTTTGTCCACTGCCAGTCATTCGCAACAGTCAGCGGTGCTTGGCGACTACATATCTAACAGCTCATGTTGGAAAATCGTCCCTTCTGTCAGACTTAGGCTCGCAAGAAGCATGAAAAAATTAAATGACTATTAACGTCTCTGTGTCACTTAGGCAAGAGCAACTTCCGAGCATGACAACAGTCATACAAATTTTACTTATATACCAATTTTTTTAATCTATACTTTTTTATTATCCAAAATAATATAAATGAACAAATTTATTGGCAAACTTTATTCATGTATTTGGAGATGTGCTCCATTCTTCACTAATTTAAATGCAAATGAATGCACATCACAACAGGAACTTGTCCTCATAATAGTGTCTCACAATAACTAGAATCTAGCAGTTCAGTCATTAGCTTTTTTCTTTTCACACTTTCATCACTTTCATATTTTGTAATATCTTCTGAATCTCACAACAGTATTTACAGATTAATTTAAAGTTTGGGTTTTCTTTTGCTCATTTAAAATTGATTCTAAATTATTTATTTTAAATACATATTACTTTAAGTAAGACTAGAATATATAATTGAATCAGTGTGGTTTTATTTTGTTATCAGAATTTTTACCTTATATTTGCTTTCATAAAACAAATTAAATTAGGAAAATAAAAGAAAGATATACTATCAGACACTAACAGAGTATTGATCTGACAAAATAAAAATATAATTGTTTATTAATAAAAATCATATTTGCATATTTTTTTATAATTAATTACTCTGATTACTATAATGCAATATAAATGAAAAACAGAATGAATTAAATGTGTCATCTACAACAATAACAAAATTTTAAATTGACATTATGAGAGAATGAAATTGGGGGGGGGGGGGGCGCACTCTGGCCATTCACTCATCTTTAATTTTAGCCTTCACTGTAGACCCCAGGGGTTGGTGAGGTGTTAATTCCTTTCAGTTTACAAACTTTGTTGATTTGTTTTTTCAGTCTTTTCTAGCAACACAAATGACAGATCAATAGGGTTTTGATAAATTGCTGTGCTGACAAGAGATTTGTGTTGTTTATAAACCTACAGTATGAAGCAGTAATTCAAATGTTTATAATAGATTATGATAAGAATTGCATTGACAAAGCTAAAATACTTGTTAGATATATTATGTTTGTGTTTGTGTAAAATAAAAGGGGTATATATTTTGTGGTAATTTTTTGTTGTGTGTTTATATATAGGATGTGTGTTACAGTTTATATATAGGATGCATATTTATTTATGCAATTTTTATTCTCTGACTTTACTAACCTGATCAAACAAGGCAAAAGCAAAATAATTGTACATGCACTTGATTATATTAAATTTCTAGGCTTTTAAAAAAATCAGTTACTGAAAATTTAATACAGTGATCTATGTGGACAAGAAAGACTACCTAATCAGCTAGACCACATTACAAAATTTACTTTTTTATATGACTTATTCAGCTTTAGTTAATGATTGTTTTTCAACTGTATATTTCTGGTCAATGACATATTAACTCTTCTGGTGCTGAATAAATTTTTTTCATTTACTCTGGGTGCTGATTATTTTGCCAAAAAATGAGATTTTTGTTTTAATTGCGGTAAATTTAAGATTTTAGCAGTTCATACATTAAAAACACGATATAACCATTAATATTGTTTACTGCACAGAATGTGTCAGCTTCTTACCTCCTTTTTTACTAATGCTTCTACATGACGCCATTATGAAAATACGGTAAAACCAGTTTGATATTGTGACAAAGTATACATTTATAAGCAAAGACACCAATGCACATGTGCGTGCAAATATGGCCAGATAAGTCAGGCCAGGCCACCAGGCCATCACTGTACAAGGCTGTGAATAGCAACATATAAGATGTGCGACAAACAGCACCCTACCCCTAGATGTTGATGTCAGCACCCATAGCCTAGTGTCGTCTTTTGTCGACATGAGCACCAAAAGAGTTAAAATAGAAATTTTTTTCCCCTCAGATTATAGTCAGATAATATTGGAGAACAAAAATATCAGAGTTTGAGAACCCAGTGCTAGATAATATTTTATTTTTAATTATTAAAAATTCTTGCTCTGTATTCTCATGTTTTTTCTCACTGATTTTAAACTTTGAAAATATTAAAATAAGGTTACTGTGGAGTACATGGTGGACAAAGGAGCTACAGTTCCACTACGTGTACATACAGTTGTGATCTCAGCTCAGCATGATGAGACTGTAACCCTTGAAGAAATTCGCCGTGATCTGATGGAACATGTTGTACGGAAAGTAATCCCATCTCAATACCTGGATGAAAATACAGTGTATCATCTCCAGCCTTCAGGCAGATTCATCATTGGAGGACCTCAAGTATGTATTGTTAGTGATTCACATCTTTCAAAATAAAAGCTTTTCATACCATTTATTAAAAGTCATGTTATAACTTCTGTAGACAACTCATATGCTTCTTTTGTCATTATTAAAGTGTCATTAGTATATATTAATAATAATTGTATTTATTTATATTTTTTTAATTTATAACTATACTCCTTGTTAGCTTTATATTTTTCCTTTTATTTCAACTATATTTACTTACTTTTTTATTACTGACAATGTTGTAATTAATATTGATAATATTACACTTTGTTTAAGTAACTTAAATGTAACATTCTTAATTGGTAATATTTATATGATCATTTGCTGAATTTTCTTTAATCAGAGTAAACAAATCACTGCTGTATATTTTCTAATAAAATTATTCAAAAATTAATAACTAAACAAAAATATATGTCTGTAGCAGTGCATACAGAATAGTCTCTTCAGAAAAACTTTTTAAACTGTATAATGGGAGCAGTGGGAGGGTTATGGTGTGTTTGCTTTTAAATCATTGCAACCTGTAATTTTTATTTTGTTATTTTATCATTAAACCATTTCTCCATATCTTAATTAATTCTTTGAATGAACATTAAATGGGATTGGCTGGAGCGAGCTGGGTATTAGATGATTGAATGTCAAGTTAATTAAGAGGGGGAGATAATATTTGCGATCCTAAAGGCAACGTTAATTAGTCTGCTTGTGTTTTGTTAAGTTGAATAATTTTCCCAATAGATTATTGCAAGAGGAGTTAACTCAGTGATAGGAGGAGTAGGCTAGGTCATGGAGCTGTTATTAGTATTAATATTGAATTTCAAAAATCAAATCTTGATAATTAATATTATTACAGGATTGTATGCAAATTCCATATGTAACAGACAGATTGACATAGGATTCATAAAATTCAACAGTAATTATCACAAGCACATACTCTTTCGAGTTCATTTGATATTTTATTTTGTTAATTGAGCAGACAGAGATTATAAGTAGCATTTTCCCCCTTCCTATTAACCATATGAATTTAATCATTTAACTATCATTTAGCCATTTCCAATATATGTTTTGAAAATAATTTATAATAAATTTTTGCTCAAGATATTTTCTTTTATTGCTCTAATTTTAGAGAACCAGTTTAAGAAAATAAAGACTTCTTTTAATTCAGTTCATTAACTGCAAAGCACTTTAGATATGCAAAGCTGGTTTCAGTTGAAGCTATGCTGGACATCATATTGTATATTTTACATATAATTAATTCTATTTTTTTCTCGCAGGGAGATGCTGGGTTGACTGGACGTAAGATAATTGTTGACACTTATGGGGGCTGGGGTGCTCATGGAGGTGGCGCTTTGTCTGGAAAAGATCCTGCTCAGATTGACCGATGTGCTTCTTATGCTGCTCGCTGGGTGGCCAAATCCTTGGTCAAGGCAGGGCTTTGTCGTAGAGTTCTTGTGCAGGTAAATTCTTAATTCTTTTTAACACATGAAGAAAATCATTAATGATTTAATCATCATTCAAACTTGTTACTTGCACATTATACAGGCTTATTAATAAAGCTCATTAATGATAATGTTTGAGAGGTTTATTATAGGGGGGGGGGAAATTGGTGTGTTGCAAATATTTTTTTTCTCCATAAGAAGTTTTTAATAGAGAATGCATTCAGTGGTAATACAAATTCTAAGCTGAACTTGTGTTTCAAAGCATAAATAACATAATTATAAAAGCGTTTAATTAAATAAACAAAAATATGATTTAATTTAAAGAATTTGTCATATACATTGAAATGGAGTGGTTGAGGGGGGAGGGGGGTATGCTAGGTTCCTACTGACCTTGAATGGCCTTGAGTTTGGAAATCCATTTTCTAAGGCTTGAGTTTGGATGTCTATTTTCCACATAGCATTATTTTGGTGACAACTCTCATATAATAATTAAATTGAGTGTTTTGATATTGTTTTACTCTTACTTGCATATGTTATACTAATGGCAATTGCTTACTCTGTTTTATTTAATGCAAACATTAATCTATTACTTACATGTATCTAGCACTCAGTGAGTCTGATAAAATTATTACTATAACCAGTTTTTCAAATTAATGTGAATTAGCCCTTTTTTCAAAGTGTCATGCTCAAGGGTTGTAAACACTAAAACAGAACCACTCTCTTAGACAATAGTAAAACCATTAACTTATTACTTTTAGGTATCATAATGAGTGTGATAGAACACTGTTTTAGACTAGTGAAATCATTGCCTTATTATTTTCAGGTATCATATTCAATGGGTGTGATAGAACCACTGTCTGTGATGGTTTACAGCTATGGTACTTCTCGGCTATCTCAGTCACGCCTCCTTGAGATTATCAGCAAGAATTTTGACTTGCGACCTGGCAAGATTGTTAGGTAATTGTAACTTATTAATTATTTATTAAATTATATATTCACACTTTGGAAAATCATGACGCCTGTATAAGCTGCAGTTTTATGAGCATTAGAAACTTTATAGTTATGACAGCATAAAAGCAAATATAAAGTTATTGAGAAAGATACTATAATCTTTATAAAATAATAAAAATCATGAAAACATTGTCATGGAAACATAATTTAATCTTATTAGCATTTGTGTCAATGACAATTTCTGTTACCAATGAGAATATTATCTTTACAAAAAAAATAACCTACCTTTAACTCTCGTGACATATGTGTGATTGAAATACATAAACACTTATTAATATTTCTGTTTTACATGGAACTTTTAAAGAAATATATATTAATAAAGAATAAATAAAAACGATTTACATGAATGCAAAAGAGATTTTAGATGTTGATGTCTTGTGCCATGGTTACTCCACTTACACCCCAAAGTTTATGCACAAGTACAGTCACCAAATCAGATTGATGATGAGACACAATGCCACCCTAGTTATTGATTATTATTATTATTAATAATTATCCATAACTAATTACAAGTGATGAGAATCTTAATTTATGTTATTAATAATTCTCCGGAAGACACCACTCATCTCTCTCACTTGGTGGATATGCAGGCGCTGTAAACATTTACTCTCTTCCACAACATTAAAGACAAACATTTACCATCACACAATATTTCCATAGGTGGGAAACATCTTACCATAGGAGAAGATAAATCCATCTTTTAATCTATATTTAACAAGCCCCCATCCACCCATTATCTCTCCAACTAATAGTTACCAATATGTGTAAGGTCAATAAATTTATTAAATCAACAATCAAATATACAGCATATGAATATAATCAAAAGAGCATTGACATTTACATCACTTCTCAACAATGTTCGATTAATACAAGACAGTCATTCAGTTTACCCTAGCATAGACATCAGCAGGCAAATGAACATATATATATAATCAAGTTCATAGGCATAAATCATCACAGAAATGAGAGTGGAGTTTTAGAGAAATAATTAAAGTCAATGTACATAACCATTTATTCAATGATGGCTGATGTCACTAGCATTTGTTCACAATTCATGCAACTTACAACAAGTCACTGTCTTTCTTATTTAGACAACAGTGCTACTTTCTAGACATTACACAACTGTTCCAAAATCTTTGATGCACTCTCCAAGCACATGGAGAATTGTCCTGAATTTCCCTTGAGCTATCAAGCACATCAGGAGGAATGTTCCTGAATTTTCATATATGCTACTCAGCACACCATGAGGAATATTCAAGATAATCTTTGTGAATTCTCAAGACCAAACTCAAGCTGCCATTTTTGCCATATTGGCTCTCAAACAGAATTCACAGGAATCCATTTACAGCAAAATGTTTACTGATAAGTTCACTGACAACACTGGATTCACACACCAATGTAATCTAGTAGAGTATTTTAGTCACTGTGGCCTGAAGTGAAAAAAGGCGTGCTTTATCTGCAAAAGTCAGATTACGGCAGCACTAACTTTCATGCATATTTCATCTCTAAACTCCTTTCTCTCTTACTTACATTCTCAACTTACAAATCCTGCAACAATTTCATTAGCCCAATACACAACCAGCTTAAGAAATATAAAATCAATCAAAATCACAAATATAATGTACAACAACATAATCATATTACTACTAGTGAACATAGAAATAATGGTTCTAGTTTTCACAATTGTTTTATTTCAGTGACCTGAAACTACGAACACCTATTTATCAACGAACAGCTTGCTATGGACACTTTGGGCGACCAGAATTTCCATGGGAAGTTGCCAAGGAACTGGTTCTATGAAGAAATTTACATAAAAATCTGTTCTACATCTATTTTAGTTTAGACAATTGGTGTTTAATGATTGATTATCTCTTACAAGAGAATTAACATTTGAAAGATGAGAATATTATAATAAATAGAAATGGATGAGGGAGTTATTTTTTTATATGTTTAGATACAACATTTGCAGTTTGCATTTTTTTAATTTATTGAACTGTTTCATTGTGTTGGCTAAAATTGTGGAATGAAAATTCATAAACTACATTTATTGTAACATAGATAAAGGTCATAGAGAAGATCATATTATTTTTAATATATCTGTTGAATTTGTTTCATTTATTTTTCCTTACAAATTCTAGATCTATATCACAACATTCTGACTTTGTCAGCCAGGTCAAGTCTAGCATTGACACTCAATTTTCAGTCAGTTTTGATATTACTTTTTAGCTTGCAGTATTTCAAAAGGTGCATCTTTAAAGATCATCATAGTAGGAAAGTACTCGATATAACTTTACTAAGTTTTATTATGAAGCTAATCAAAAATAAATATGAGAATGTGGAACTATCAGCATCAAATTTGTAAGTTAAACCCAAAATTGTCATTTTTCTCACAGGCATACTCAAAAAGTCATGAATATGTTCAATCTGTACATTGATATCTTACTTTCTGAGTTTTAATATATATGTTGAATTTTTAATGTAAACTATTATTTGCTCTTTTAAAATAAATTTATCGAACAAATTCCATCCAAACATCTTTAAAAAAATAAAGAACAAGTATCTTTTCATTAAGTATTTTTTTTAATCCATGTTTGGAATCATACACAATTCAGCAAATGAATCTATTACTTTTGCTTACAAAGTTTATTGTTATTGTTTTGTTTTTCATGTAACAGTCTCAAATTATTGCAGCCTAATATATTTATTATGAGATGTGATGGTCATTTTATCCTTCATATATTTATCTACATTTATGATTATGAAGATGAAATATTGTTTTAATATTAAATAATATCAAGATTTAATTTTGCCAAAGGGATCAAATCTCAGGCCAGTCTGTTATAATGTACACCTTATTGTATCATTATATTGTCCCCACTCTTGGGTCCTACCTGCTACCATTCACATAAGACAAAGGATATGTATATGTGAAGAAAATACAACAAACTTTTCATAACGAAATGCATTGTCACACAAGAATTAAATTTTCATAAATACTCTAGCTCAATAAATTTGCTTTAGATATGTAAACTGTATTGATAAACAACAAGAGTTCTCATTCACAACAAAGATTAAGTGATATCTAGTTAAATGTTATGTTTAGATTTGCATCCAAAATAATTAGATTGTATTTCAAAGTTTAATGGATTAATAAAATGACAATATTTCATTATGTTATAAAAACAAATCCTCTTAATTAATATTTTTACTTAAAATAATTATTCTCATTCCAATCTGCCTAGAACCTATGTAGATAAATACTAAACATTTGTAACTAGATAGTTAATTTTCAAATTCTAAAACAAACATACAGACAATGTTATTGACAGACACAGGGTGAAAAATAGAAGAATAGACAATTGGAAAGAAAACATTCACCTTTTGGTTGCTGCTTGCTGTGGAGCATTCTCAGTTCTGACATAGTTGATCTTTTATGCAAACATTTTTATATTATATGGTCAGCAAAATCCTCTTGAAAATCATGAATATCACACATAACGAAACATTATTTTCACAACCACTTTCACTTTACTTCCACAAACAGAATTAAAACAGAAGCTTGACTTTTTAGACAAGAGAATTGAAAAACAGCAGTTGCCAGCAAGACTTCATACTACCCAAAAATTAATGGATTCAGAGTCATTATGAAAGTTTTATGGCACTAAAACAAGCTAAAAAGCAATTTTCTGCCACATATCTTGAAAGACCAAAACTACAACCTGCTTAGAAGTTGGTGAATTTTTTTTGTTTGTTACTCAGATTGAAGTTATCAATAATACATTTATGGATTTTAAAATAAACGTTTACAGTAGTCTTCTCCAAAGACCTAATTAATAGTCATATTGTATATATGCTTCTTAACAACAAATCTTCACCACACCTTTCAAGATGTAAAAATGCAGGTTCAAAAGTGTATACCGTGATGCTGATCTTTATTACAAATTTTGTCATCAAGTTTATATCAGTGTTGTAGGAACAGAAGATAAACTTTCTTGGAAATCTGCCATAACTGTCACTAATTTTACATTCATAATATTAAGAACAATAAATAAACTTTCTTGGAAATCTGCAGAACTGTCGCACTAAGTATAATTCATAACATTCAGAACAGAAGAAAACTTTCTTGAATATTGAGAAGATAAACTTTCTTGGAAGACTGCCAAAGCTGTCACACAGAAGATAATCTTTCTTGGAAGTCTGCCAGAACTAACACACTAATTTTAGTTCATAATATTTCATCTCTGGAAGACTTGTTTCAACTGCATTACATTAATTTTGTAATGCTAACGTCAAATAGTTAGTGCTTATGATTATTATTAAATAATCACCCATAACTAATTACAAGTAATGAGAATCTTAATTTATGTTATTAATAATTATCCAAAAGACACCACTCGTCTCTCGCACTTGGCAGATATGCAGGCACTGTAAACATGTTCTCTCTTTCACAACATTAAAGACAAACATACCATCACACAATATTTCTATAAGTGGAAAACTTACCAAAAGAGAAGATAACTCTGTCTTTTAATCTATATTTAGCAAGCTCCTATCCATCCACTTTCTTCTCCAACATATGGTATAATATGTATAAGAAAGTCAATAAATTTATTAAATCAACAATCAAAATATACAATTAACAAATACAATGAAAAAGATTATTTGACATCAATATTTCTATGAAACTACTTTCTAATAATTTAATACCTATACAGTCTTATATTCTAACACACAATTCAACAGATTAGTGTCAACACAAATCACAGGATAATTCTTATCAAAGAGCAGACATGGAGTTATTAGAGATAAGTGATAATAGTTTGTACGTAACCTTGACTAGGCGAAGCTGCAATAGTCTTTTGCATGCTTTTCATAACAGAGTACAAGTTTATTGTTCACATTATTACTGTTAATTCTACATGTTTCCCTCACAGATTGTAGAACACTGATGAGCCACTATTCTCTCAAAGCTAATCTGGCACTCCGCCATATTAGCTCCCTCAAGCAGAACAACAATTGTAGAAATTTCCAGTAACTTCCTTGTATCAGAATATTCCATGATGTAGTCAGCATACTTTGCCACCATACATCAACAGAGTGCAGTGATTTCCTTACACTGACACACTGGGGACAGATACTTCTCTCATAAACCGGGAGATTAAGGTGAAACAAGAAAAGGCTGTTTATTCCCTGTGAAATATGATCAGGGAACAATGCTAAGTTTCCGGTTTATTCATCTTTAACTCCATTCACTTTTATATTCAAGTCTCAACTTACTTTTTGCAGCAACAGTGTTTATTAGCCTTATATACGCACACAGCATAATAAACACAGTATAGTAGTTTAGGAACAGATTCGCTAGAAACAATGTCAAGTGTTTAGCGTACTACATATAATCTTAATTCACAATTTCACATAATACATCTCTACATAAAACACAAGTGTAACATATCAATAGCAAAATGCATGAAATATTTCTACGTCCATTCACTCTCAGTCAGTTAATTCACCATTAAGCTAATGGCCGTCTTTCATGACCGGACTTCTAAAATCCAATTTCAAAGTGATCAGACAGTAGAATTCTTTACAGCAGGTAAACTTTTGATCTCAGTCCATTGGTTGGTCTCATTCTTGTAAATCTGAACCATTGGATAATAAAAACTACTCATCCAATTGGAACTGGTTTGGATTGCATCAGCAATTTCTAGACTATCTTCCACCCGAGTAGTTTTTCCAACTCCTACTTAAAATATCATCATAAGCAGTGTCGAAGGTCAGGTCACTTTGACATTTAACAATTTATATAACAATCAAGTCTAGAAATAGGGATAGGCAAATTTATTCTGCCATAAATTTAATGAAGTAGTAATTTTTTTTTTTTTAACGAATTGTGGTAGAATTCAAATTAGGTATCATTTAATGTGGGATACGTTTTGCTATTGTAGATATGTAAATTCTAAATTTCATTCCATATTTTGTTGTTGATTTTTCATTTGTTTACCAGCACATTATATTTACACCTATTTTGAGTTATAAATACTAAGATTTAATCACATATTGATTTTTTGCAAATATTGTTTATTACACCATATTTTTCTGAGGGTATTTATGGTAATTTTTCTGGAAATTGATGCCTTAATCTGTGTTGGTTTTCTTTTTTACATTTTACGCTTGTCCTATTATTTATTCATCTCCTCATTTGTCCTTTTATTTATTCCATCTCCTCTATTGTCCTGTTATTTGTTCTGTCTTTTAATGCTATTACCTTTAATTTATTTTCAAAACTGGTAATTATCTTTGATTGTGAATATTTAAAAATCTTTTAAAAATAGACATCAACTTCAAGACATTATATTTATTGGTGTATATCACTGATTTTTAAAACAGTAACCCTGATTCCAAGTAAATATACATTTTTGAAGTGATATTCTCATTCTTCTTTTTTTAAAAAGCATGTCATTGATGACAAAAAACTGAAAGAATTATCCTTCACAGGGTGTTGTCATATTTATGTAGGGGAAAGAGATTTGTTAGAGCAGGAAAAGTAAACAAGTTCAAAATACAAAAACATATATGTACCTTTATTTAGTTTTAGGTAACCTTTGTTTAAGCAACTAATTTGCATGCATGCATTATTAACTGCACCTCTATCACATTCTACAATAAGCTGATAAATATTGTGATCACTTCATCTATTTTCCTCTCTTCTTAAACTCTGCTACAGTATCAATAGTATTTAGTGGTGGTATTAATTTATCCTGACATGTTTTCTTTTCTTATTTCTTAAACTCCACTACAGTAACTGTAGTATTTATTGGTGATCTTGACACGTTTTCTCTTACTTCTTAACTCCACTACAGTAACTGTAGTATTTATTGGTGATCCTGACACGTTTTCTCTTACTTCTTAACTCCACCACAGTAACTGTAGTATTTATTGGTGATCCTGACACATTTTCTTCTCTTTCTTCTTAACTCCACTACAGTAACTGTAGTATTTATAGGTGATCCTGACACATTTTCTTCTCTTTCTTCTTAACTCCACTACAGTAACTGTAGTATTTATAGGTGATCCTGACACATTTTCTTCTCTTTCTTCTTAACTCCACTACTGTAACTGTAGTATTTATTGGTGATCCTGACACATTTTCTTCTCTTACTTCTTAACTCCACTACAGTAACTGTAGTATTTATAGGTGATCCTGACACATTTTCTTCTCTTACTTCTTAACTCCACTACTGTAACTGTAGTATTAACTGGTGATCCTGCCTAGCAAGGTCTTGTTTAAATATGTCTTTCTCAATTGTGTTTTTATCAGGACTGCTTTTTCACTGCAGAATATTTCAGAAAATATATCAGAAAATTCTGATCACAATAAAAAGATCTTCATTACCTACAAATTTGTACTGAAAATTATTTTAGCCCATTACATTTAGTTCTGTAACCTTTTTACACATTAAAAGTTTTATATCCCTTATGAAAACTCAAGGTTTTTCTTTATTTATAGTTTTATTTCATAATTATTGAAGACTATTAGTATATTTTCCTTTCTTCAAAATGCCTAACACTGTCATCAGTCAATATTTTTAACTGCTTTATGTAAAACCCACAACTAGATTGCTCTTGGTCATATGTGATATAAATAATGTTATTTATAAAAACAGCATTGTCTTTGTTATTGATATTATGTGATATAATATTATTATTTTTTTTAAAAACATCCCCTTGAATATGCTCCTTTAGCTTACTACTGCTTTTCCTCCTGGCTTAAGAACTGTGAGCAACTTATCTAATGTATACCTAAACTTTGAACAAGTGATGTTACTAATTTCTTTTTAGCCCAGGTTTGAAAGGCACTAGAAACATTTAGTTGACAGAATATTTCTAATAGGTAGTTCAAAACTTTGAGGCTTTGTAAAGATCTCAGCAGTCTAGTACACATTAATGGAGTATTTTTTGTGACAAATTCCCTTGTCTGCAGTGAAAAGATTATGATTTAAAGGAAAATTTTTAAATTCATGCACAATTAGCAAAATATGGGGATATACTGAATTAAAGCCTTCTTTCCCTTTCTTCTCACTTGTTAGTTCTACACAATAATAGACTTCAAAATTATCTGCAATGTATTTTTTTTTATGTTTACAGATTTTTTTTTACCCCCAGTGAACTTGTAAATAAATGTATATGTATGTAGTTTCATTAGATGTTCTTGGAATTTTTGTGCATAACAAATCTTTTCGGATTCACTGGATTTAATTTAAAGCACTGTAACTTATTGTTATAAGGTTAGCAAGTGTTCTTTGATTTTGTATTAATATTTACTTACATTTGGCAAGTATGTTTGTTAAATTAATTGATTTATTTAGTTGCTTGTTAATTTAATGTGTTCTCTAAAGCAATCTTTAATTAATATGACTTTTTTTTTGTTTGCAATTCATCACAAAAGTAAAATGCATTGTAAATAATAGACTGAAAAAAAAATTTTTTTCAACTTTGTGCCAGTGCTAATGTATCAGGTTCTGTGTACTTTAATTTTTGTATGTTGGCTTAGTAGTCATTAAAACATATTTACAAACAAGAAAAGAAATTACCTTACAAATTATTTTTAATATATGAAAACTTTCAAAAGATCAAATAAAAATACTGCAGTTTGTAGCAGAATTTATTGAATCATTTGATTTTGAAAGAAAAGGAGGCTCATAACAAGTTCAGTCAGAAATAAAAACTAACTGTGCAAGAGAAAAAATATAATAATAAATAAAATTTTAACAACCATTTGCATTACATTCATTCTTAAATTGTTAATACAATGTAGAATCTTTGATATGCTTAAGCTTGACAGTATATACTACACAATACGTTACATTTCTTAACAGTTATTGATATTGTATAATTTTCAGAATGCATTTTGTTTAGACAGATATTCAAGAAGAAACTTTGCTTTGAGTAGAGAATTAGGCTGGTATAAGGACTAAAATCTCTTAAAGAGTAAGTGTGTTGACAAAACTGAGGGGTTTAAACAGAATACTCTGTAAGAAGTACAGCTGAAGCTGTAGTGTCCATGTATTTTTCCTTTATGTGTGGTCTTTATTTAAACTGCTTTAATGCACTCTGAATGTAAGTTTTGATTTTGTTCTAATGCTGTAATTTGAATGTTCTATTTTCCTTGATATGAACTTGTTGGAATTTCCAGCAGTTATATAATTAAAAAATAATCTTGGGTGTACTCCACCTGCATATGGCAATTACAGAATGCTGATTTAAATATTAAAATTTGGTGTACTTGTGTTAATATGTACTTCACATGCTTGGGTCTTTTTCAATTTTTGTTTAGTTTGTTTTTGAGAGATGATTACTATAAACAATTTTGTCCACCACTTTTTTAATTACTCAGTATATTTTTCTGTAATCAACAAATACCAGCTTGCTTTTCTCTAAAATTAATGTATTGGTTTTCATTCCAATAGGTCATTCTTAATAATTTTCTATTTGGTTTGCATAGACTACCAGTATTATTGGCTCGCATTATTTATATATTTATAAACATATCAACTTTGTAGCTGATGGATGGTTTTTTAATTTAACTCATATTGTGTGCAAATGAGTGTTTTATTTAACTCTTATTTTTTTTTGTGCAATGACTTCGTAATCAAACTTTTTAACTTATTGCTTTAAGTAGATAATTTTCTGTTGGTATTTATTTTTTCCTCTCTGAGGTTAGAATGATTTTGATTTTTTAAATTATCTTTTGACAGAATCTTTCATTTTATTTTTCAGATATATATATGAGATCAATATCTTAAAAATTCCTCCTGTTGAGAAGATTTAAATTCTGCAGATTATATTCAAACTATATTGCCACAAAATACAAGCTTCTAAATTTGTGTCACTTATTTTTGGGGAGGGAGTGAAACAGCTTTTCATATTCTTATCCATGTTATTATTCTCAGTAGTTTTATGTGTCATGATTGAAAAACTCATATTCTTGAAGTATCTGATCATATAAATATAAATAAGTGAAGTTAAATTTGTATGGGAGACTGTAGTACAAACCTTTTATTATTTTTTTAATTAATTAATTTATTTTTTATTTATTTTTTTTTTTTTTTTTTTTGGGGGGGGGGAATATTCTTTTCATTAAATGCAAAAATAAAAAGTTTATAAAGAAAGTAAACAAATAATTAGTAGAATTAACTTCTCATATTTAAAATATTATAATAATAAATCATTTGCTTTTAACATCCTTCAAATATAGAGCATAGTAAGAAGAAATTATATATATGTGGGGCTTCTATCTTCTTGGCATGGAGTTTTAAGATTTTCACAAAAATATGATCAGACTTTTCATTTGATCCCAAAAATGTGAATTTATTCCTTGGCTGCTGATAGTTCCAAAGTCCTTTCCAGCCAGATGCTATTGTACAATCTACAACAATAAATAGTTTCCATTGTCTGTTAAATATATCACAGAATTGTATACATTTTAAATAATTCTTCTAGTTATTTTCACACATCTTTTTGAAACAACTGAATCTGTTATCTAGCTGAATTTTCAAACTCAATAGACAAATGGAAACTCATATTTCTCCATCTTAAAATCACAATGTACTAATTTCACATAGTATATAATTGTTGTTTTGTGTGAAATAAAATATGCATTTTTCACATTACAACCAAAATAGATTACTGAATACACATATTTGTTGGTGCAAAAATAAAAAAGGGCAGGGAGAATACATTTTTGTTCAATGTTCTGATCATTAAAAAAAAAAAGTTCACCTGCTTTGTGTTTAAAACTGTTATCACTTTTACTAACATAATTTAAAACAAATGAAAGATTTTTTGTTTTTGAATTCAGTAATAATAATTTGGATGTGGATGATAGATGTTACTGTTAATCACCCAAATTATTAATTAACTATCCCTAACAAGGCAGTCCACACATTACAACACATCAGTTTTTAGTCAAGAGTTGTATTTAATTAATAGCTGGCTAGTAATATGGCTTCCAAACCTCCAGTATCATTCCTGACAGTTGATAAATGAATATAAATTATAAATAAAACACAAAATACCACAGAATGTATATGAATTTGATAATAGTTATACATAACAAATTGCTAGAAATGATTTATTCAAAATCACTACAACGCATGTGTGAGCACCAAAGTATTCATTGATATTTCTGGGCAGTTTGGGCAGAATATTTCTTCAGACTTGCAGAATAGCTTGCCTGTGACATGCAATCTTGATGACAGCTGACAGATTAGTTTACAGTGGGAGGATGACAGTTGTGGCCTATGCACTTACACCAGTTGTAAACATGTCACTGCAGGTTGACTTAAGATGGTTGTGCCCTTTGACTAAGCAGTAATGATGCAGCAGTTTACCGTATGGTGCCCAATCTAATATAAAAATATTCTCTTTCCTAAGTTTCAGTTGGCATGACAGTATGCACCTTAAATACATCATTCATAACTTGTGAAAGACAAGACTATTAAGGTCACATACAATAAGATAAATCAAGCCAAAGATACCATTATTATATAATTTAATTCAGACTGACTGACCTAACTGAATAGTTACAATTTTACCAGTCTGGATAAGAGAAAGCAGTTTACATACATCTTGCTGCAATGATGGCAAAAGTGGCCCTGATGTATTTTGGTATACTGATATATGTGCAGACTAGTTTATTTCATTTGTCAGTCTAATGGTTAACATATTAAATATGAAGATAATTATTGTAACTTAACCTAGGAAGGGTTGGCCAAGTTACATTAGCACTACCTTCATTGCTCTAAGATGCTGTGTATTGGACAGATATAAAGCAGCACTTTAGTTAAAACAAAGGGCACAAACCTTTTTATCTAAATTTATTAGTAATTTGCTTTCTTATATCAGAAGATGCATAAAATTATGAGGAAGGTATCTCAATGTTGAATAATTATAGCCAAGTAAGTAAAAAGGAATCTAAGTGTTGTGTATATGTTTATTTTTTAAAATGTCAAATAACAACTGTCTAGTTTTGTAAAAAATATTATTTTGGTTAAAAATTCAAACAGCATCACTCATGGTCCCCGTTTTTACTCTACTAATGCTAATTAACCATTGCTAAATTATTATAATTAATTGACCCCAATGTTCCTTAAGCAAAACAAAGCATTTATAGTTTTTGTTTAGTCAATGACAATTAACCTTTGCTAAATGATTATAGTATGATTGAATTGATGTTCAATTAACACTGTGCAGATCTTATGGTCCATGCTTTTACTCCACAAATGCTAATTAACTATTAATATTGCTAAATGATGATTGTTCTGGCTGCTCTGATGTTCTTTTAACAGAAGAAAGCAGTCAATCCATTATATGGTAAGCTGTTATCATCCAGCAAGTTTAAGAAAGAGAAAATACTTTGTACAATGCAAAAACAAATTTTGTGATGTCTACATAAAGCAAAGTCATTGCAGTGATGGTTTGAAGAACTACTCTTGTTGTGTGAACATATAGCACAATGGCATTGAACCTTTATGGGCCAGGGCCAAAATGTTTAAATCCCGAGTCACAGTCTCACCACCTTTTGGATAAATAAAAACACACAGGAAAAGAAAGAAAAATCCATAACTGAAGGTTGAACACCCATCAGAATGTTCAACAGGTAGTTGACTTGCTCCCAGTCATGCCCCGAATGGTGGACAGAACAGGGTCCTTGCCACAAAGCTTATATAGTTTTTCAATTCAAAACCAAAAACTGTATCATTGATTTACAATGCACCTAAACACTGGGGGAAAGCTAGTGAAAATTTTGAAGAATACAATGGGGATAGATGTAAATTTAAAAGTAGTTTTTGATTCATCAATTACCTACAAAATCTGTCATGAATTAAACTACTGTCAAGCTATATTCTTCAATAACTGGAAGTTATTGTTGTTATAATAAAAAAGAGAAATATAATTTGTTAGTTATAAAATATCTTGTTTAGTTTTAATTTATTAATTGTTCAATGTTTAAACATGTTCTATTTCAAACTTTATACAAAATATTTGTCAGTGAACAGAGAGTGAGAAATGAAGTGGTGACATTAGCAAAAGTGATGTGTAACAAATGGGAAGAGTGAAATATTCACAACAGACCAAGCAATGTTTATGATGTTGGACATACATTTGGTACTAGCTAATGTTCAAATTCAAAATAGTTTTTGAGCTTTTATCTGAGCACAAGCAGTGAATTGAGCCTGTCTATTTTAAAATTAGTATTCTCCAACAACTTGAAATATAATGGAGCTTTTTGCAGGCATACTAAATGGATGACCTCATATACATTCCTTGGTCTTGTAGACTATACTGAGTTTCTTTATGAACATTATATTTTAAAATCAAATTTCTTATTAAAAATAATGTATATAATCACTTGCCAAGATGTAGCTGTCCTACTGGAAAGAATCCTTCAAAAAGCATTAACATGCAAAGTCATTTAAACTTTTGAATCATAATTTAAAAATAGGAATTGTCAACTTTCTGATGAAATCTTATTTTAAAATAAATTATTCTGAAATGTTCGAGATACAATATTTTGTATTCAGTTTTTCCATAAAGCAATATGATAACTAAATACAAATCTAGATTTACCATGTATTGCAATTCCAAACAATTTTTTTAAAAATTATGTTGCCTTTGTGGTTCTTTATTATTTTTTTTAAATCTACACTTCATTTTTAATTGGTTCCTTTACTCTAAATTTATTATTTTATCCTAGAGAAAATTCACCAGTAATTCTTTATTTCATTCTTCTTCTAATTGAAAACCTTCACTTAAAAAAAAATATTTCTGAGAACCTTTAATTATAAAATTAGAAAAGTTTCCTATGCATTTTTAATAATTTTAGAACTATTT
Organism: Sinotaia quadrata; assembly: GCA_028829895.1. Classification (NCBI taxonomy): domain Eukaryota; kingdom Metazoa; phylum Mollusca; class Gastropoda; order Architaenioglossa; family Viviparidae; genus Sinotaia; species Sinotaia quadrata. Next base: position 51,067,257 of record CM054182.1, read on the forward strand.
GATTGTCTTCAGTTCTAAGGTTGAAATATAATTATTAATAGAAGTATATTCATCAAAGTAATATAATTGATAAAAATTAAAATATATGACCTTTAATAAGTCAATGCTTTTATAAAGAAGTTCCAACATTCTCCAGATGTAGTTCACAACAGCACAGCTGTGATTGTTTCTTACATTGAAAATAGTTATACAATCCCACTAATCAATCAGTGCATCAAACCAAGTACTAACAGTTAGCCTTGATTATCTTGTGTCTGACTGCTGGTGAAGTAGGTGATCACAATAAATGGTAGTTCGTTGAATGCATCCCTCTCCTCCCAGCATTAATTAAAATTACAGGCAGATTCCATATTCCAGGGTTGGATTGCAGAGTTAACTACGAATGATGTAATGGATTTAAGATAGACAATAGTATAACAGATCTAGCCCCAAGCCACCAAACAATCCTGGTTATTTAGAAGATATGAATAAACAAAGCTACTCTGTGGGTTTTTTTAGCGCCAAACTTTATTAATGAATAAACATTAGCTAAAAGTGTGATAATGATTGGTACTATAATTAAGATAGTAGCATATCACTTTTCTATTAATCATCCAGATAACCTGACAAGTAACTTGAAATGTCAATACTAAAATAGTCAGTGTAAATTATTTCAGTGACAACAGCATGATCACTGACTTATCTCAGTTGTAGTAGAGGTCAGACATCCTCTTCAGCTCACGTTGACAGGCTGGATAAATACAACTACAATAAACAGTGGCTGCGGTACACTTTGGCAATGTGACATATGCCCACTGCTGCTTATGATTATTATTATATTCTAATAAAAAATTCATAAATAATAAATACAAGTGGCCTGAATCTTAATCCAATATAACAATAATAAAACCAAACTTCCTCCTACTTGGCAGATCAAGGCTGCAGAACTCTACCACTTACAACATTCAGTTAAATAGTGTACTGACACATAATTTCTTTCCTAGGTTGAACTACCACTTACAACATTCAGTTAAATAGTGTACTGACACATAATTTCTTTCGTAGGTTGAACTACCACTTACAACATTCAGTTAAATAGTGTACTGACACATAATTTCTTTCGTAGGTTGAACTTCTTGCAGAAGGAATGTCACGATCACAGGGGGTAATCAAAATAATTTATTTTTTAAGATATTTTGACCTCCCCTTGTCACTTACATGATGTATTCATTTTTTTTTCTAATTATTTTGTGGAATGAATGTCAATACATGCACTGTCAGTGAGTTTGTGTGCATGTATGTTTATTATGTACATTTAATATTTTAATTAAATTTATTTATCTACTTTAAGATTACCAAATTATGTTAGGAGTAGGTAGAATTATATTTAATCTTTTATATTTTTTATTGTAACTTTTAGATAGGGATTATATTTTTGTTATTAGGAGTTCTTGCACCCTAGGAGTAATGTGCCCATCCAACAAAAGAAGTTTATAGTTGGAAAGTCAAGTTGCATGCTCTTGCCATGCAGGCTTTCTAGAAGCCCATGGAAGCATCAGATAACTCGCCAGTCACATAAAAGGATTGCGTCGCTGTATTAGTTTTAGTGTGTGTATCATCTGATCTACAATGAGGTGTTGAAGTGCATATATTTTTCTTCATTGAGCTCTGGACGTCTTTCTGACAAGTTTTTCTAATAATTTGGAGAAAGCAAGACTTTTCAAATATTCACCGTTTACCTGTGTGGAACTATGTGCTTTTTGTCATACTCTCAGGTTTTTTTGACAACCTGACTCCGTAGTCTTGTCGGCACTCTACAACGGGTCTGAACCTCAGCAGCAGCGACTCATCAATGTCTCCATGGAACTGAGGGAGGGAGGTTGAGTGAAGAGAGGAATATTCGGCACCACTCCCCAACAGTCATCACCGTTCGAGTACTTCTACATTCATCAACAAAATGTGTTTCCTGTGCTCATCAGCAAGGAACAGTATAACAAGTCTTCACTTGTATATGCGGGCACATACACTCCCCTCTTCAGTGTTTGCTAACTTAGTGCCTCTGCCAGCATGTTGGCAAGTGTCTTCGTTAACTTTGTGCCTCTGCCAGTATGTTGGCATGTGCGCTTGTCATCATTTTTTCTGCAGACGCATTATCATGCCTCTCCACAACGATTTCTTCAGAATTAGTAAATAGGGTATTTAATTTTAGGGGCGCATTACTCTAGGTAGTTAGGAATAATTAGGCTATTTATAGTCCTTTATTTTGAGAATACATTTGGAACTTTAAACAATTATTCACACTTCGGGTTTTCCCCAGGACTTTTCGTATGAACATTTATTTATTAGTGGGATATTGTCAATATTTAAAATTTGTATTGGGCTTTCACCCAAATATTTGTGCCAGCATAATCTGATTAGCATGTGATTTTCGCAGTTATTACTGCTGGTTATTACCGTCTTATATATATTTTACATTCATACAATTTTTGGGTTTTCACCCATGTATTAGTCGTGGATGCACATTTGATTGTCCAGATTATCACCGCTGTTTATATTGCTTATTTGTATTATTTTTTGTTGTTGTTTATTCATCATTCCATTGCTCTGGTTCTCCACCCCATGAATGTTATGTGTGGATGCTTCTGGGTGAATGACTAACAGCCATGTGAAAGTAGGCCCACATTGTTAGAATAAATTCTTGTTAACTCTTTTTCTAGAGTTTGTCTTTCTTTGCTGCGAGAAAGTGCATAGTGTGGCTGTTTATCCCTCATACTCTCATTCATATCTGCATGCTCACACTCACAGCCGACCCTCACACTACCCTGCACAGAGAATAAATTTTCCCCCCACAAGAACATCATGGTGTCATGCTTGCGAGAGTTGGTTCATTTTTACATCTTGCCGCTCGGTGTGTCATCAGCATCACTGCTGAACCCCATCCAGGAGGGAAGGCCATGACAAGGAATAATTGGATCCATCTTTTAAGTTATTTTAATGAGCCCCCATCCACTATTACTCCATATATATAATTTAAATAGTATGCATAAGAAGGATAAATAAGAAACAACAAAAATTTATTAAATCAACAATCAAAACATACAACCAAATACAGCTGAAAAAGAGCCCAGGAGTCTCTTATACCACTACGGAGTATAAATGTTCAGATAATGTCCACCACTTATTCAGTCTCTATCCTAACAATAAAACAACCAAATTAGTAATCAATGAATTGAGAGTCTATTTCTCATCACAAAATCAGAGCGGGAGCAGAAAGAGCAATAGTTAATTTAAATGGCGCCAAGAAAGTTGGAAAGGATTCTACTCTTAAAACTATAGTCTTCAGCCTATCAACAATGTATGGAAATAAAAAGTTATACCCCTTCTAACCCAAGAGTTAATTAAATTCGCCCAGGTTTAGCACCAACTTCAAGTCAGTATGTTGTGTTGAAAGGTCATACCTCATCTATGCTGGAATAGGCTGATCTGAGGTAAAGGGGGGTTATTTTTGGTTTCCAAAGATATTCTTAGCGAGGGTACTTGAAATAGATATACATGTATAATAGATATTTTAATACAAACAGTTCTGTTTATTTCTTTTAATTTAATTATACAGGTGGTGGAGAGAATATGACATCCTAATTAAGATACCGAAACCCTGCCCAAGTAGTTAATCACTTGCTGATTGACAAATCAGGAAGTTTCAAACCCAAGTTCCTGGGAAACCTCCTCAGGTCTTTTAATAGATTTGCTTGGAGAAGCATCAAAATAAGTTAGGTCTCCCATGCCAATGTACAGTTATCAAGAGAGATGTTAAGGATCACTATCTACATAGAATTATATGTAGATAGTGATCCTTAACATCTCTCTTGATAACTGTATTTTATAGGAAATACGTTTTAACTGCATGAGAATTTGTAAAGAATACCAACAGGTAGGTTATCTTTATCTGTCTGTTGCAATTGCCCTTAGTTATTTATTTTAGTATATTAAGAATTATATAAGTAATAATCAACTGAGTGATGGAATGAAAGATTGTCCAACATTTTTCTTCTAATCTTTTGTCTGAGTGTGAAAAATGAGTTAGGGACCCACAATGAGATACAAGAAAAAAACTTGTGTAAGTTGATTATATATTTTCTGGTCCATTTCTACTGGAGCCACACCAAACAAGTATGTGAAGAAGAAGAATTCATTGTAGATATTACTCCTGCAGAAATAAGACTGCTTGCTAGTACCAGGACTCTTCCTTTCATTGGGAAGGGTGTTTTCCTTCTCATCTACTCTGGACCTACTCATTGCAACAGGTTACCTGATGTTCATTGTCAGATGACTTTTTCCAACTAAGTGAACCACTGGAATCCTACAACTGACTCCAAAGACCAACCCATATCATTGCAATGATAGCATAAACTTTTAAATTAAAAGTTTCTTAAAGACCACTTTCTGTTGATATGATTTTAAATGATACCTTTGATTGAAATAAAATTGTGGAAACCACAGGTGCACACACAGATCTTGCTATTTGTACAGTGTTATAATTATTGTATGTGACTATGGATTAAATTAGTCTTGGGTCTCTGTTAGTAAAATTTTCTTTCTTTTCTTAGCTTTCATAATCTTTCACACAACATATTTTGACTAATAATTCTCACATCTAACTTATCTTCCCCTCACCAACACACAGCCTTTATAAAATATTTATATTTGATTTTGGTGGAACAAAGTAATTTCAGCATGGACTGAGAAAATAGCATTTAGACTTCAATACATTTCTTTATGTCCACCACATTAGACTAGCAGTCGAGTTAGATGACATATAAAGATCATGTGTGTAACCATTGTTACAGTTAATGCTCATATGAAAGGAAGTTTGTCACATTCTCAGCCAAATCAGTCGAGCACACTGACATAGAGGGTAATACATTTTTAAACTTAAGACAGTGATAGATTATTGAAAGATTAATAAAATGAAAAAGTAATAGTAGGCAAATGCCATAAGCAAGTACTTTTTGCAATTCATCTACTATTTTAATGTCTGTTTAGTGAAAACTATGCCTCATAGGCTAACAGTTTTAGTAGTCACTAAGAGATCTAATCATTTATTATCGATATCTACCAATTTATATGTGTAAAACATATTTTGGATTTAAATTTTTGGAGTTAGATAGTTTGAATCTGAGATTTTTTCAACCATTTTTGAGGTTTCTTGAACTTCTATGTGGGGATGCACTCCACGACTGGCATATTTATACCAAGCAACACAATGAACTCTTGTTAATATATATATATAATTATTTTTATTTTTATTAATACAGAAATGCATGCATCAGTTTTAAATATTCTAATTAAGGACTAAAGCCCTAAAAAAATTAGTATACCCTAACAATATCTAGTTAAGTGATGCCATGTCTGTTCAATGACAGCCATTTTTCAATCTTACTTTTTCCATTTCATAAACAGTCAAACTTTCTTTAAAATATAAATTTGAAAAGAAAGTGAAAATTAATGCTAAAGAAAATTTTTAATAATTATTAAAATGCAAATGAGCACTGAAGCAGTTTGACACTTTTAAACAATAGTTAATAATTTGCTTGGCTGGTAGGACTGTATTTGAGGAAAATGCATTAGTATGATTTGCTTCAACTCAGCCAGAACCATGAAACATTATCTTGTCTGTCTTAAGCACAGGTACAAGCAATTTGTCAATTAGATAGATCACAACCCTAGGTCACATACTAGTTACTACAGCTTATTTCATTTACAAGGGCACATCCTACATGTTCAGTCTCATATGCAGAAATACTATAGCTTATTTCATTTACAAGGGCACATCCTACATGCTCTCTCTCATATGCAGAAATGCTATAGCTTATTTCATTTACAAGGGCACATCCTACATGTTCAGTCTCATATGCAGAAATGCTAGAGCTTATTTCATTTACAAGGGCACATCCTACATGTTCAGTCTCATATGCAGAAATGCTATAGCTTATTTCATTTACAAGGGCACATCCTACATGCTCTCTCTCATATGCAGAAATGCTATAGCTTATTTCATTTACAAGGGCACATCCTACATGTTCAGTCTCATATGCAGTAATACTATAGCTTATTTCATTTACAAGGGCACATCCTACATGCTCTCTCTCATATGCAGAAATGCTCAAATGTCAAAATATATCTGTTGAAACAAAGCTTGGCAAAATGTTGTTTAAATGTAAGTAGAATAGTGTGTATTTATACAAAGTAAATTTTCAATAAAGTTGATTCAGATCTATCTCATCTGACAATATAAGTATCAACCTTCCTATATTTATTACAGTATTATACAGCTAAAATAAATGTGTACTAATGCTATCAATTAATCATTTAACAAGTATTTTTAAATTTATGAATCTATCAACATTTCAATTTGGCAGTTTTATAAATCTTTGAAATTTTGCTAAATACTGTTTTCCAAAAAATATATCCCAGGTTGTTGGGATATACATAACATCATTTCAAATTTCACAATATTGGACACGTGTCATCATTGTATTACCATATTACTCTGACCATGCCTAGCAACAGTATTACAGTATTCAGCAAATATAAACAGAATTTTGGTCTTATAAAAGTTTTACTTTCCCCTCTCCTGCTTGGCAGTAATAGTGATAACAGCAATAATTTACCTACCAGAATGGAACTGCAGTTATGTGAAAACACAGAAACATGGTGCAGATAACCATGTATCTGGTATTCATAATGGATATACAAAACACATAAGCTTGTCACAGAAAGCTTAAAACATAGAAATCAAGTGCAGATAACGATATATTTGGTATTCATAACAGATATACAAAAACAAATGAGCTTGTCATCGAAAGCCATGTGTGTTTAGGATTGCTGGATGATAATTGAAAGCTATAAGTGTACATTACCATAAAACTGCAAACCTGAACTTTTAGTTATACTGGTTCCAAGCTTTCTTGACAATGTAGTGCAGTAGTCTACCATCTGATGCAAGTTTAAGTAATGCAATCTCATTCTTTTCCCTGCTGCTCACTCATGTGAATACTTTATAAAATAACATATGAGGTAAGATTAAGGGAAGATGCATTTTCTACTTGTTTGTGAAACTCCAACAATTTTTGCCTGAAGTGAAAGGCTTAGCTTTTAAAAGTACCAGTTTCTAGTTTGTAAAAAAGATCATTGCGTTTCACTTCTTTTAGAGCACGTAATATTGACTGTTTATGATTAGTAACACCTTTCTTCTGCCATTCTGCAAATGCTGAATGAATTTGTTCTCGAACATTTCGAGAGTTTGATTCAATACACATTTCCAATGCTGCCTCATCAAGGCCCAATGCTCTCATGAAGAATTTCCAGTCTCGACCCAGATTGTCGACTAGGTATTGTATTTCCTCTCTAATATCTGCAAGCAAAATTGCATTTAAGCCTTTATTTATTTAGTTTTTTAAATATAAATTTATTTCTTATAAAACAAATGGTCTTATACACATAGTATGTTGTAAATTTGTGCTAATCATTTGGGCCCAAAAGTTAAGATTTATTTTACATCAAAGTTTCCTAGCAAGAAATAGTTCAGTATCAATAAGCTAATCAAGCAACTTTTCAGTAACCTCATTTAATGTAATTATATCTGTATTTGAAGCCATTTGGACAGTTTCTTTTCAGTTTCAGTTTTAAAAAATCCAAGAAGAGAGAGGTTTAATTAGTTTAAGCAATAAACAAATAGTTAAGATATTTACAAATTATGGAAGAATCCTGAGTTTGACAAAGGTAATGAGATAATATCAAAACTTCATGACCTTTAGAGAAAAACAGCAGAGTAAATCCCACCCCATTTCAAGTACTAATAACATTTGATATACACACAAATACATTACAAAACAATGCAGGAAGAAAATTTGAAAAAGCCTTATATGTGCAAAACCAACAATTCAATCACTAAAGAGTTTTCAGCCAGACATTATCAATTCAGATAAAGTTCCTATACACAATGCTATACTAGTTATACATTTTCACTGTATATGGAATATTTGTTTTAACTAGTTATACAGTTTTATTGCCTATCTGCTACTTAGATATTATTTATTAGATCATAAACTGTGTAAAAATATTTAGCCAATATGTTACCTTTCCTTAAATTGATCTTTAAGTGAACTGATATTATTATTACATAGTTTGAAAAATTTATTTTACGGAGAAAAAATAATTTTGTTATAACAAAACTGTAATGTGATTTATCAGGCAATAATGCATATCCTGCATGGTCATCCTTAAAAAGTATCATCCACAAAAGGACAAGGAGAATTGCAGCAAGCAGAATTAGAATTTCAGCAGGAGAACTGTACATTTTATAATGTGCAAAAGGTCAAGGATATATATATGCACATCAGAACTAGGCCCATACTCACAAGAGACATCTGAAGCTTTTAAAAATTATTCTTTAAATCTAAAATTATTTTTATTATGCCTATTGGCAGTAAGAAAATATTAACTGCTTGAGTTTTGGATTATAACTATAACTAAGGAGTTTACTGCTTAGTGAAGCATAATAGAGATAGGTCATCAGTAAGCATTGTGGCTCACAGGCCATTTACAGTTTACTTGTAAACAACAACTTGTAAATCTAAAGGTAATAACTTTATTTTCACCTATTTTTAGCAATATGTAAGTTTATAAATAAACATTAACAAAGGGTCTTACATATCAAATAGGGAAAATGTGCAATCAATTTTACTAAACAAGCAGTTTTTGTTGCATTAAAAATGTTAACACAAGCTGAGACCATTTAAAGTAAAAAATTATATGTAAAAAATAATTAAATACAGTTAAAAATTCTTACCCTATTTTGTCTTTTGAATATTTTGGAGAATTAACATTGTTTAAATCATTCTAAAAGATTTTTTTGTAAATTATTTAACTGGAAATTGGCAACAATAAGGATGTGCATCTATTCAATTTTTAACAATGACCTATGCTTGTATTATCAGCATTTTCTGAGAGTTATTTCCTTTTTAGAATCTATGCCCATAATTAATCAGTATTTATGAGCAAAATGGTATTGATCTATCTAAACTATTTTCAAGTAATTAATTTTTTTTGTAAACTAATTTGATTAGATTATTTTATTAAGATAATATTTTTCTTTTGTGAATTAATGCAATTCTAATTATTTTACCAGCTCTTTCTCGTGAAGATGTGCATTCTGAAAAGAAAGAAAAAATACAGTTTATTAAAAGTTATCTGATTGTTCTATTCACATCAATTATAACTATAAGTATTACATTATAAATATCTTAATAGCCTTGTTCTAAATGCTTATATAACACTCAATAATGATACATTGTGTAAAGTTGAAATATAATTATAATAATTATAGTATGGTAGGCAAACATGCCTTTATTAATGACAAACATTGTTCTTGCTTTTGGTGACTAATGTTAAGTACATAGTACTAAAACAAGATGGTAAACTATGGTACTTATATTTTGTTATAACTTATATACATTTTTTTCTTTTTCTTTTTTCGCAGAAGAAGAGGATACTTATCTATAAATTAAAAGGTAGCTCTTATTACATGTGGAGATTGCATTCCGAGAGCCACCACATATATCATCAAACAAATAAAACAATAGATCTGTATAAAATGTGCATATTCCTTTTCACTTATCATTTAGATATTTGATCTTTCAAGATTTATCTGTTAATAATACACTTTAAAAAAAACTATTAATAATACTTTTTTTAAAAGGGACATAAGTAGTAAATAATACACACACATACACACACACACAAATACATGCATGTTAAAATTAATGTGTGTTTTAATTTCATTTCTACTGTACATGTACATCTTAACTACATCTTTAGTCAGTAAGGGAGGGTTTCAAAAATCTGTTAACTGAAATCTTACTTACAATCATTAAATTCTGTTTGATGAACTGTGCCCTACCTACCAGAATGGAACTGCAGATAATTGAAAATGAAGATAAAGAAAGTGTATAAGAGTTACCTGTATTTAGTCCTCTATTCTCAGCATTATAAATGGACTATAACAACAAAACCAAATGTCTCCACTTACCACTTCTAGTTCTAATGGTATTGTAAATTATATAAGGAATTTTTTAAAGTTTTTCCTCCACCCTCTTCCACAAGAGACTAACTAATGTAAAAGTTATATTTATGCTAGAGAGGTTAAAGGTTGTTACTAAGTGAACAATAAAACTGAGTAGACAAAAGCCTGAAGCTATCTCATTGATGGGTAAATGCAGTAATGAATATTAGTACTGTGTGCTATAGGCACTCCAACAGCTTAAACACAAACCAAGGTCAAAAACTGACATAATAATTCATTTGTTTGGGAAGCCTCCATAACAACTAATTTGTTCAACTGGTTGTCAATAAAACAGAGACACTGTACACTGGCTGATCGTAGCATGTTTGCAGTCTCATGAGATCCAGATGTCATCGGATGCATTTCTAGCTTTCTTACTGAGTAGATTTTCAGATTTAAATTACACGATGTTGATACTGTCAACTTCCTGAGACTGCAATAATGATAACTGTTATAATTTCTGTCTTAATTTTAATTTTTGGTACATCAGCTAAGAGTTGCAGGTTGAAATGTGGGATCTACTGTTGTTCATCATCAAATAGACACCCCCAAACCTGTGATTCAAAGATGATATAATTTTTGTTACTGTCTTCATGATTGTTATTTTATGTTAATCACACAAGTACTGCAGGCAGTACAAGTGACAAACAAAAATTTGTACTGCTGATCCCAAGAATCAGTTGTTCAAAGAACTTAAACACAATGCAAAACATCAGATTTGTCATAAAAGTCAGCCTGGTTACCAGTTTTCTTCACTGAACAATAAGATTGCTTGTTTTTGTTCTGCAAGAAGTCAAACATAAAATGCTAAATTTCAATGAATTGCAACATAACATATTCAGACATCTCAGTTCTTGTATTTCATGAAGGTTGCTGTTGAAGAATGTTTAAAGTGTTCAACAATTTTGCAGGCAGTTGCTAATGATGGCTGGCAGAGAATGGCATCACAAATAATAAGCTTTTAAGTATGTGAACAGCAGTTAATACTTATTAGGTTTGTTTCATTCATGGCCTTTACCATATTTGCACCATTATATGTAATATGAGATGGATTTTTTTTTTAAATTTCCATTAGTTCAATATTTCTTTCAAAGTTTCAGACAAATGCAATCTTGTGTGTTTTCCTGTCCAATGTTCACAGTAAAGAATACAGTTTTATCACTCAAAACACTTACTAATTTTGTGTGCTTTCCTGTCCAATGTTCACAGTAAAGAACTGCAGTTTTCACTCAAAACACTTATTAATTTTGTGTGCTTTCCTGTCCAATGTTCACAGTAAAGAACTGCAGTTTTCACTCAAAACACTTATTAATTTTGTGTGCTTTCCTGTCCAATGTTCACAGTAAAGAACTGCAGTTTTTCAACTCAAAACACTTATGTCCAATGTTTACACTCATCACAGTAAAGAATTGCAGTTTTTCACTCTTAATTTATTAATCTGATGTGCTATAAAAGTGGAGAAAAATTCATTGGCCTGTCACTGTTTCACTCATCAGACAAAGAATTTCATTTCATCAATCTGACAACCTGAGCCCTTTAAGGTGCTGTATTTCTCAAAATAAATTTCCTTCTTGGTACCTGTATCTTGGCTTCAATAAACCAACCAGAGATCTGAAACCAACATCTTCCATGATGAAATATAGGTGAATGTCTACTGTCATTATTTTGCCAATGACATATATCTTGTATGCCTAAGCACTCTATTGTACATATCTTTTCTCTTTTTTTTACTTTCATTTCAGTTAGCATCATCTGGATGTTTGCCTTAACTGACAATCTAGCTCTAGCTGTGGATTTTTCATTTGATACTGATCATTGAGACACAATGTGTTTGCATTCCTCTGGATGTTTGCATAGCAAGTGATTCTTAAGTAGAAATGTAAACTTCAAACTACTGCATGATATAGCCATTTTATACACTAAGCACTTAGCATTGCTGCAATCCTTGTACACATTAAAAAAATTAAGCTTGTACTACATTTTTTCTTAATGATAATATTAGGCCAATTATAATTTTTACTTCCTACTGAACACATAATTCAGTGTTGAATGAACTAAAACAAAACAATCATATTTTATAATACAACAGTCACAGTAAATGTCAATCAGCAATGGATACAAACAATAAGACCCATGCATTTGGCTACTTCTGAAATGAACCAGCTATGCCTGTTTAGCAAGCTAGAATAAGTAAACAAAGCTATTAAAATGAATCTGCTGTCTAGAAGTAGAAGGTTGACATAATTGTGCTATATGTATTCAGCAGCAACATACTCTTTGGCCAAATATAAATACCTCATGTTTCTAACTATTTGATACTGAAGCAAATGTTCAGGTATAAACATGATTAATACTGCACCCTGTAACTGTTCTGTGTGGATGTGCATAAAGAGTATACTGAGTGATAATCAGAATTTTATGAATTATTATTGCTGTTCTTATTTATGTATCTCAATAAATGTAAATAGTGTGTGTCTTTCATACATTGCCAGGGTTTAGGTGTGATAAAGACAGATCCATCTAAGATTAAGGGATTTATAAAAAGACTTATCATTGAATGATGTTGGGAGTTAATACAATTAGGTTGTAACCCCATAAGAGATATTAGTTTGAAGAAATCCACAAAAGAATTTGTCACATGCATGCACTCATGAACACACACACACACACACACACACACATGGGAGCTCACATCAGTCCCAAAATTCAGGCATAAAATATTCTGACCTAGCCAGGGTACCTCCACTTAAGGTCTGAGAAGGAAAAATGTCACACTAAACCAAAACATTTTTCCATTCTTGCAGATAATTAGGTCCAGCAATAGTATGTCCAATTTTGCACTGCCTGAAGCTTCACAGAGTTAATTATCAGCATGCACAGAGATGACATACAAATGCAGATTAGAATAAGAATTTTTTTTTTAAATTTCATAAGCTTCAAAACATTTGATCAGCGTTTCCCTGTGTGATGGTATTAGATCTGTGACACCTCTGGGCACCCCTCATTCATTTACATTATGATTATTATTTATTAATTATTAACACATAATTAATTACATGTGATCAAGAATCTTAATTTACAGTTATTAATAATTTTCCCACAAGACCAACATGTCTCTCACTTGGCGGGTCATAAGGGTATCGTAAAACTCTACTCTTTACACAATAATAAGATAGGTGTTTTACTGTTGCATAATGTTCTTACTAATGGAGTAATAAAAGTCCATCATTTATTTATATTTAACGAGCCTCTATCTACCCACTATTACTCCAACATAAGGTTTAATATATGTGCAAGAAGAACAATAAATTTATTAAATCAACAATCAAATATACAATATATGAATATAATCAAAAGAGCGTTGACATTTACATCACTTCAGAACGTTTGATTAACACTAAACAGTCACTCCTTTTATCCTAGCATAGACATCAGCAGTCAAATGAACAGATATATATGTATATATAAAATCAAGTTCAGATATAATTCATCAAAGAAATGAGAGTGGAGTTTCAGAGAGATAATTATAATCAATGTACATAACCTTTTTAAATATGGCTGCTGTCACTAGCACGTGTTCACAAACACGAGCTTTGCAACAAGTAACTTTCTTTCTTATTTGATGACAGTCCAACATACCCCTTCTAGGCATGTTACACAACTGCTCCAGAACCTTTGATGCACTCACAAAGCATACCGTGGAGAATCACCCAGAACTTCGTATGCACTATCAATCAAAGCACATTACAAGGAGTGTTCCAGAACTTCCATGTGTGCTACTCAAGTACACCACAAGGAATATTCCAAATAATTTTCATGAACTGTCGAAACCAAACTCAAGCCTCAATTTTTGCTGTATTGGCTCTTGAACAAAATTCATGGGAATCAACTTACAGCAACACGTTTACTGATAAGTTCGATGGTAATGCTGGATACACACCAATATGAATCCGGTAGAGCACAGTACAACAAAAATGCGTGCTCCTTTCATATTTCATAAGCTAATGATCACCTTTATGACTGAACTAGGGTTATGTCAAAATCAAAGTGATTAGAATATAAAATTTTCTTCAACAAAATAACTTTTAGTCCATCCCACTGGATGAAGTTGTTATGAACAAGTGTGAGATTATTAGAAAAACTACTCATCCACTTGGAACTGGCTTGGATTGCATTAGGAAGTTCTAGCATATTTTCCACCTGAGTTGTTTACTCCAACTCTGGCACTTACAGAAATATAATCACAAGCAGTGCCCAAGGTCACGTCACATTGACATTTAACAAATTATATAACAATTAAGTTTGGAAATTGGGATAGGCATATTTACTCTGCCACAAGATTAAATACTTTATTTTTCTTTCATTTTTTGCTTTTATTGTTTTGAGAGGTTCTTTTTTTGTTGGCGGTGTGTTTGTGGTTTCTATCACAGCAAAAAGAAAGTTAATTCAACTACAATTTTTTTAAATGCTGCTTTAGTTTAAATGTAGAGACAAAATGTGTGTGTATGTGTGTGTGTGTGTGTGCATGCATGTGTGAGTGCATGCATATTTGTATATACTTGTAGTTAGATTACCTGGCATGCATGAAATGCTGGCTGCTATATTGTTGCCTCAGTCTTCAGTAGCATCACAAGTTCTCAAAATTAACTACCATGAATATGACACAATTACATCTAAGTTCTAACAGGCAACGCTCATTCTAAAGAGTTTCAACATTACAAGTGTTTTCTAAAAGTCAATGTACATATTTTTAGAAAATGTATAAAATAGAACATTCAAAATATATGGCTGGGTCCATTTGAAATGTGTTTTCTTAAAAATAAAGCATTGAAATATAATGTGTTTATATTCTGTATATTCAGTATTCATGTGAGAGATAAATATGATTGTTGCATGAATATGTTTATTTATTTTGTAAATTATTTGTAATACAAATTCGTTTTGAACCGAAAAATTGCACCTATTTTTGTTACACGCCATTTTCTTTCATTTACATTGTTATAAATAATTCAAAAAACTTACCACATCAAGATTTTCTTAGAAGTGATATATACTGAAGCAACATTCAATATTCCTTTTTATCTGCAAATGGTGAATTTTGTGAAGAAATAGTATTTTTAAAAGATACACTTTTGGACATTCTTAGTTTCCACATAAACTGGATCCAAAATTATTATTCTGTTACCAAGTAGTGGAATGTCATACATGCACACCATGTGCCATTTAAATAACCCTGCAATAGAAATATTCATATGCTAAAGTTTTTCAAATTTATTCATCATATTCAGCTTTAGGAAAATTAATCTGACTTTGTTTCCTCTTAATAACATGTAAAAAAGTACCTAATAAATTTGTAAATATAAAAAAATGATGATAATATTTAAAAAAAACACTACTTTTTACATTTTTCAACAGCGCCATATTCAGGAAAGATAGTTCTCATGTCACATCATCTAGGTGTGATGAGTTTAAGTACCAAATAAGAAAAATAATTTTCGTTTCCATTAAAATCCCATTGTTACAAAACTATGGCTGAAATTTTTTCATAATCATCGACGTTTCTAAAGAGCTAAGAGTTCTGATAATCTCGATATATTTTGGTTAAATTGATTAATATCGTAAATAGAGTACATATTTATGTACGTATCCATGTGGTTTCATTTGCATTTAAAGTTTCACACAACTGTATGTTTTAAACCTGAGCTAGTAACTTAAGTAAGGGTAGAAAAACCTGTGTGGAATTATATTAAAAATTATAAACACTGTAATTAGGTTTATTATATATTTTTTTAAAATTATATTTAAATAGATACTAATATTGTCTTTGCAACATAATAACTTAGCCCATTTTATGTTTAGTTGAGAAAAATAGAGCTTATTTTATGATGGTTGATAAGTTTGCAAATTGAGAGACGAATGAGGTTTCCACATTACAAAGTTATAGTTTTATACCCCATTTAAAATAAATTAAACATGTATCCAGATTAAGTTAATAATTTAGAAAAAATAAAGAAAATATGTTCATCGTAATGAGATAATTACACTGCTTATTTAATTTTTTTTTTAACTGGTAAAATACATCTCAACCTTATTAAGTGATTTTGTATCTTTTCTTATGTTTTTATGTGAGCATGAGGCCCCATTGTAGAATTTAACATGTAAAATAATCAGATATAATCCACTTAATTTATTGCATTTCCTGTCATAAAATGGTACACTTGTCTAGAGAATGAGCTACTTTTTTTTATCCTTCGAAATTTATTAAATTAATGATACTCATTTCTCTTAAACAAGTGTACACATAAGTCAAGAGCAGTAATTAAGAACCTATATCTATAATGTACATTTGAACACAAAAAAGACATTTTTAATGCAGAGCTGATGTATGCTTTAATTAATTTATAATTAATGTGTATCACACTCGTACATTATAATCACATATATAATCAGAAAGAAGTCTCATAGGCAGGTGAATTTTGTTATTTAAAGAATATTTTGATTGATGGGTCATGTTCTGTGTGAGTGTACCATTTTGTGATATGATGTGCAAAAAATATAGTGGATTAAAATAATTAAATCTAATTATTTGACATATTAAATAGGGCTTAATGCTCACATAAAAACCATTAAAAAATATTAAATGTTGATGTTATAGGACTAGGAGTTCAAAAAAGTAAAAAGCATGTGCTTCTGTTGAAAACTTAGAAAGTAAAGTTCAGCTGTTTTACAAGACAAAATATTATTTGAAAATAAGCAATATAATTATCCCTGTAAAAGAAAAACGAAAATGTTTTCTTTATTAACCTAACTTATTAACTTACTGGTAATCTGGATACATATTTGCTTTTTATTTAAAATGGGTTATAAAACTATAACTTTGTAATGTAGAAAGCAAATTAGGCTCCCATTGTCTCAGTGAGAAAGAACATCAACCATCATATTAAAAGACACTCTACTTTTCTCAATTAAACATAAAAACGGGCTAAGTTATTGTGTTGGGAACATAATATTAAAGAATCTATTTAAATATAACATTTTGAAAAAAAAATACATAATAAATCTATCGAGATTTTTAAATTCTTAAATGTAATTCACACATTTTTCTATCCTTACTTGCTCAGGTTTAAAACATATACAAAAAGCAATGTGATGCTTTAAATGCAAAGAAACCATATGGATACGTACATAAATATGTAAGCTACTTATGATGATAATCAATTTATTCAAAATATATTGACATTATCAGAAAATTTAGCTGTTTTGAAACATCAGTTATTCCAAACATTTTGCTGCCACTGCTTTCATAACAATGTGATCTTGATGGAACTAAAAGTGAAAGGTATTTTATTATTTAATACTTAAACTTATCACACCAAGACATAATGAAATGAGAGCTGTCTTTTTGCCATATGTGCCTTTTAAAAATGTAAGAAGTAGTTTGTGATATTACCAATACCATCATTATTTTATAGTGAATTTATGACTTTCTTCATAATGTGCTAAAATGGAACAAAAAATATACTGAATAATTTCTGAATATAATATTAATAAATAACTTTGAAAAACATAGGCATGTGAATATCTCAATTGCATAAATTGTTTAAATAACATATGGCATTTATGTATGACATATAATAGATGTTTGGTAACAGAGCAAAAGTTTTGGATCCGATTTACATTTCAAATGGACCCACCTATGCAGTACATTTGTCCAGAGAATAACCCATAAACTTTACAGTTACAAGCAACCTTCAACTTCTGACTCTAAATATGTGCTCAAGAAATAGTGATCAGAGGAGTTTCCATCTACTGGAATGGTACCAAGGATATGTGATAATGCAGATAATGAAAAACGCAAAAACAAGAGTTACCTGTATTATATAACTTTTATATGTCTAAGACAAGCTTTGAATATGTAAAAGTGAACACCTTTGAATATGTAAAAGTGAACACCATGAACAAGAAACATACACAACAACAAAAATCCATAACTAAGCAAAATCACATAGATGAAGTCTGTGAATACTCAAGATATATACTGTTCAGCTGGATACAAGCACACACACTGCCATTTTAAGTGCTCAGCAACATTATAATAGTTACTAAAATGTTTCTAAGGTGTTAAAATATGTGGACAAAACTAATAAACATGAAATACATGTTATGTATTACTAAAAGTACTGAAATAGTGGACATCGACAGGTATCTATAAATCTGCATACAAACTTCTCTTGGTGAAAAATACAAGAATAGCTTTTCCAAACTAAGTAAAAATCTATTTCATGATGTATTTCTGCCTTTGTTCCACATTTAGCCTAGAAGCAGAACTAGAAGTACACTGCTAGCCCAACCAAATACTGTTATTCTCACAATGACTGAATGAGATAATATCTCCTAAAATAAAATATATTCTACTCTTTTATTTCTAGTCCGTGTAAAGCAAAAGACGTTAACAAAGGTTATTAGAATCATGCTGGAAACTGATTCAAAATATATGGAGATGTGGCCACTTGTGATGGAAAAGAGTGATAATGTAGGCCTACTTCTAACTGAATTTTGTTACAGTAACAAACTTAGCTAGGAGTAGGATGTTACCATCAAAGTGATGTAAATGTTGTAAAACCCCAGTCACATATTCCTAAGTGGGATAAGATATAGTAGCTAAGTATAATTATATTATTTAATGTTAACTGATGTGATGACAAAACGTTTTCCTCAACACGAATTATCATTTGGTTTAATGGTCTAGATACAAACCCGTACGTGTAGCCACTGCCTTTGGTAAAAGTTTTTAGACTGTATTTTATTTTTTATTTTTTTGCTGAGATATGCAGCTATATTCCATAAAATCAGTTATATAAATTTCTTTTAATTGCAAAAGAAAAATGTATTTTTGCGACGAAAGTATGTAGCCTTGTAGTTGTAGGCTAACTACCGACAGTAGTGACAATATGATGAACACAAACATACATATAAAAATATGTACGGAAAGGGGGTCGGTTAAAGAAAAAAAATACATCATGCAAAAGAGAGTTCGAATATTTTTAAATTTTATATACGCAATATCGGAATGTTCCTCAAGTATTACTAGCGTTAGGTGAGTTGCGGTGCATTTACCTGTAATACTAGTTGAAGAACGACTTGCATTGTTGATAGAAACTTGTTCATATTCCAAAATCACATCGATCAAATCTTGTCTGTTATCTGTACAGTTGCGAATCAAGTTTTTAATATAACTGACATCGTTGGGCCCAATTTTCCTACGTTCTTCCAGTCTTTCCCACAACGTTACACACGAATCTATTTGATCACGTAGTCTTGTTGCTATCAAGTCCTTAGTGTACAACTTCATACGAGTTAGTTCGTCTTTAGTTATCATTTTATCTAATTTTATCAACATTTCTCGATATAAATCCATCATAATTTTTGTATAAGTTAAACAAACCTCATTATAAAATGTAAAAAAAATAATATTCACGAAAACAATATTCCCATTTACTCAAATATAAATGGACGGGGGAATTCTCGAAGCCGGAAGTGACTCCTACACTACTACTACCAAAAGGGCTTTTTCCCATAATCCACCACATCCTATCGCAACTCCCACTTGTAAGAATACATGCACATGAAAGGTATAAGAAACGCTAGTTTATTAAATATTCTATGTGACAATAAATAAAATTGCATGAATTTACGTATCCTCTAACTTAAATCACCTTAGCATATAAATTTAATCAATGAAAACTATCAAATGATAACTTTTCGTTTAGGAGGAGAGTAGTGCGGTTATTGAAACAGAGGTTGTGGTAAATAAACTTGAGAAGATTATCATATATCTATCGTTACAATAAATTAAACCATTGTATAATAAAAAAATTTTAAAAAGTTAAATACTGCTAATCAGTACTTTAAATATGTGTACTGCTGTTCCACAATGACCCATATAGCTGGTATTTGCGATAATTTATAGTGGAATGTGGTGGGTTGTGGTGGGATTGGGATGTAGTCACAACTAAAAAGAAACCGAAACTATTTTCTCATGAAACGAAACTATTTTTGTCACTGAAACTGTTTAATCAAAAGTTGTGTGAGCGTCTCCTGTGAATTATTAATTTATAGTCCCCCCCCCCCCCAGTTTTCGAAAAGGAAACAAACCCAAACAACTGATTTTCTCAAACAGTTCTATGTACATTTCATATTTGTGTTCGAGATGTTATGTTTGTATTGAAACTAAGGATTAAAAAACCCAAACAACTGCAAATTTTTTTGACTCAACGAACTACATGTATGTGTATTGAACCGAATAATTATGTATAATTCAATATCTATTTAAAATATGATAAAAGAATCTGTATATTATCAGCTAGTATGCGGGAAGGCTGTGTTATTCATTGAGAAAAAAACAAATAAAAAATGAATTTGAACTGGTGTGATAAGAGTGGAGATTAGAGACTTGACATAAAGATGGAAATTAATGCGCACAAAGATGACTGGAACTACAGGATTTTAATAACTGTATATTTCCTAAATATTATCACATTTTGGTAAAATAAATTAAACATTAATCATGCCAGCTTCTGGTTTTAAGAAAAAGACAATAATAAGTGATAAAATTCTATCTATATTATATATAATATTATTACCTTAGTTTATATATGCACTCTGGTAGATAGTTATTTGTAATTATGGAACATTGCTCCTATTGTTGCTTCTGCCGTACACAACTCATGGCTAAGTTTACAGTAGAACAAACCTAATTAATAAGTTGTTAGTGAGTATATTGTCTATCGTGAGTGAAAAGGGTGTGGGTAAATTTACAACCCGGTTTCATAAAGAAACGATTGGTTCACGCACAGTTCTGCTGCGCACTTTTTTTGTGATGCATGGGGTGTGTGGCTGTGAGATAGTAAGGGGTGAATGAATTTCACCATCCTTTTTGCGCTTTTGTAAAAACTATTTTTGTGATCGTCGGCGCACGTACACTGTCATGCGAGCTATCTTGGGAAGCAAAGGCGATGACCCAATGAGTGAATGAAGGTCTGTAACGTCTTTTCCTGAACTCCAGACTGGACCTAGTTTGGCGCATATGAGAAATAGTATTTAAGATGATTGCAGCTTCCGGCATCAGCCGATTTCGCTGCCTGACACGGTGTGCTTCTGTTGGGAGAGTTAAAGATGATGACAGAGTGGAGAATGGTAGATAGGAGCTAGATTTTAGAGTGTGATGATGAATAATCAGTGTAGATTTTAAGAAGGCATTTGACAGGGTACGGCATGCAGCTCTTTGGTCCATCATGAAGCTGTACAACATCAATGCCAACCTGATCAAAGTCATAGAAAGCTTTTACAGTAGGGCCACCTGTGCAGTCTGCTTCAACGGCCATTTAGGAGATTGGTTCAGGACACCAATGGGAGTCAGACAAGGATGCTTACTTTCGCCTATTCTCTTCAACATCTTTCTTGAAAGATCATGACAGTTCTGGAAGACCTTGAAGGAATTGTTAGTATTGGAGGCAGAGCAATAACGAACTTACACTTTACCAATCACATTGATGGCTTGCAGGAAATGAGGAGCTAGCTCATTTGGTGGAAAAATTGGACAGGACAGCTACTGCGTTGGGTATGGAAATCAGTGCAGAGAAGTTGATGACTAA
The DNA here is from genome assembly GCA_028829895.1 of Sinotaia quadrata. Lineage (NCBI taxonomy): Eukaryota > Metazoa > Mollusca > Gastropoda > Architaenioglossa > Viviparidae > Sinotaia > Sinotaia quadrata. The sequence goes on from CM054182.1 coordinate 51,089,013, forward strand.
CAACACCAGTGGCATTAGCAATGATATCATGATTGGTGATCAGAAACTGGAAATAGTTAATAAATTCAAGTACCTAGGAACCATCTTGACAGCTCAAAGATCAGACTGATTCACTCCTTGGTTGTATCTGTGTATAGACCCTCACAGCAGATCTCAAAAGGAGGATGCAAGCTACTGAAATGAGATGCTTTCAAGGGTTGCTTGGCTTCGTATAGAGATCATGTCATGAATGAGGAAATGGGAAACAGAATTAGGCAAGCCATTAGGCCCTATGAAGTGCTATTGGCCATTGTCACAAATTGCTAAATGAAATGATATGGGCATGTCACATGATCAACAGAGCTTGCCAAGATAATCACACAAGGAACTGTGCAAGGAGGGTGAAGGAGAGGAAGACAGAGGAAAAGATGGGAGGACAACATCTCAGAGTGGATAGGACTGAAACTGAACAATACAGTAAGATTAGCAAGAACAGAATGGAATGGAGAAAAGTGGTTGTCAGGTCATAAGTGATGCCACAAAAGTTGACAAGACTAAGGGATAGATAGATAGGTAGGTAGATAGATAGATAGATAGATAGATAGATAGATAATGGATGGTGGGTCTATGGTACTTGATGCCTCACCAGTAGAGGCAATAGCCAGTTTTCCATGGGTTACTGCTGTGGTGGTTGAAACTGCTGACTTCATTTTTGTTGCTGTTTGTACTGTCCCAGGTTTTGGTAGGAAGAGGGTTGGTTGGGGTATCTTACAGAGCCCAGACTGGTATCATACCAGATCTGTACCTAGTGCGTATACACTTCTGGATGCTCAACCACCTGTCTTTTCAGTGATGTTGTTGTCATTGCTGTCCCCGGTGAAGTACATTCGGATGTGCATAGATAGTGCTGGCAGCCAGTAGATGTGATCCAATATTAATTGAATCATGCCTACAATGGGTTGCTTGAAAAATCCCCATTGTGGATATTGTTCTCTGTAATGTCATTGGTGGTGATGGTAGGTGTGCTTTTTTCCTCTTTCTCTCTGTGTCCATCCTGTTGTTGACTGGCATCTTGAATGTGTTTTTTTCCCAGGCTTGCCCAATATTGAGTAGCAGATTGTTCCTCTTTTTTCTTTCTTGTGCTTTCTTCTTTTGTTTCCATTGGTTAATGTGTTGGTGGCTTTGTTGGTGTTCTTGGCTCTGACAATGGTGAGAGAGGGGAAGCCTCAAGCACCCTTATGTATTCTTCCAGGGTGGTGTCACAGCTCTGGTGGTACTGGCCTCTCTCTCCTCCTCGATGGGTAGAGGGGGTCAGATCAGCCGTGATGCCGATGACACACCAAGCAGTAAGATATAAAAAAATAACCAACTCTCGTATTCAGACACCATGATGTTCTTGTGGGGAGGGGGGTCTTTATTCCGATATGCAGGGTAAAGTGTGAAAGTCTGCTGTGAGTGTGAGTAGACATGTGACTTAATATGAGAGACGAATGGGATGAACAAACAAACAACCGCACCTACAAACTTTCTCAACAATGAAAGAAAGCCCAACTCTTGAAAAAGAGTTAACAAAAATTTATTCTAAAATGGGGCTACTTTCCATATGGCATTAGTTGTTCATTTATAAGTGTCCACACACAACATTCATGGGTTGGGGAACAAGAGTGATGAAAATGATGAATAAATAAAAATAAAAAAGATAACAAAATCAACAATATGACTAGCAGTGAAGACTGCAGTAATAACTGCCAAATAAAATAATAGGTACAATTATATGGGTGAAAACCCAATACAAATAAGCATAAATCACAACAGCGGTGATAACCACAAAAATAACCAACAATAATGAAAATTAGCGTTATGAATGAATAATCTAACAAGGTTAATGTTTATGAAAAGTACAGGGTGAAAACCCAATGTGAAAGATAAGAATTAATTACAGTAGCAGTGATAACCACAAAAATTATCATCCACTAATGAAAATTAGTATCACAAATCAGTGGGTGAAAACCCAACATAGATAGTTTATAATAAATTACAATAGCGATGATAACCACAAATATTAACACTTTTGAAATCAGGGTGAAAACCCAAAATATCAATAATAATTATGAAATTCTAAATAATTAATAAACTATAATAACCTAACTAAGTGGATGCACCTCTAACTAAATGTTACTACTCACAGTTATGGAGGGTTGATAAAACCTAATGACACACTAACTAATGCACTGTCCGAAGAATATGACATCCAGGAATACTAACACACTTTCCACTCATGGAAATAAACAACAATGTTCATTGGTGAAAACTGGAACAAAATGATGACCTCCCCTGTTTATGGATGGAGGTGGAACATGGTGACCTCTCGCATGGATAAATGCCAAAAGCACTCCTCGCTGAAAAGCAATGAAGTTACAAATAGTGAAAACCATATAGATGAGTGAAGTGAAGAAGGCTCCGTCCAATGCCTGACCCCAAAATTCCCCAGTCCAAAACACGGTGGCCCTGGTATTTTGCTGTCGATGGGTAGAGGTGTCCGACAAATGATTAGGTAGACGCCAGTAGGTCTGTACCATGGAAGATGCTTCAAATGTGCAAAGTCTAAGTCAAATGTGCAGTGAGCACTCCAATGGCCCTTTTCGCAATTCATGAAAAAATTAGAAAATGGCCACGCCAGAACTCAGGGTGATGAAAAAAACCTCTGTACTTTCTGCAGCCCTCACTAGTGTTCGGTGCACACTACACTCAATACAATATGGCTGCAAAAGTCCTTTTATTGTAAACCTAAGTCTCCAGAAAAACTTGCACGAGAATTTATGACTATCCTATTGTTGTTAGTGCAATCACAACTAGGGTGCATTCACAGAACATAGTCCCTCTCTAAAAACTATATTTAAGAACTATTTAGATTAAATATATTGTTTATCTATTGCTAACATAAGCTATCACTAACATAAATAATTAAACAAATAAAATTAATTAAAGTGCTGAAAGCACAAAATAAGCATTGCATGCACACAAACATGCTGACTATGCATGAATCACACCACATTCGCTCCATAACATGAATACAAAAGAACTAACTCATCATGTGAGGTCAAAGGGAGGTAATAAAACACATTTAAAAAATTTTCTGATTACCCCCCTTTTACTGTGACAGGTGGCCTTGATTTCCTCATTTATGTAAGTTTTCTTTTTGTGCTCTGGTTTAGTCTGGATGATTTTTTTCCTTCAGTTCTGTTTTCATCTGTATTGGCTATTTTCTGCTTTTTTCTTTTCTTCTTATTTTTATTGTGGATGTAGTTTGAATTTTCTTTTCCTCTGTCTCAGTTGTCAGTGTCTCAGAGAAGGCTTCTTTGCTCTGGAGTCTGGGAGGAGTTTACTTTCATTTTGGGGAAGTCCTTTCCAGATGATGTTGGTGTTTGTGTCCTTCTCACTGATTCCGGTGGGTGTTAAGTCTCTTTGGTTGTTAATTCTGATTTGAGGGGCATTGATTAGTTACTCTGGAGAACATAGCTTAATACTATGGGTTGGCCTACAGCTCATTCTTTATCTGCAGTTAGTTCTTCCTCTTCCATGTTTTTCAAACGTGTCCAGTGAATATTCTGTCAAGTTTTTCATTGCCAGAATCTATTAAAAGTCAAGAAGTTATATGGTTTTTGTCTTTTCAACCCCATCTTCTGTCGTGTTTTATAAGCTCTCTCTTGTAGTCTTCAGGATTGTCATCTATTCTTCTCGCCATTTTTTTCTTGTTCTAACAAGGCCATAGGAGTAATGTGGGCTGAAACTCTAGTGATTCTACTGTCCATTTGATTTCAAAACCAGTAATCTGCTGGATGCGACCTATCTCTCTGGAACATTAAAGTCAAATCAAACCCCATGAATTGAACCACCCTCAGTGGTGATATATGAGGAATATGCTGGAAAGACACCACCTGTGAGGATAGGTGCATGTACACGCTAGCCTGGGCCCTGTAAGACACCCTCTCTCACCCACCCCAACATCGAGAACAACACCAACAACCTCCACCACAACTTTAGCCCATGGATTACTGGACTAAAGTCCTCTGTAGCCATCAATATTCCTCTAAGGTGCTTGGTCATTCAGCTCATTAGAAAATGTCATGCACCAGTTTCAAAATTCCGTGCATAAATATTGGTAGCAAGTTCAAACAACCACCAGTTCCACAAAAAAGGGAAAATATAAGAGGTCATTTTGCCAGCCAGTCATGTTTTGCACCTGACAAGCAAACAACACTACACATAGAATCTTCTCCAATCTTCACATCTTACACCAGCCACCAAAACCACAACGCTCAATGCTAGAGTCACAGAAATACAAGAAATAAATGCCACATACTTCTACAGAGACAAAAGACACAACTTTAAACATTTCAGACACAAGAAATACAGGATAAATCTTTCAACAGGAACACAATTCAACATAAAAATAAATTTCAACAACAATCATCAAGACTGAGAAAGCACCAAATCAAAACTCCAAAACCAACACCACCACCAGCCCTCCCTGAATACTTGTGAGGGGAGTCAGTCCCCCTGGAGCAATACAGATCAGAAAATGTCTTATAATGAAATGATCCACTAAAGCTCCAGTGAAACGTTAAATCATTTTGGTAACCAGCACCCATAACATTACTCAGTAAGGGGTGAGGGGATCAACATTTTGTGTTGAAGTGTGATGAGGGGTGATGGTGAAGAAATTAATGTGATGTCACATAATAGTGTGTGTGGAAGGCTTCTTTCAAAAATTATGTCAAAATAAAAAGTTTTTGTTATCTGCATACTCAGTCCATTTATATCTGCAATTGATAACAGCTCTCTCTTGGATGACTAATATTAATATTGTTATCTCATCTGAAATATTGGGTATTGTTGTTTTTATAAATTATGTAATTCTTTTCTTAATATAACATTCACTTTAAAAACAAAATGTAGATAAAATTAACTTTAGGCCAACTGGTGACTAGATTTCAGAAAAGTAAAACATACTATCTAGTTATCATCATCCCTACCACAGTCTGACAAGATCGAAGACACACATGTTCAGCAAACTGAAAGATGGTACAGGTCTGCATTGATCGGTTAATCTTTTAATAGTTTTATGTGAATAAAAACAACAAATGTAATTAGTTGAGTAGCACAATATTTGGGCCCTGTGTCATACTGGGACATATTTAAGGTGTTATATCAAATGTTAGTTTTTTTCTTTCTTTTTATTGATAATGTTTCGTTGACATCACTGAAGTTCTAGAATCTAGATTATAAATGGTTCTACTAGTACAAAGAGTCTTTGAAGTTAGTCAAACTAGCTGCTAAAGCATTAAGACCAGTCTTTTTAAAGTTAGTCATGTTAGAGCATTAAGACTAGTCTTTTTTAAAACAGAACAGACTGACTGGGTGCAATGGGAATGGTTTGAAATGTACAGTGAAAAATAATTGGAGATAGACATAGAGGACCTCTCCAGGGAAAAGAAGAAAAAAAGAAGAAAATCTTGTTTATAACCAAAACACTAGCTCCTGTTTCACTCCCAGGCAGAGATACTTCAGGGAGAAGAGAGTCACTAGTATGATTTTAAAGGTGAAGTGCTAGTGGGTTTACTATTAAAATTATGTAAAATTTGTGAGGTGTGTGGGTATTGTGCTGGAATCTAGGCATACCCTGTTACAGGCTCTATGCCACAACTACCCGAACTATTTTTTTAGGTGAGTGTTATTTATAGTAAATGATTAATTATGTTTATTGTTTTATGTTCAGAGAACCATCATATTACTTCCAATAGTGTATGGTATGATGAGAAAGTTATAGCGGGGATTGTTGTAGAAGGGCATATGCAGAAGACAGTGATGCAAAGATGAAGATGATTACTCAGAGTGATTGATAGCAGCTTCTGGCCTGGACTGATTTTGTTGCCTAGAACAAGGTGCATCACCAATGAAGAGTTGTGCTTGAAGACGGACAATTGGTTGATAGAAAAGTTGAAAGGCTCATGGTAATGAATATTAGCCAGTTTATCTACATTTTTACCTTGTCTGGTTGGCAGAGGTCTGTAGTAATTCGGTCTTCCATGTATTCTACAGGGGTGGTTAGGTGCTGCTGCTAATTTTTGGCTGTTTCTTACTGTTCATTTGTTGTCTTTTTGGTTTTGTTGCTCTTTCCAGTATTTTGTATTGGGAAGTGTGTAGATAGGGGCTGGAGACCCATTAGAGTCGTCAAGAATCAGTTGTATCATAACTGTAATGGGGTGATTAAAATATCCCTAATGCAGATATTGTGGCCACCTGTTTCCTGCCACTGTTGTTGGTAGGGTTTGTTTATCTTTCTCTTGTTGTTGGCTGCCAATTTTCTGTATATATATATTAGCTCATCAAATATGGGGAGGCTGTCTTTACATTTTTTTTATGGTGTTTCTCCTGCATCTGGCATTTGTACTGCTGATGTTTGTCTAGTTATTGTGTAGGCTCATACAAAGGAGAGAGAGAAGGAGCTTCAAGCACCTTCATGAATTTTCTAGAAGCATCAATTTCTGGCAGTGTGTCAATTTATGGCTGTCTTCCCATATATAGACTTTTTTTTTTTCATGATGCACCAGTTTGGTTTGGTTGCTTTTTTCTTTCTTTTTTTTTTACTTGTTTGCATATTGGTTGATGGGGTTCTTTTGTTTTCATTGTAGCTTGGATTTCTTTTTCTTCAGTTTTGGTTGTGGTCTGTGATTATGATTCTTTCCTCATTTGTGTTGTAATCTGTGAAAAATTTACTATTGTTCTATGAGGAATTTTCCAGATAATTTGGGTGTTCATTTCCTTCTCATAGCTGCTTGGGGGGTGGGGTGGGGCTTGCTTGAAACCATTGTTCTGGGCATTATCCATTCATATATCCAACCCCTGCTTTCATGCTAAATATATCACTCTGCCTTTTGGTGGTGTTTGGGGTCTCTTCTGAAGTGTCATTATGCTTGTCCCACCCTGACAAGGACTTGAACTATGGCATGTGTAGTTCAACTTTCACTTCCATTTTCTTCATGTTTGTGTGACTACAGGAATGAAGACTGGTGTGTTCTCTCATTTGTAAGGCACAAAGACGAGTGATGATAGATGAATGGAGAAAAATAGTTTAGTGTTTCTACTTTCAGAAAAAGAGTAATGTGAGGGATTGATTTTTCCTTGTTGACTTCTTTTCTCACAGGAGCCACATTTCGTCTTTGATCAATGTTCTCAGTCTTGAATGGCTCTGCAATGACTTTCTCCTTTCTCTGGATTTCAGGGAAGGTTATTTGTGTGGTGTTTTGCTGTTGTCATGGACATCGGTGGTGGTGCTCTGTTGTAGTGACTGAGCTTGTTGAATTTTTTAAATTTAAATTTAACAAAATTAATATTCCATTTCAGACAGTTGCAGGGCTACAGGTGATTTTCCTCTGAGTGTAAGACTCCTGTGGTATTTTCATCTGAGATGCATCTGTCCTCATTGAACCAGGATTTTACTTAATTTTGTTTCATAATCTATGTAGATGTGATGTCTGATGGATTCGATGGTCATGATAAATGGTATTAGTGTGAATACTCACCCCTCTCTTTCCTGCAATAAAACAAAAATTATAGAAAGACCCCATTTTTAAGGATTCTAACACAGAGTAACTATTAATGATATGATAGATAAATGATATAGTCAAGAGTCTTACAGCTCTGAGCCCTCAGCCATCCAACAATCCCAATTATTAAGATGAAAGAAAATATGAATAAATGAGTTACTCCATGGTTCTAGTGGCAACTATTTATTAATGAATAAATATTGGCTGTAAGTATGGTTATGATTGGGACTAAAATGCTAATTTTACACTAATCATCAATGAGTTGATCAGAGTTGTGTGCTTCTGTCATGTGACTCATGAAATGTCATTGAATAACAGTGACAGCAGCATGTTTGCTGCCTTATCAAGTTATCTCTATATTGTTCAGTGGCAGTCAGGTCTCCCCTCAGCCTGTAGTTGAGATAGGCTGGATGTAGGTGCAGCAGATGCAATGGGTGCAGATATTCCTTGCATTGGAGCAGACTGCTGATGTGCAAGCTGTATGGTTGTCACAGCTGTTGCATGCTGCTGTCTGAGGAAAGGGGTACTTTTAACACCAGTTGACTCTAGTCATAACATGACTACAGGTCTCCCTCTCTCAGATGCAACATACATTATAACTATTGGTTAGCACACAAGATTATTCAGCAGGGATGACATGAAAGGACATGATATGACATGATATTATATGACAGGGGTCTCAAACTCGCAGCCCGTGGGCCAATTACGGCCCGCCAGACGATATTTTGTGGCCCCCACTTGATATTAAAGTTAAGTGATAGTGCGGCCCGCATGTTTTTCTCATGCACCCTGGGAGTTTTATAGTTTTTGTCACTAGGGCTACCATACCTCAGGATCTGCCATTTCCCAGCATGTATGGCACTCATGGATTCTGGCACACCATTCAGTGGTGAGAAGTATGTTGATGCCATTGTAAAACTGCAGGAAGAATTTGATCACAGGTTTGCAGATTTCAAGAAACACAGAACCACCTTTCAAATATTTGCTGACCCTTTCTTCAATGTGGAAGATGTCCCTCCTGTGCTTCAAATGGATCTAATTTACATAAGTGTAATTCTGAACTCAAAGCCAAGTTCAGGGAGATGAGTGGAAAAGCAAACAAGCTTGGACAGTTTTTGAGAGAATTGCCCCTTACCTTCCCGGAGCTTTCCAGGATGTTCAAGCGGACCAAGTGCCTTTTGCGGAGCACCTATCTGTGTGAATAGCTCTTCTCCACCATGAACTTGAATAACTCAAAATTCAAGGACAAACTTACTGATGAGCATCTTCAAGCCATACTGAGGGTCACAGTGGCTTCCTCCCTGAAGCCAAATGTGTCTGAGCTGTGTAAGAGGAAGTGTTGCCAGGTCTCTGGCAGCAGGGAATAATGATGCGGCCCAGCTTCACCCAGATTCTACTTCCAGTGGCCCCCAGGCAAAATGAGTTTGAGACCCCTGTTATATGATACTTCTCTCAGTCATTATACAAGTTAATTAAATATACACTAGAATGTAATTTACATTGTTAAAGAACATAAATTTATATACAATAGTTGATATGTGTCAGTCAGTTGTAATTATTAATGACAATAAGTTGATTATAATAATCATGCAGTAAAACAAATTGTAACATTGATCTAACAGTTTTGTGTATCTCATATTACTAAGAATGAAGTAATAATTATAATATGTTTTAATATAATTTATAATTTCTGCACTCTTTAGTGAAGTAAATTCTCTTATCTTAATTACAGCAGATGAATACCCATTAAGGTAACCTTAGCACATTTATAACATTTTAACATAACCACATACATAAGTCAGTGCTGCCATTTAGTGCATCAGGGAAGGGTCAAAATGTGAGTTCCATTTCTTTTTTTTAATGTAATTTTAGAGCCAGTACATGAAGTCTGATGACATTCCTAATAATAATGGCTTTTGTTTATTTTAAATTTATTTATTAGGAGGTGATAATCCAGAATATGATGTTAGTTAATGCTATTGGTTTCTGTTAGATATATTGGGTTGTGATCACTGTTGGTTTCCATGTTGGTGTTGTTTAGTGGTGAGTTGTGTTTTTCATAAGTGCTCAACAGTCACTAATGGAATTCTGATAGTGGCAGTCCTGGGCACTGACTAGAATGTGGAAGGTCAGTAGTGTTAGGGCATATTGCTGGATTGTGGAGTTAGCAGCTGTGTTTTTGTTGGTCATTTACCTATTTGGGTGGTCTTCATCTCTTTTATTTGGTTGTTTGCATGCTTATCTGTTTGATGGGTCTTGCTATTTGTATTTTTTTTGTGTGGCTTGATTCTCAAGTACTCAAGTGTTCTCTGTTTCTTGTGGTACTTAGCTTGTACCTTCAAGTGTTACAGTTCAGTTTGTGTTTCAGAGGTGGATGATTTTGTTTGTTTCAGTGGTCTGCTATAGATGGCATTGGGTCTGTAGCAGTTTGTCTTCATTTGAGTCAATTGTATTTCTGTCGAAGTCTTGATGGCATTTGTCATGAGGATGTACTTACTTGACTGGGATGATTTGCATGTCTCTGGAATCTATTCCCATCGCGTCTGTTTCAGATGTAGAAGATGTCTGTGGTGCTTTTACTGTCTGTGTAGCAATCAGACAGTATACTGGAGGTACATCATCATCATCTGGGTTGATGCTCTGGTCATTGGTGTTGGAGACATACGTCTCATTAATGTTCAAGTAGATACAGTATCAGCATTTTGTTAATTTATGGGTTGCAGCTTTCGTTTCAACAGAAGCTACTGCTGCTTTGATGCAGGATCCTTTGAGTTGACTATGCTTCTTAAACATTAGTATTTTCTTGCTATGGTTGAGTTGATGTCTTTGTAAGTGAAGCATTTTGATTTGGTGCAAGTGTATAGATGGTGGATGGTTGGAATACTCATTTTCTAGAATAACCATATGCAGCAGGATCAGTTTTCAGATAGATAAGCCCTGAAAAGGATGGTAATGAATTTGCCTCTGTTAGTGAAGTTAAGAGTGGGTCACTAAGTGTCAGATCTGAGTGAGTGAATTAACAACGCAGTGTTATGTAAAGGGTGCCTCAAATCCCTTATATGAGAATTGACTTTGGACTTAGTAACTTCTAGCCCTGATCGCCCCCGGACACTAGTTGGGAGGTAAGGGTCCACCTTATGCAGGCTTCTGGCAAAATTGTTATCCAGATTAGTGGACAAAAACAAAAATGACAATATTTATTTGTACAGACCTTGGATAGGTTACGGTTATTTATAGTTGGGAGAGTATGGTTTCTCAGTTGGCTCCCTCCACACTAGTTTTCTTGTTGGGTTGGGGAGGAGTCAGATCACCCAGAATTTAGTAGAAGGTTCATTATTATAACTAATTGACTAGTGATCATGCTGTTTAGTTTACTCACTCATGCCACTGACACTTGGGGAGTGTGTGCATGTGTGTGTGTGTGTGTGTTAAGTGCCCCTGCTATTTTGGTTGGGATGTTGTTTTCTATCAGGTATCAGAAGGATATTCTGTCTGGACCCAATCAGGGCTGTCTTAACAGCACTATAGGACCTGCAATCGATGTAGAGATTTTTTGTTACACTAATTTAGTAATTGGCAAGTACAAGGATTCCCATGTAAGACTCAATTATGAACTTTTGAAATATCTTTTCAAACTGCTTCTGAGGTCTTTTGAATGTAGCGAATAGTTAAAATCACTGAGAAATACAATTTTCTTCAAACTTAAAAATGTACAAGGACTTCGTCTTCATATGTGACTTCCACAAGATCAATTCTCCTGGACGGAACAATTACATCTTCACTACTTATTACATCTTGTCGCGAGCACCTAGAATGACTTCCCTTTATAGGTACAACTACGCACGCCTCGCTTTTTTATTGCGGTCACAAACGAACGATGGATTTTTCTACAGAAGTAATACTGTGTTGTTTTCTCATTCATTGTTTAGTTAACCCCTATTCTGCGGAAAAAAATACGAAAGTACCAGATATAACGACCGAAGAACGACCTTTTCGAATGAATAAGGTGAACCTATTGTGGGAGAAAGCAAGAAAGGTTTGGTGGTTTTTCTTTTTAATTGTTTTATTAACTAATTAAGATAGTAAGGTTTTTGTTTTATTATTTTATCTGAATTGTTAGTAACACAAATAGACTTTATTACTATATATTAGTTATAATTTCTCACCTTTAATTGTCATTGTAAAATATACAATGCACACACATTCATTCTATTCTCTCATTCAGTGATTCACTGATTCACTTTAAATAGGGGTGTGTAATTACTAATTAGATGTCTTTTTTTTTCGATAGGCCCATAGAGTTCGTGTGCTTAATGGATTCTTATAACATATCCAGATAAGAAAATGTAACTATTAGTTATAATTATAAAAATAAAATACAAGGAAACGTATCGACCACACATAATTGTTAATGTCAATAGGTTTCTAAGACATAGGCCTAATTGTTAATATAGGCCCTAAGCTTCTCCGAAACAGTTTGTTTACCGGATCCCAAACTTGATTCTTATTTGGACCAGTATCCAGGAATAACGTACTTTTTCTCTCTATGGCAGCATGTCAATTTCAGATACATGAAATATATATAATGTGTTTTTGGCGGACGTTAGTGACAATGTTGTCGTTGTTCATCTCCTACCCCTATCCCCAATCTCTTTCTGCATTTCACTGTTGGAACAGTAGCTTAATCTATATCTTTGGGTGATGAGGTTTTTCTCTCTCCTATATTAGTTTATATCTTTAGGCAAAACAAAATGGGTTGGGTTTCACTCACTGATTTGATGCACTGTTTGCACATACTTTTCAACATAAACATTGAAAAATATTCACGTCATCCTATACTTTGTATATATAGAAAAAATATGGACAACCACTTCATTGAATTAAAAAGTTTAGACATGTCAAAAACATTTTTGCTGTAATTTATTTCTTATGTTTTAAATTGTCATGTTTTACATTTTAGCGTTTGTCAGGTATTAGGTTGACTGATCTGTATGTGGACTTAAAAGTTCAAGACAAACATGAAGCAGCTTTAAAGAAGCTCAGAACAGAAAATGCAGACAAAGATGGACTGCAAGAAGCACAGGTTAATGTAGCTTTTAGAGGTACAGTATTTTCATTAGGTTTTGCATTAATTAAATTTGTTTGCTTGTTTGAAAATTAATGCATTTTGTTAGGTTTTATATTAATTTCTCGTATTTGCTCATATATTATAATAAATTTGTGAGAGGAAATTTTGATAAATGTGATTTTATAGTATATACTAAAAGTTTATCAACTGATTTCACTTTTTAAAAGACAATCACACTATGTCTCAATTATCTAAATTATAAATATTAGATCTGATTTCTAAATTATTTTTTTAAAAATATTATTTTAGATTGCACAATAGTTATTATACAACCATATCAAGCCATAATAATGAGAATAATGCTGAACCTCGAGAACTACACTTTGATTAAATTAGTCAGTTCTTTATTATTCTGATAAACTATCTATGAAAGTATTATCATATTGGGTAATGGGTGATCATGATCAAGTGACTACATCTTGGGCTTCACATCATATAGTCTTGCTTGACTATGCTATGATGTTATAACTTATAAGTATTAGAATGTATCTAATTTTGTTTAAGATATCATTCACTGATTCAGTGATTCACAAATCCCCATTTCAGGAAATGTCATGATTATAGCTCACTGCAAATTGTGTACATTGTATTGAGTAGCTGAAGTGCATAGCTCAAAGGTACAAAGAGCAAACCACTTAAAGACTAAATGAAATAGAATCTAGGTCAAACTTAAGTTTGTGAACGAGATTTGCCCCTTTACTAAAACACACAATCCCAAGCCCATGGGGTCAAATCAAGCAGAAGTGATGTGATGAATGGGAGTCAAATGGCCACCAATGTAATTTTCTCTGGTACACAGATCCACTTTGATCCAATACTTGCTGATAACAGTGAAAGTTCATCTGATAGTAGTTTGCATACAATTTCTAATGATGTTGGAGATATCAAGGAAACAATGACTGACAGTGACCATATCTAACTATTAAAATGAGTTATGACTTATGTATGATTTTTATATGAATGATGAAGGCTTTTTAAGCAGTTTTTTAATTGTCTTATATATATATATATATTACATTTACTACCGATATTTATTACTTGACCTGTACTAATGTTTAGAGAATAGCAGTGTAGTTATTTTTTAAATAAGTAATTATCATTCTGTATATAATTTAAAATTACTTATTTTCTAACGATGAGCAATATAGAAAATAGCAATGTAGTCTTTTTTTAAATGAGTGATTATTATTCATTATTATGTATATTTAAAATTTTTAATTACTTTCCTACTAAAAAAGTAGTTTCTTTTATAGGGCCTATTTCTCTCTATTTATTTACATACATGTTTGTGCATGAATGTATAAGTGTTATGTGTGTTTAATTTGTGTGTGTGTGTGTGTGTGTGTGTGTGTGTGTGTGTGTGTGTGTGTGTGTTTGTGTGTGTACTGTTTTATTTATTTAGTATTGTAAAGCAAAAACTTTTAACTTTAACAATTAATGGCCAGTGTTATAATATATATATTAATTTAATAGTTGGATAGTCTTATAAGCTTAAATATATGCATTTCTTCTTATTAATATTACAGTTATTAGTATATTGTACATACATGACCTAAAGTAACAATCGAGTAGAGTTACCAAAAAAAATTTGATTAATTTATAGTTAATTAATAATATTAATAATCATGTTAACAACACATATCGATTTGAAACTGCAAGAAGTATCTATTTTAATAATTTATTATAAGTACAACTGTTTTTAGGCACGTACCAACTAATAGTAATATTCATTATTAATTTACCAATAGTGTTTTTAAATATTGTATGAACACTTTTTTCTATCCTTTATATAGGTGCAAACTTGGAAAGTGAATTTAAATTAATTTTAGTAGGTGTGCATAAATAAAATTAAAAAATAACTACATATCTGCAATTAAGAAAAAATAAAACCTATCACTGTATCATAAATTATAGTAAAATTTTCAATAAATTTTCTGTGATTACTTAACAACTTCCCATTTACAAGAAAATTCACTTAATGACTGGATTAAAAACTTTATTCAGTTAACATCACACACAACATATTTATGACAGCTAGAATGTAATGAACTGATTGTATGTAAAATTACAAATCAATGTCAATGATCAAACGATAGAACTAAAACTGTGTAAGTCTAAGACTGATTTTAATTTAAACTGGTTAAGTCTAACTTTTAGCATCTCAGTGCCTGTCATTGTTAAACTGTCCAAAAAAAGACAGTCTGCTTTGCATTTCATGGTCTTCTTTAAAGTGTTCATTACTGTACTGTTGGATGAAAGTTTTCTCTTTTCAGCTTTGTAATCCACTATTTTTGTAATTTGTGATATTTGGGAAATGTAAAAATGTCCACTGTCTGTGCACTGCAATATTTAACCATATGTGGCGGAGTAAATTTGCCTATCCTTATTTCTAGACTTAGTTGATATATAAAATTGTTAAAGCAACCCGACCTTGGGCACTCCTTATGATGGTATTTTTGTCAATTATCAGAGTTGCAGTAAACAACTTGAGTTGAGAATATGCTAGAAAATTGCTGATGCAATCCAAATCAGTTCCATCTGGATGAGTAATTTTTTTGACTAATAGTCTCAGAGTTGTTCATATTAATTTCATCCAATGGGGACGGATCGGAAGCTTCTTTGTTAAAGATGTACTCTATTCTAATCACTTTGAATTTAATATAACTCGAGTCCAGTCATAAACTGATAAAGGCGATCGTTAGCTTATGGTGAGTTTAACTGATAAAGGAAGAATGGACTTAGAATATTTTGTACGTTTGCTATTGATTTCTGATTTGAATTAGAGAATGCTTTTGTAATGGAACAATTATTTCTATGTTCATTAATTTGATTATGTTGTACATTATACTTGTGAATTTTGATCGATGCTTTATTTCTTATGCTGTGTGTGTGTCACTGATAAAAATGTCCGACTTGGTGACCTACTTGTTTGTTTACTTCAAATATTGAGATTTGAAACCCTTGTCCCCTTTGTTCAAAGCTCTCCTCTTTCGGTGGGGGTTGGGGATCTGTAGTGAGATCTGTAAAGTGATAGATCAAAAGAAAATTCCTTTTGAGCACTTCAGCAAATTAAATGTATCATACTAGGATTAAAACAGCATATCTGATGTTGGTGCTTATTTCCTGCTTGCAAAACTCCACACTAAAATAAAACTAATTTTTATTGTATAATATATATTGCATATAAATAATTTTTATATCAGCAACTGACAACTTGCAATCAGTATAGTATATTCATTGAAAATTATTTTTGAAATGTAGTGAAATAATTTTACATAGAATGTTATGTTATAATTTAAACTTACAGTATTCACTTATTTCTATTAATAACTAGACCTCTGAGTATCATATTAAAAACAATAATACTAATAATTAAACTGTAGATAGTGAATCAAATATTCTTCTTTCCTTTAACATTTAAATTTAGTTTTATTTACTTTACCCCTAATGCTCTTTTGTCAGCTTGAATGTAAAATTTTATTCATCTGACATTATTTGTTATAGGCTTAATTAATGACTTTTACAACTGAAAGCTTTAAATTTTTAACAGTCAAAGATAATTTAATTAGTTGAAAACATCTGTAATAGTGAACGTTGAAATTTAAGTTAATCTATTAATTTATTTGATAGATTACAAAGACAAGCAACAGAGAGAGTTAATTAAATTTTGTTTCTGAAATATTAGATTTGAATTATATATAAACAACTATTCCTTCTGAGAAATTAAAATATAAGATTTACAGAAACTGCTAGCAGTTAATATATTGTAAGCATTAATGAGTGTTTTGTCATCGGTCAAAGAAACAATACAAGAATTCTTTTAATAATAATATTATAACCCTTTACAGGTCTAACAAAGAGTTACAAATCAACCCTTATAAAATTTGGCTTTAGTTTAAAATAAGAATGCAAACTTTATAAAGCTAAATGTTAAATGACTACATAATTACATACCCAAAAAAGTCTGTATCGATATTTCTTTTCCAGAAATTATTGAAAAATATGGACTAGAAGATTTATTTGGTAGTAACAGTTACAGTACCAACACAGTCCCTTTAGAACATGACGAGAGAGCAAATTATTTTTCCGATAAAAAACTACAGTCCATGTGGAAAAGAGCTCAAGAATTTGGATTTAGTGGTAAGTGTTGCTTTATGCTTCCTGTACTGTTTGAACTAAATTTTCTCAGGAAAAGAAAAATAAAATTCTTTGATTAACATCTATAAATTGTTTGTATTGGACAGGAGAAAATCAAACATTATTTGTGGTATAAGGAACTTTATAAAGAACAAAATTATTAATCTGAGCCTCTGAGTTGTGATAGTACATTAATTCACTAGTAATTTCTTATGTCTTTATTCATAAATTATAGATATGAAAAACTTTCAAAGTATTTAGCTGGCTAAGATGTGAGCTATTTTGAGCATAAATCATTTTACCACCATATCCCTGCATTTTCCACTTAGGGCAGCATATTATCACTATATTCTCTTCAACCATATATTCCAGTCCACTTTTGACCATAGTGCTGGATTCTTTAAATTATTGAATTAAGATCTACTTTTCAACAAGGCTACAACAAGCTTTAATACAAAAATAGTTTGACTTAACATTTTACATGTAGAATTTTAATTACCTGTATAATACCTGTTAAGTCATGAGGATTTTATTAAATGAGTTTATAAATATGCACTCTTTATGCCTTTATTTTATTTATTGAGGCTTCTTGAAAGATAGCATTTCTTGTATAGTATTTCTTGTTTCCTTTTTGCAGAACAAGATCTTGCAAAGTTGCGCCAAGAGTTTTGGCATCAGCAGATGAAGATTGATGAATTGAATTTTTTGAAAAATGAACTTGGGAATAATGGTAAGATGTATATTTCACTTTATCAGATGGAATCAGTGATTTAAAATCAGATTCATAATATTTTCTTGTTTCTTTTGTTTTTGTCAGACAAATGTGATTCTATTTATTTCTTTCAAATTCAACATGTCTATTGTTTTCTTGTTAGTATTTGAATTTTTAATATTTTGAGTAAACTTTCAGCTAGTTTGGAGACTTTCCAAGCTGAAAATTGGTCACCTATAACGAACAATATTTGTGAAAAGTTATTCCTCCAGAGTTTAGCAATTGAGTCCCTGATATTTAATACTGAGGGAGGTAAATTTACTGTGTGGTGCATCAGATGATAAGGACTCAACTCCAGAAAAAGCAAATAGTTATTCTTTTAACAAATATTGCTTATCATGTCTCTCTGTGGGTTTACACTTATTTTTAAAAATATCTTGTTAAGTATTGTTAATGCAAAACACAAAACTGATTGAAAGAATTCATTCATGTGCATGTCCCATTATTAGTATTGAAATATACTCACTTCACTGTACTCTCCTTGCAGTTTTGAGTGAGCTGCTGAGATCTTTCCTAAAAACTAAGACTCATTTGCTATTATCCCACAGATATATGGACGACAAGATTAAAATAAGAAATTTAAATTGTTACACAAGAATGCTAAGTATATCTTATCTCAGATATATTCAGAAAGAGATGTTGTGGATGCACTTAACAATCTTTAACTATTTCAGCATTTATAAACTTTTTTATTGCCAAAAATACACAATAAAATATTGCTTCAATTTGTCATCTTCCCCCCACCCCCACCCCAAAACACACACACACAAAAAAGACCTGTGGCCTCCAACCTTAGCTATAGGTGTAAAAAGGATGCCCCAGTTTCAAATGCCATCCATTGGGCACTGATAACATCTGTGTCCCAGTTTTAAATACCATCATCTTTAGGGCACTGAAAATAACCTATTGCCATAACCTCAAATGCCATCTATTAGATACCATTATTATAGTGTTAACCACCTTTCCCCACTTTTCAATGCTGTCTGTCAGGCAGTGATAACCATGTATTAAACCCCAATCTCCAATGCCAACATTTGGACACTAACCACATAATACCCAATCTCAAATACCATTTGTTGGGCACTGATGACCATTTAAATCAAAACTTTTTTTTCAATTCATGATTTTCATTATGCTTTCTTTGTCAATTTGCAGATATCTTTGAAGCTGATCACAGTGTGAGAACTTAAGCATTAATTTTTAGTTATTTCTGATTTTTCAAATATTCATATTCAGCATCTGTTTTCATATGGAATCCTGACTCTCATAATGTACTGTGTTGTTTCTGTAGTTATTTTGATTAGCATTAAGTTATAAATGAATTGTAAGTATTGTTTGAATTCTGACTGCAGATAACACAGACAATGAAATTGACTTTAACAAGAAGCACGAAAAAGCAACAGAGGAACAAGCAAGTCTTGAACATGATTTGAAAATGAAGCATAAAGATATTAAGGAGGGTTACTACAAGCTTGAAAGTCAGTTTTCAAATGTATGTTTCAAAGAGAAGAATTGTAATTCTTTAAGCACTTTTTAAAAGGAAATCTTATATTATGATCCATTTAAAAAAAAGATTTTTGTTAAAGTTTAAAACAAATTAAATATTGTTTTTGTTTAAATAATAATATCTTATAATTATATTTATCTTTTCTTGTATTTTCTAAAGCATCTTCCTTTGTATTACCGACTCTCATTTTTAAAATTTACTTGCCGTTTTTGTTTTCATTAAACTGTAAATATTCATTTCTCTAGGCTTATGTAGGAACATGTATGGAATACCTATTTATTATTTCAATTGCTCATCAGTTAGTGGTCATTTATCAATTAATTGTCACATCAGTTAGGTAAATTATTACTAAAAATGTATTTAATAGTGTTTCTGATAAATACAAAGAGAACTAATACATGTACTTGAAGAATGAAAAGGAACACTAACAATGTATTTAATAGTGTTTCTGATAAATACAAAGAGAACTAATACATGTACTTGAAGAATGAAAAGGAACACTAACAATGTATTTAATAGTGTTTCTGATAAATACAAAGAGAACTAATACATGTACTTGAAGAATGAAAAGGAACACTAACAATGTATTTAATAGTGTTTCTGATAAATACAAAGAGAACTAATACTTGAAGACTGTAAAAGGACAATATAGCCAGTATGTCAGTTTAACCTCTGGCTTAAATTTAAAATGGTTTTATTACCTAATACATATACAATCTTATATTACTATAAATGTTACATTATATTACTGAACCTATAACTTAAATATTTTCAAATTGTTTGCAGTTTGAAGTCAGACAACCAGAGTTCAAAGATAACCGAGTCTATCAGCTTTGGGCCATGGCACAGAAAACTAACTGGTCTCAAGAAGAGCTGGACTCCTTCAAGGTATAACAGATAAGTGTGCTTTCAATTTGGTTAAATATAACAGAAGTTGTGCACAATTTTCGTTTTTCAGTGAAGTTCTAAAAACTGTGTGAAGCTTTTTTATAGATCTCTTGAACATTTAGATTTCTATGTGATTCAAAGATAAGTGATATAACATTGGAAAAAATTATTTTTCTTCATCAGTTTTACATTCCTCCTGAATATTCATTTTTTTAATTGTCCAGTGCCTCATGGGATCAGGATGGGATACATATATTTGATGCTTATAAATATTTACATATTAATAGACTCTATGAATATAAATTTGCTGCTCATACTTTCCACCATCAGGCATGTACAGCATTTTTAGGAGTCAGCCTAATTCATGCCTAAGCAATCTTGATTATTTGTCCTCAGAAGCAAGAGGAGATAATTGACATAAAAGTACTTTGTGGGATGATCTATCACCCATAACACCCTCATCACTGCTTATCCCGTTCGCTGCCCTAAGGACACAAAAGGGACGCGCTTGCGCACATCGATAGCCACTTTAAAAAAATAACAATCAAGTCAAGCAGACGATATGTTTGGGTTCAGCAGCCAATCTGCTCTAATTTTATCATTGGTTAACTATTTTTAGAAAGGTATTTTCCATTACAAAGTTCGGAAATCCCCAGACACCTCACGTTTATCGAAGCTGAGCCGCCATTTTGAACCGAAGTTTGTACTACACATGGCTCGTTTCAAGGACCATTTTCAGTTGTTTGCTTGATCCTACCTAACGAACTTAATTGTGTAAATAAATTTAATATATTGTAGATGAAATTCGACAGGCCTACTGAATTTTTGGATGTGACCATTTGATAATAAAAAAAAAAAACCGATCAGTCTCAAACCGAACCCTCGTGGACGTCGTTATGACGTCGTTATGATACTATTTTTATCGATAGCCACTTTAAAAAAAATACCAATCAAGGTCAAGGAGAAAGATATGTTTGTGTTCAGCAGCCAATCTGCTCTAATTTTATCATTGGCTAACTAATTTTAGAAAGGTATTTTCCATTACAAAGTTCAGAAATCCCGAGTCACCCCTCGCTTGTAAAGAAGCTGAGCCGCCATTTTGAACCGGTTTGGAATTATACATTGCACGTTTCAAACACGATTTTTTGTTGATTGCCTGATCCTACCTAAAGAACTTTATTGTGTAAATAAATTTAATATATTGTAGATGAAATTCGACAGGCCTACTGAATTTTTGGATGTGACCATTTGATAATAAAAAATAAAAACCGATCAGTCTCAAACCGAACCCTCGTGGTTTTCATATGACTCTTTCGTTTTGTTCAAAATCAACCAATTTCCCCAGGAATAATATTTATTTACACAAGATAAATTATTATTTATACCATATATTCAAATGGCAATCAACAAAAATCGTTTTCTTTGGATTTTATTCAAGGAAACATCTAACAAATTGACGAAGGTCAACACAAGAAAAAGGTAAGAAAACTTTTTATTTATTTATTTATTTTTGAATTTAAAATAATAATCAGCAAACGTTAAAAAATTAAATAAATATTTTTAAAATGTCCCCCATAATATTTATTTTGAAAATCATTTTAGAATTGTACGAATTATGCTTGCTTTTAATTATTTAGTAGACTAGTAAAAAAAAAAAAACGGTGAAAATGTTCCCAAGTTCAACAAAAAGATAAGAAATCTTTGTATTATTACTTTGTTTTTGAATTCGAAATAAATTTAAAAAATACTTTTAAGATTCCTTAGTATGTCTATAATAGGTAGTAATTTAAATTTTTAAAATCCATTGATAATTACAGTCGCTTTAAATTTTTTAGCACACTGACCCATTCAGTTATCGTTAAGCGTCAAACATGGTTGTCAGCCTATGGGTTATGGTGGTCAAAAATCTTATATTTACAACATTAGGCAGTTAGAGTGCAGTTTTCTGAGCGTCATTGTCACTGCTGTACTCTGGGATGATTTTGTAATAATGAATCATATCAAAATTAGTTATGATAAACATCTACAAGTGTCGATGCAGAGTATGGGCCACTGGTTATATATGCATATCTGCAACTGTTAAGCTGATATGCAAGTGTGCTTTAAGTCATTCGACTCATGGCTCCCACTAGTTATTAAACTGAGAAATAGATTTTATACAATAGGTACATAAATAGATGTAGAGACGGACAGAAATGAAGACATAATTATGAGACTATCACTACAAGTTACGATAAAGTACAAAGAATTTATGATACATTAATAGATACCCAAGACTGAACAATTAATAAAAATTTAATAAAAGAAAAGTTTAACAGTCTTTAAAGAATTAGCAGAATACATTATGCCCTACTTTCTTGTCATACAGTGATTTTTTTTTGGATTAAAAAGTCTGATTAAGTTCAAATTACACTGTAGTCACTGTCATAATAATGACTTAACTTCATCTTCACTGTGCTGGAATGAGGTACATCATGCTGGAATGAGGTACATCATGCTGGTAGATGCTCCTTAGGACATGGCATAAATAACATCAGAATCAGGCATTTAAAGCCCTCATTGTAGATTTCAGAATAATATAGAAAATGAACCAAGAAGGAGACCAAAAGAAAAATCCTGAAACGCAAGTAATTGCAGAGCCTAACTATACTGCAATTTACTAGATTAATAAATACTGATTTTGGTAATTGCCTCTGCAAAACAAACTGAAGAACATGTTTCAAATAATATTACATTCCTAATAAACCTAAGCATCTATACAATACAGAGATGTCTTTACCTTATCTGTTCCATATACAACCCATGCTAGGAAATTACTCTGTCTCAACACTCGCCCAAAGAGATATTTTGCAAAGAGTGAGGAATAGAATTTCTGTCATGGTTTTATTACTCTTGAAACCCCATCCATCTCTACCCAAACTCCTGATCCAATCAAATTAAAGTCCATTACTTTCTCGCACCTTCCAACCTTCATTCTATCAGCACACATGACCTATCCAAAACAAGTTTGTGATTACGTCAGCATAAGAATTGCATAGCACCTAACCAAGATTCTAGATCTGATGTTTAAGCCAGTGCGTTATTGTTTATAGGTCAGGGTTCCAGTGTTCTACTAGGCAATAACATCCCTACCTCACAGCTACTAATCATTCAATAGATTAATTTCTCCCTTCACCCTTGTCCATTGTGGACTTCACTTCCAAAAATAAACTTTATGTAACATTTTTAAATCATACAAATCACAAATAGCATCTCATTTAAAAATTAATTTTCAAAATATGAAAATTTATAAAAATATGGGAGAATTTCCCTGTCATATGACAGTCATCCATTCTATTTTGTGGTCTGTCAAAAGTTAGCCCCTTTTCAATCCAGTCTTTTTTTGTTTCAGTTTCTGGTAAGGCATATATTTTCTTTTCTTGTGGCAGACATACTTCATTTGTGATTGGTTTGTTAAGATCTATGTCTTGCTTGTAGAAGGCAAACTGAAATGAGATCTGTCTTGATGTGTTGTTGTATAGGGAAGAAAGGGGGCAATTTTGTCCATCTTTTTCTCCCCATGAGTTGACTCCTGGTTATAGGCCAGTTTATTGTCTTCCTCCCCACCATTGAGTTTGCACATTTTAATAGAGGAAATGTTTTTTGTTACTCTTCCTGAATTGCTTGTTTGGTTGGTTTATTTAATGCCTAATTACATTGCTGTTTGAGTTATTTATTAGTCAAGGCTACTTGTGCTGACTAACCCCACAGACTTTTTTCCTTCTGTTCAATCATTGTATCTTTAAATCTTTGGCAAAGTTAATCTCTTTCTTTCTGAACGTAGGGTTTGAAAACTGTTTTCTTATCTAAATTCCTCTTAAATTGAGTTTTTGTTGTTCGTATCTTATAGTGATTTTACTTTCAGAGCATTTCCTATTTTGGCATCAGCATACAATGAGCAAATTGTACGTTTGTTGGAGAGACTTAAGTTTATTTTCAATTTAGTGTTGTGTTACTAATAGATAATCAGTTATTAAAAAAAAACAACCCTATTATCTCATGATACTGATGATGATTTGGCATGCCATCCAGGATCCTGTCAAACCTACTACTTTCAGAAATGTTGTTTTAGCTTATTGGTAAATATACTAAAGACAGTTATAGTCAAATAGCTTCTACTTTGTTTTTAAAACATTTTATTCGAGATGTGTATTCAGTGAAAAGTGTAAGAAATTAGGGCTCTTTTCAGCCTTCTATTTTTGAACACAGAAATATTGCTTTGAATTTTTAAGTGAAATAATATTGATTTACACTTGTCAAGTGTCTACTAATGAATTTCCCTTTCTCCAATGTGTGAATGAATTAAATAAAAAAATGACATTTCTTTGAATTTGAAGAATCAAATGGAAAGCAGGTCATTCTATGTAATATTTCAGTTATCTCCTCTTGGCAGCATTAGGTCTTTCAGTTGGCTTGCTTGGTCAAGTCTGTGGGGTTAGTCAGCACAAGTAGCCTTGACTAATAAATAACTCAAACAGCAATGTAATTAGGCATTAAATAAACCAACCAAACAAGCAATTCAGGAAGAGTAACAAAAAACATTTCCTCTTTAAATTTTTCCAGACACTTTTGTGTTTTGTATTTTGTATCAATTGGGATGAAAAAATAACACATGTATTTCTTCTTTTATCTATTTTAACTGTAGGAAGAGCTGAAACATTTTGAACACAGACTGATTAAGCATGATTACTATGAAGAGCAGCTACAGCGTTCAGCCAGTGCTTTGCAAGACGAAGCTATGCATGATAAACCTGAAAAACACTTACACTTGGAGCAGAAAGCTCATGATTTGGGCCAGAAGGTACAGTCATCTTAATTGCTAATTTAAGAATTAATGATAAGTTACATTAGTTTTTTATGCTAGTTCTGGCATTGGTTATAAAGTTACATTAGTAATTTATGTTCTGCATTGGTTATAAAGTTGCATTAGTAATTTATGTTCTGCATTGGTTATAAAGTTGCATTAGCATTTTATGCTAGTTCTGGCATTTGGCTTTTGGTACATCTTATGTGCTAGTTCAGGAATTAGTGATAAAAGTTACATTAATATTTTATGCTAGTTTAGGCATTGCTTATAAAATTAAATTCATATTGTATGCTAGTTCGGGTGTTGGTTGAAAAGTTACATTAGTATTTTATGCTAGTTCAGGCATTGGTTATTAAGCCACATTAGTATTTTATGCTAGTTCAGGCATTGGTTATTAAGCCACATTAGTATTTTATGCTAGTTCAGGCATTGGTTATTAAGCCACATTAGTATTTTATGCTAGTTCAGGCATTGGTTATTAAGCCACATTAGTATTTTATGCTAGTTCAGGCATTAGTTGTTAAGTTACATTAGAATTTTACACTAGTTCTGACATTGGTTGTTAAGTTACATTATTGTTTTATACTAGTTCTGGTATTGGTTGTAAAGTTACATCATTATTTTATCCTAGTTCTGGTATTGGTTGTAAAGTTACATTATTATTTTATACTAGTTCAGGTATTGGTTGTAAAGTTACATTATTATTTTGTACTAGTTCTGGTATTGGTTGTAAAGTTACACTAGTATTTTGTACTAGTTCTGGTATTGGTTGTAAAGTTACATTATTATTTTGTACTAGTTCTGGCATTGGTTGTAAAGTTACACTAGTATTTTAGTTAGATCTGGCATTGGTTACCTTAGTTCTTTTTTTTTTATTTACTAGTTCTGACTTTGGTCCATTTCATATATTAGTTTAATCATCAGTTATAAAAATAGACATTTAAAGATAACATTTTGAAATGAGGCTGTTTGAGGAAGTGCCAGTATCAGTTACCCAAAATATTATTTAAACCATTCCACTTCTTTCTCTTCTCCCCAATCTCCATTGGCTGCTGACCTCAACACACATAATTAAAGACCTATTATTTAAACCATTCCACTTCTCTCTCTTCTCCCCAATCTCCATTGGCTGCTGACTTCAACACACATAATTAAAGACCTTGTCACCACCACCTTCCTCTCTCGGTTGAAAAGGGAGGTAATGGCTAGCCAGGGCCTCAATGAGTCTTGTGTAGATGTGATGACGATCACTCAAACAACAGAACATGAACCATGTTGTTTGTTTAGGATGAAGTTTTTTATTCTGCGTGAAGGGTATGAGTCAGTTGGCATGTGTGTATGTGAGTGCACGTGGAAATGTGTAATGTGTAAATAGACAGAAAAACAAATAAATGAACCACATTCAACTCGCATCCAAAAACCAAAGACAGAATCTTTAGTTTTAAAATTCTGATAATTAATTTATTTCAACAATGGAGAAGTCCTTACACACAGATGTTAATCAGCCAGCCATTCACATCCTTTCACTCTCACATTCATGGGATGGGGGATGAGAGCAATGAATGATGAGACAAAATAAAACAAATAATAAAGTAGCAAACAATAATCACTTAAAGCAGTAATCACACTGTGTATATATAATGAAATGTTCAAGGTTATAGGGTTCTCATACCCAATGTAATCAAATATAATAAAAATATTCAGTATATATATAATTTCTTTCAAATAGGAAAATGTTAAAGTTTGATGAATACTCTAAAACAGGGGTTGGCAAAGTCCATCCTTTAGGCCAGATATGGCCTAGCTAGTATTCCAGTCCGGCCTAATGCCCCCTAGTTATTTATTATTGGATCCGGACTGATTGAATTTTTACAGCTTATTCCCCTTCATTACTGCTTGTCGAAATTCAAGCTGTGGCCCATGTTTATTTTTAGAACTGATGTCAGGCGCTTATATGAAACAGAACCTGATATTGTATCTCTCTCTAAGAATATGCAACATCATTTTTCACATTGATCATACTGTATTTTTTAATAAAACAATCTTTCTTCAACATCTTGTTTCTTCTGGCCTAGTGTGCCTTCCTGACCTCCTGAAATGGCCTAGTAGTCTGAATAGTTTGCCGATCCCTGCTCTAAAAGTTTGTTAATATATATGGCTACCTAGTTCTAAATCTAAATGTGCCAAATTTACTAATAAGGTACTCACTATTAAGTTGGTGGTAAGCGTCATTGATGAGATGCACGAAGAAATAGGAGCACAACTCACAGATAGAAAAATCCAAAATTATGAATCTTATAGATAAATCCAAAACAGAAAATACACTGGTGTTCAGATAATCCAAGTGATCGTAATGAATATATTGTAACATTTGACAGCCCAGGAGATATTGAATATTTTGTAACAGTTGGCAGCCCAGCAGTTATTGAATATTTTGTAACAGTGGCAGCACAGCAAATATTCAGTACAGTTGCTTAAGATGGTGTTTCATACCTTAATACAGTTACAAAATTTATATTAATATATTTGGGGTGGTAAAACAGAGAGCTATACATCCCAGAATGATGCATTTTTCCACACCCCAACTATCAAACACCATTTCAGTTGACTGTAAACACTGCAAACATTGCATTTTTCCACACCCCAACCATCAAACACCATTTTAGTTGACTGTAAACACTGCAAACGTTGCATTTTTCCACACCCCAACCATCAAACACCATTTTACAACATTGGACTGTCCAAAACTTAGTCTGCTAATAATATTGATATTTACATTTATGTATTTGAAATATTATAATTTTGTTTATAAAGAGTAAACCATTTTAGTTTTTATTTGCTTTGGGGTTAACAAGTGTACAAAAATTGTTTTATGTAATCTCTGCTTTTCCTACTTCCTGTTTGCAGGTGAAGAAACTTCATAATGAATTGAAAATGCGTGTCCATAAAGCATTTACTGAACATACAGAGCTTTAATGTTTTCACTTGTCACACTCAGCTATATTACATATTTGTGTGTACAAGTGTAACTGGTCAAGAGAAACGAAATATTATTTCTGTTAATGTTATAATTGTTGTGACTTTTCATATGCAAGTTTATGGGTATAACTGATATTTTTGTGTGTTTGTTGATTGCATGAATTTTTTATTCTCATTATGAATTAGATAATCAGATAAAGAATACTCAAAGTATAATGTAATTTTCATATATTTAAAATTGAAAGAATATCTTTGATTCTGGTGTTTGCAAAACTATTTTTTTTCATACTCTCCACTAAATAGCCCAAGAGTTCCTCAAGGGCGTGCATTTAGTCTTTTGGGGGCTCTGTCATTTCAGAGTTAAAATGAAATTTATAGTTTTTTGGGGTTCTGTGATTTTGTGATTTTCAGAGTTAAAATGCAATTTATATAATTTTGTGGGCTCTGTCATTTTGTGATTTTCAGAGTTAAATATGTAATTTATAGTCTTTTGGGGCTCTGTCATTTTGTGATTTTCAGAGTTAAAATGTAATTTATAGTCTTTTTGGGGGGTCTGTCATTTTGTGATTTTCAGAGTTAAAATGTAATTTATATAATTTTGTGGGCTCTGTCATTTTGTGATTTTCAGAGTTAAAATGTAATTTATAGTCTTTTGGGGGGGCTTTGTCATTTTGTGATTTTCAGAGTTAAAATGTAATTTATAGTCTTTTTTGGGGGGTCTGTCATTTTGTGATTTTCAGAGTTAAAATGTAATTTATAATCTTTTTTGGGGCTCTGTCATTTTGTGATTTTCAGATTTAAAAAATGTAATTTTCCCAATTTGTTATTGTTTTGAAACTTGGATGAAAGAGTAAACCCCAAAGTTTAAAGAACTTATTGTTTTAAAACCTCATAACATTTGCTCTTAGTCATCTGTTTGCAATATAAGGCTTGCTGAAAATTACTTTGCTACTGTTTTAAGTGTTTAAAAAAGGCATTGTTTCATATTGCTATTTTTAATGTTTGACTGTTTATTCCTTATTGTTTACCGTGAATCTCACTGTTGAAATAAATTTAGTTGATTTAACAAACAGAACCATAATCTGAATATTTGAAGAAAATATTACAGAAACTCAGCCTAATTCCTTGTTGAGAGTTCTTGTTTGACACCTGTCTGTCTAATCTAGTCTCTACCTGTGCCTATTCCTGTGCCAGTCTCGGACAGTGAAGCACAAGAGTGATACGAATTCCCTTTACCAAATTAGAAATTTTCTTTCTACAGTGTTTCCACTTTCCTTTTAGATATCTGAAATATTTTATATGATTACTATAACTACTATCATAGATAATACTATTTAACATATTAATATATACATATGTAATATGCATTCTGTTGACAATGTTGCAGATTTTTAAAAAATGGACACAATATCACAATTAGATTTAATCTCTAATCCAGAACTCTGTATACTTTTCTTAAATCATTACTCTTATGCACAGAGGTTGAACACACTTCAGAACTCTTCATAATTTCTGTAAATAATTACTCCTATGCATAGAGGATGATCATGAGTTGCTGATACTATTTGCTTAAAAGTTATGATTTTTGAAGTAAATATTTATGTTTATGTAATTAAAATGTCTAACTTATTGAATAGCCTCCCCCCCCCCCCCCCCTTCAATCACATATGTATTATATATAATAGAAATGCACATATTAGTTACATGAAGATGTAACTTTAGCAGTCTGTGGTGCATTCTAATTCACATTAACCACTTTAGAGGATACATTTTTACAGTAATAGCATTTTATAATAGAGCAATTAGAGTTTATTTAATTTTCATCTCAATGTTATCTTTTAGTTACACTTTTGGTGAACTATTTTTGGGTTACACGAATTATATATATTTTTTTAATTTAATAAAAGATTGAATCTCTTCATATAACTTTGTGCATTTTACTTTTGTGTATAAATGAAAAGCAATAATTTTGAACACTGGAATTAAAATGCTGGGAAGCTGAGGGGTCTAGGCAGTGGACTCTCATGCAGGAGACTTCAGACATTTTGCACCTTTGGAAAGTAAATGTCAGACTGCAAATATATTGTGGGTTATATTTTTAACATTTCCAGAAAGCATACTTAGAATAAAGATCAAAGATCTTGGCTTTATTTTGTTGTTTTGAAGTGTGTGTGTTTGTATATATATATATATATATATATATATCACAGACAGTGGGTTTTCTCCTTGCTATATAGTATATAATAGAGTTATATATCAAATATCTTTGCTGAATTTTCCTTATGTTATAATACTTTATATATCAGACATTGGCTTTATTTTGTTGTTATTAAATATATATATCACAGATCTTGCTCTCTCTCTCTCATGTATGTCTGCAGATATGGCTTTATTATTGTTATAATGCAGTTTAAACATCACAGATCAGCAAAATAAAATTATCATATAAATGTGATGCTGCATGGCAAAACCCAGCTAAAGTGAAAAAAAATCAAAAGTATTTTTTTAAAATAATTTATTAAAATTCAGAATCTCATGTTTATTTAAAAAAATAATTTAATTTATGTCAGATAGTTTTTTCACTATACAATTTTTTAAGTACATACTCCCTGGACTATCAAAGGGAAGTAATCAGAATACAAATGGCTGTAGTGCAAAATTAAAAATTCGAAAGTGGGTTTTATCTAATTTATTAAATTTCAGAATCTTACGTTTATTTTTTTAAAAAAATTAATTTATGTCATAGTTTTTTCACTATACATTTTTTTAAAGTATATACCACCCTGGACTAAAATGGATGTAGCACAAAATTAATTTTAGCGTCTTTAGCCGGGTTTTGCCATACAGTGTCACATATATATATATGCACAGGACAACAAATTCATTTTTACCAGTAGAACAGTTATTTACCTGTAAAAATGAGACGTTGCCTGTCCACCTGACTTTTAGGCAGGTGATAACATCATTCTAACTAATAAAATCGTTTTTTCATCTCGTTAGAAATAAATACTTTCTGTGTTTTCTCTTTTCTTACTAAAATTAAAAACAACCATTAAAGTCAAGGAAACTTACTGTGGATTTTGGTTTCATTTCTAGAAATGAAACAATAGTCAGAAATAACTTCCATAAAATATTTTATTTTTATATCTGGATCCGTTGCTGTCATTTGTAAAGATTTAAAAGTAATTATTACTGAAACCTGTTACAACTGATTTCTGCAAAGCTAATGTTCAGTATTTAGCAACATTTTTTATATACAATTTTAGCATGGCCAAATAGTAAAGAGTTTGAAACTAACTTTTATAAAAGTAAAATTTTCATCTGATATAGGTACAAAGGCACTGGTTAGAGAAAGATAAGAAGTTCTCCATGTGTTTACTTCTTTTGATATCATACTGCAAAATGGTTTATGCCTTGTTTGGTGGTTGCTTTTTCAGCTGGTGTGGTGATGTCATGGCAACCTGATTCATAAAATTCATATGCAATTCACCATGTCTATGCATTTTAAATTTGCCTTGTTTCAAAATAAAAAAAAAAATACTCTCTGTATACATAATAAAACTTTAGATTTTTAGTCTCACGAATTACAATGCCACTTTTTCAATAAATAATGACCATTTATGTTAGTAATTTATGATACTTTCTTATCCCATTCAACACAACAAAATCTCTATTTAAAAGATTTTACATAAAGTAAAAATTTAATTGGTTATGAAAAATTATTTAACAATGAACTGAAATAAGATCAACTAAGCAATACATATGATGGCTTACTGTACTCTATATCTAAGTCTTCATTTAATTCACATCACAATAACCAAGAAGTAAAGTATGTCTATTGGACATATTTCACTCACATGGAACAGGCTATCCTGATAGGGTGGCCAAGAACCTCTGGCTCATTAGAAGACAAGGGAGACTTAGTTGTCAGCTAAATCTAATATAAAATTTATCAGAGTAATAACATATACATTTGGTATATTTTTGGAGGCTGCTATAAGCTCATTAGGAACACGAAGTCTGATACATCAACTCCAACAGACATAAACAAGAAAAGAAATTTATACATCACTTGGAAAGAATAATATAATACATAAAACGACTAATCTTCCACATGCATTGAAAGATTTATAGTAGGTGTGTAATTAATGTATTAATTACATATAATTAATTAACAACATTAATAGTCATGAACACATAATTTTACATTCATTATTCTGAATGTGGGTGGTACATGCTTTGCAGTTTGCTTAATAAAATTGAAAGTCAAATGTTTAAATTTACTACATGTATATCTTAAGTTATTGCCAACTAATTGAAAATAGATTAACATATTAGGAATTACATTCAAGTAAACTAATTGTGAAGCTAAGTTAGCTCTTTACCAAATGGCAATCAGTCATATCTGTCATAAATCCTTGTTCTGAAAAAAACCCAACTTTTCTACCAAAGGCAATTGGTTGACTTAGTCCTTTAAAATCCTTGTTCTGAAAATATAAAACAGGTCCAACTCTATCAATGTATAGTGATAACTAGATATTATATATATATCATAGTTGGGTTGTTATTACAATTAAAGCTATCATGTCAATCGTTAATCATTGCTGCACAAATTAGACAGGCTATGCATAATTTGAAAGGTGATATTAGACTGGCTGCATCACACACACACACACAAACACATTCTCAATTTGGGCACTGCAGTATAAGTTTTTATCCAGTTTTCTAATCTCAAAATGATTACTAAAAAAAAATTTTACTCTATTTACTATAAGACAATTCATTGTCACGGATACCACTGACTAAATGCAAATTTATTTAAAGTATTAGATGATACAGTCATAGCTGAAAAGTTCATTACAAAAAAAACATTAACTGATTATTATAAATTATTTAAATAATACATTTCAATAAATCAATCAGTGGAGCTCTATCATGCACTGAGATTAAAATTTGCCATAGCTTGAGACATTCATACAGAGTTCAGTTTCCTTTCATTAAGTGTCATACCTTCAATTTAAAAGAGTGGCTTTTTAGTCAACTCTGTCTTTGTCAAGCTTGTTTGTATACATTGATAACAATGAAAATTTCACAGAAACTCATTTTGATCATGTATACTACAACATCTATTGGGACTATGACTTTGAAATTTAACATACTTTATCAGAACACCTAAATCTATTTGATTGAGCTCATTTGAACAGTTGCCCTAGATTCCTCTTCACTTGGTCTTTAATGTCACAATGCACACAATGACAATCTACAATAAAAGCAACAAGTCATCTAGAAAATAAAACGTTGTCAGTGTTCTTTGCAGAACCATTTATTCTGTCAACCACATGGGTCATAATTGCAAAGTTATAATTGGACTTTGTAAGGTGAAAAGATTGATTACCAGGAAGGGTAAAGAATCATATGATTTCTTTGTAGAAATCAGTCAAAACCAAACCAAATAAATGTTAATTGATGAGAATAATTCACATAATTTATTTTAAATTAGTTAATCAATATAGCATTATATGTCATGTTAAGTAAAATCAAAGGTATTGTTTGGTAATATTTCAACTAAGCTCAAAAAATCAAAATGAAGTAAGTATAGAGTATAAAGAATATTCCATAAAACTTAAGTGAGAAAAATTATGCCCTTCCCCTAGAAAAGAAAAGAAAACAAAACAAAAATCCTCTTATGCTGCAGTTGAGCAAAAGTTCACTTCTAAAATCATATTCCTTTGAATTTATTAAAGAATGCTAGACACAATTCCCTTTTCTCAGAATCAGTTCAGTATGTTTAAAAAAATTAAACAAACACACAAACTTACTTCTCAGATCTGATAAAGTTACACAAACAGAAAATTTGTACAAAATCAGGTTGAAACTCACAGAACAGGAAGAAACGGCGGCCTTGACGTTGAGCCTCAACATCACTAATTATGCCCCATCGATCCAATTCTTCTTGACACTGGTTTAGCAAGTCTTCATTCTTTGCATTTTTGTCCTACAAGCAATATCAAACTTGTTGTTTCTTCAAAACTGTTATTATTGTGAATGTGTAAAAGAAGTTTTATCAGAGTGGGAGAAAGTCCATATTTTAGATAAAATAAAGTTTTTATTGTTCAATGATGATACACAATGTCTACACATCAGAATAATAAATAACAAACTATAACATAACTCTAATTATCAAATGTCATATTCAATTTAACATTTATATTATAGTTGCATTTTTAAAAAGCACACAAATGAGGGAACAAAAACAACATTTACTCTGTGTGTGAGTGTGTGTAGAAGATGGAGGAGGGGGGCATTTTAGATTTTTTGCAGGTGGCTCAGCATTTGAAGTTATACTGATGATTAAGCTTATATTTAATTAAGAAACTAATTTCATAGCAAAATGACTGCTTGTAAAAATGATGAGTTTTCCAACTAGAATATATAATTATTTCTTTTTCTTTCTTTTTAATTAAGCAAATACATCACATTCACTCATTTGCCAATAAAATAAGGAAAAAATAAAATACATATGGAAATTATAACACAATGGATGTCTTCAATTATAACTATAAATATATTACAGGAAATGAATAAATTAATAATATGCAACGACATTCAAAGGCTTACTTGTTTTAAAATTTCCAGAAAGTTGATCATAACTGCACGCTGCTTTATTTTAGCCTTCTCAATGACATCTAGCTTAATCAAAACAGCATCAATTTTGGAAACAATACTACTAATTGAGTGTTCCATGCGATCCACACGCCTGGACATTATTCCAAACTCATCATATGTTACATTGTTGGAAGTGCGGCCAATAGTCTGTAACTTTGAAGTCTTCTTATCATCACTATCCTCATCACTCTCATCAGGACTATGATCATCTAGCTGTTTGTTGCTCCACTGAAGCTTATTGGACTGACCCTCCAAAAGAATCTGTAGTAAAGAATAAATAAAATGTTCTAAAAAACTGTTAATTATATTAACTAAAAATTACTCAAATTACATATTACAAATGCAATGTCTTCTTGGGACATCAGATTCTCAGTAAGGGTATTCCCTGCTAGAAGGTCTTGAGCTACATGAAAGTATGATAATTTTATTTAAAGAATATATTCACATCAATTACTTGCCAATAATCCAAATTACCTGGTCAGTGGTCTTATGGACAGTATAACAAGCAAATTAAATGATTAAACTTTTGAAGTATATTTTCAAATAACATCATATTTCTGAATGGATAATGTAATCGAGAGTTACATAACTTTAGGGAGTTTTGGTCCAATTAAAGTGAAAGATCAAGCAAAAGGTGACCAATAAAATGATTAAGCAAAAAACACAGATTTTAACCTTAAATAGGGGACAATAAACATAAAAGATCAAAATCATTATAAACTACAAAATTTAGAAAAAATTTTTTTTAAAAATCCCACATTTTCTGCACACAAAAAATCTAAATATATATCAAAACCTCCTAAACATGTTAATTCAGGTCCACATTTTTTAATTACATTAAATGCATATTATAGCAGGATTACAAAAAATTGTCTTCAATTCAGTCAATTTAAGTACAGAGTAAATTTGCTTAACCCTATTTCTAGACTTAATTGTTATATAAATTGTTAAACTGTGAAAGTGATCTGACCTTGAGCACTCCTTACGATGGTATTTTTGTAAGTGTCAGAGTTGGAGTAAACAACTCAAGTTGAGAACATTCTAGAAATTGTTGATGCAATCCAAATCAGTTCCAAGTGGATGAGTAGTTTTTATTATCCAATGGTTAATATTTATGAGAACGAGACCAGCAATGGGCTGAGATCAAAAGTTTACCTGTAGAGAATTCTATTGTCTAGTCACTTTGAATTTGGAATGGCAAGAAGTCTGGCCAAGAAAGGCAGCCATTAGCTTAATGATCAGTTAATTGACTGATTGAGAGAGAATGGACTTAGAAATATTTCATGCATTTTGCTACTGATATGATATGTTTTACAGAGAGATGTATTATGTGAGTAGACTATCATTTCTATCAATTTTTTATCTAAGATGTTTGTATATAGCATGCTTGACATTGTTTCTAGTGAAGTTGCTCATAAAATTGATATGCTGTATGCATGAATCGGGCTAATAAATACTGTTGCAGGAAACAGTAAGTTAAGACTTGAATGTAAGAGAGAATGGAGTTAAAGGTGAATAAAGTAGAAACTTACATTTGTTCCCCGATTATATTTTGCAGGGAATAAGCAGACTTTCCTTGTTTTACTTGATTATAACATCCTATTTTACTGATTATAAACCACTATGACAGTAGGTGATGCAAGGAGTGTATACTGCATATACTGCAGTGTGTAAGTGTAAGGAATACACTGCACTCCGTTGATGTATGGTGGCGAAGTATGCTAACTATTGTGGAAGTGTGGAATTTCTGGTACAAGGAAGTTACTGGAAATTGCTACAGCTGAGGGAGCTAATACGGTAAAGGGGCACCCAGGTTAGCCTCGAAAGAATAGCAATTGATCAGTGCTCTACAATGTGAGAAGTGGAATTGACAGTAATAATGTGAACAATAAACTTGTGATTTTGTTATGAAAAGCACGCAATAATAATAGCTCCATTTCTGTTCTCTGATAAAAGACTGTATAGGTATTAAAATTATTCAAATGTGGTTTTGTGGGAAATATTGATGTCTAGTAATCTTTTTCATTGTATTTGTTATATGGATATTTGTCTATTGATTTAATAAATTTATTGTTAAATTTACTGACCTTAATAAAATAATGAAATAAATAAACCCAATAATGTATGAAAACATAAAACATCTGTTCAGATAATTTTTTCATATATTCAAAGGCTTACTCATTTCTGACTAGCACTGGTTTCCAGGTTTACTGAGGATCAAGGGTCAGAGAGGGTGGGAGTAGGGTATAGAACTGCCTGTCTCCAGATATTGCTTACCATGGCAACACATTCTAAGGATATTCTAAAGTCAGAAAGCATTACTCCTCTCTCTTCCTACCTTTCACTTATTTTTTAACAATGCTCTCAAAGATATTTTTGATCATTACACTTATAAATAAAAAATGTGCATATGACATTTATCAGAAATAAGAAGTAAAATTAAAGTCTAAAAG
This sequence comes from Sinotaia quadrata, assembly GCA_028829895.1. Taxonomy (NCBI): domain Eukaryota; kingdom Metazoa; phylum Mollusca; class Gastropoda; order Architaenioglossa; family Viviparidae; genus Sinotaia; species Sinotaia quadrata. The sequence continues at coordinate 51,125,978 of CM054182.1, forward strand.
TATTTCTGTAGATGCATGTACATTTTAAATTTAAATGCAGCAACCTTTGGTGAGGGCAGTTAGAAATAGTAGTCTATTTCTGCAACATGTAAACATCACTGCTGATGGCTAATTACTTGCTCACACGAACAACATTTAGAAATATAGTGTGATGTCTCCATTTATAGCTTTCAGCCTCTTGTCACAACATATACTTGCTCTAGCCCCCCCCCCCCCTTTTCCTTGGTCAATCCCAACAAGAGCCTATTAATATTGTAATAAAATAAAAAGTATGATCAACAATAAATAAATATAAAGCTTTTGAATGTGTGTGTCTTGAATTATTATATTTTGTTTTAAGAATGTTAACATATAAAATTTTTAAAGATTTGTGGAAGGCATCAAGACCAGGTTAAATATATAAATTAACATTTCATTACTGTAATGGAATAGTATTTCTTAGGAATATATTTACAAAACCTCCACTAATATTTTATTGTTTACCTTTAAACATCCATTCCAAATACATAATGAAAATTTTAAAAAATATATTTAAAAAGCGAAGAATAAAGCTTTAACAACTCAGCAATGCATTACTAAGAGCATTTAATCTGAGAAGTAAATCACAGTACCTTCTGTTGAAAGAGGTCAGCTTGTAAGAGTTTCTGCTCCTCTGCACCCAGTACACGGTCTCCATCAGTGTCATACTTAGCAAACAGGGCTTCAATTTCTTTTTTACCATATCCACGTCTGTGAATAAATTATATTTATTTTCAGTTTTACTATGCAAGTAGCCAGAAGTCATTATAGTTACTATTCCTGAAGGTGTATATTCCTGACAAGTGACTAAAGTGAAGCTATTTAACAAGTCAGAAGTCATTATAGATACTATTCCTGAAGGTGTATATTCCTGACAAGTGACTAAAGTGAAGCTATTTAACAAGTCAGAAGACGTTATTTCCTGGTAGCATCATTAGTTCTTGTTCACAAACACTTCCAACCTTTGGGGTGCCTGGGAGCAATGGTGAAATAATCTATCTAGCATAACTGGTTCTGAAATATGCAGGACCATCTTAATAGCATTATAGGTCCATAGGCAAAGTAGTGCACCGGGGACGCTAACTGCACAACCAGTCACAGGAATAAAGCATACACAGATTATGCTCATTAGGCCCCCAGGTAACTGTCCAGCATGGCCATGCATTAAAATGGCACTGGAAATATGCAAGTGACAAATTGCCACCCTAGGTACAATCTGTTTAGGTTTATTTTTAAAGCAATTGCTAATGTAGACAAATTAATGAAGCTTGTTTATATCACTCATAATAAAAAGAAAACAGTGTTATAAGTGTTAGCACTTTTTTCAATAACTAAATTTGTTTATATCACTCATGATAAAAAGAAAACAGTGTTATAAGTGTCAGACCATAACTAAACTTGTTTATATCACTCATAATAAAAAGAAAACAGTGTTATAAGTGTTAGCACTTTTTTCAATAACTAAATGTGTTTATATCACTCATGATAAAAAGAAAACAGTGTTATAAGTGTTAGCACTTTTTTCAATAACTAAATTTGTTTATATCACTCATGATAAAAAGAAAACCTTGTTTAAATGTTAGCACTTTTCTCCATAACTAAACTGAAAGTTCTCTGTTCAAGGAATGCAATCTAAAGCAATAAAACAGAATATTATTAACTACATGTACTGCTAAAAAGTAAAGATGTTTATTTGTGTTTATCAGTTCACAGTATTCTACTTGACTGGAATGGGGACATTTTATGAGGTGAAGAATTAGATTTTATCTACAATTACAATCACTAGTTAACTAACAGAAAAATATGACTAGAATTGACTTTTACATTAAAAATAAATAGAAAAAATAAATAAAAGTTAAAGTACTTCACATACACCTTTTTTACTTAAGGCAAAAACAAGCTGTTAAACAACATAACAATTACTTTTAATTTTGTGTGGATATAAAATATCTGTATCCATAATATAATGATTACAAATATAGAATATTTATTTAAGTACAGATAATAAATATAATTATTATAAAGTACTTTTTTTAAAATATGGATATAAAAAAATATCAATAATGACATTTTTTAAAACTGTAAGGCCATATTTTATTAATCTCTGATATCACTATATTCATTCAAAATGACCCTAGTCATACTAGAGCATTTTATTTTTTAAAATTAAGTTTTTAACAAAGCAAATAAGTGAATGTGTTTTTCTTTAAAAAGTATGCCTAAATATAGAAATTAAATGATTAAATTATCAGCTATTGTTATAAAATATGAATTTGATTTGCACTGGCTAAATAAATGATATAGAAAGTGTTCAGTTTACATAAGATCTCAAAGTACTGGTTTCAAAGTCTGACTTATCTTTATAACAGTACAAAAAATGAAATGTTTGTTTAATCTATCAAATTCAAATTATGGATTGAAGCTGTGCTTTTAGAATTAAATGGATTACTGTGTATGTGATTTTCACTATAATAATGGTAAATACTGTATAATTTGATCAGACCGTATGAATTGTCTTAAACTGGGTGAATTTTTTTTTTTATAAAGTTAACTTAAAACAACAAACAAATGCAATATGTATAGAAGTGTATGAAATATTTGAACTATAAGAGGTTTACTCAACCTTTAAAAAATATAAATTTCCAAGATGAAATATGTATAGTAACATGCTAAAAAAAAAAATTCCAAGATGAAATATGTATAGTAAAATGCTAAAAAATATAAATTTCTAAGATGAAATATGTATAGTACAGGAGTCTCTCCAAACTGCAGCCCGTGAGGCCCTCTCATGCGGCCCGTGGAGACCTTTATGTCTATGGATGAAAAATTACGGAAATTTACGTGTATCCTGCCAAGATCAGCTGCTGCTAAATTTTTCTATCTCTGAGAGTTGAGAGGGAACAAACAACTCTGACCCAGATTCAGAATAAAGGAGCGTTATTGATATGGGTCACTGATTGTTACATGTCCGACATACAGTCGGACATATTCTTAGTATCCAGTCCACCCAGTCTATAGTATAGGAGCAGTCAACCGTGACTATAAGACAAAGCCATTGAGTTGCAAGCAAATTACCTCCTTAGGGACAAGTTCAAAGAAGGACTGGTGGGTTTTACCAGCTTTTGCCCAAGGAAGACTTTTCTAATGTCAAAACCTTTGCATCAAGGTACCTTTCAATCTTTGGAACAACATACCTGTGTGAACAAACATTTTCAAGAATGAAAATACGTGAAGAACAATTTGAGAACAAACTTGTCTGATGATAATCTCAGGTCACTGCTGATGTTAGGGACATCAAATCTAAAGCCAGAAATGTCTGCTATTTTGGCATTCAGGAAACAATTTCACCATTCCCACTAATACAGGTGTTCATGGTGTAGTGTATCAATGTGTTATTAAATAATAACTGAATAAAATTGTTACAAATATGAGAAAATATTAATAATTTTTTTTTCTCCCTCTAAGTATTTTTTAACTATAAACTAAGTACGAAACAGCTAAGTTAATTAAAAGAGGGACAGGGGTGAAAATGACCACTTTGTCTAAACATTAGCTTTAAGTTCGTGTTGGGGAATGGAAAAGATATAATTAGCTTGCAAGAGAATGCTGGCTTGACCCTCTGCGGTCAGGACACCACGCTCATAAATATATGTCAGCGTAGGGCCAGCGTACGGAATTCGTGAGCGAGCGCTGGCGTCCCAATTATGTCCGTGACGAAGGCAGACTGAGTTTTTGAAATGTAAACATCTTTTTTTTTGAACCACCACTATAAATGTTCGGTAGTAGGTTGATATTGATTGTTATTGTGAAGTTATTGTTTTGTGAAAGTACTAGTGAAATAGAAGTTGAGTTATTGGAAAGTTAATCATTGTATGTTAAGTTAAAAAGGGTTGGTCTGTGTGTACAATCATGTCGTGCTGTGAATTAATTAATGTACGGTTAGCCAGGTGGCCATGAGCTGCCAGTAAATGTAGTTTTAAAATAAAATAGGAGTAGGACCCTTGCTCTGAGATTTTATTGTGCTCTGGGTTAGGCTAGGTAGGTCAAATGGATACGTAAATCTCGAGTGCCAACTGGGAACTTGATACTTGTGGCACTAATAGGAGTGGACCTTCAGGACGGTCAGAATTATTCGTCAACACGCACAGTGCCGTGCTGGTTATGAATGGGGGATAGCGTGTGTGGAGGGGTGTGTTCTAGTCACCTCATAGAAAGTGACGTACAAGAGTTGGTGTATAAAAAGGGGATATGGAGACAGAAACGATGAGAAAACGAGAACAGACATCAGGGATGTAGTGTTCGATAGGGGATGAGAAGTCCTCAGTTCTCCCTGCTTTGGTACCAAGAAAACTCTTTGAAGTTGGGAGGCAAGCAACTAGAGGGTTCTTGGATCCTGCATCAGAGTGCCAGACGTCACCCGACTGTGTATGAAAAAACGCGCCGTAACGGCCGTCCAGTTTTAGGTGAGCCAATCAATAGGATAGCCACCTGGGTTTCAAAGACTCTGTGCAACGACCGCGGACAATCGATTATTTTCCAGGCAGAGATATATTCCTGGTGGAAGTTTAATGTTGTCGCGCACGGGAGATGATGCAGAAGGAAGCAGTTGCGATTATGTGAGACATATCGCAGAAAAACGGCCAGGTTGACCGTTAAGGAGTGAGAAGAGAAGCGAAACGAAGTAATGAATAAGTGAGGAGAAATAGGCCTAACGAGGAGCGTAACAGTGGCAGTGAAGGCTACTGTATTTGGGTTCCAGGGAGCGGACCCGTGTCGAGACGTCGACGGTGTTTTTGAGCATCTTTAACCCCCCCCCCCCCCCAGCGCAAGAAGAAAGTGACAGTAACCGTGTGAGCCCAGCACAAGGAGAGCGTGACAGTACCAGTGAGTAAAAGAAAATTCTAATTAGAGTAGAAATCTCAGAGCACAAAACTAAAACTTAGAACTAAAGCATAGGACTCTTAAACATTAAACCTAGAATTAAAATTAAACCTTCATATAAGATAATGTTGATGGAACTTTTGGAGACTCACGAGAAATGACATTTGTTTATTATTAATGAACTTTGATACGAGAGCGGTGGCACCGGGACATATAGATAATAACTGTGACATTATGTTATGAAATGTTTAGGTTACTCTAAAAGGTGTTACGGCATATAGAAATTGAATTTTGTATCTTTTTTTATTTTAATTCATCATTCATCATTTTTCTTTCTTTCTTCCCCCGTTTTCCCATGGGTGCGAGTGTGGATGGCTGACTGACTAACCAACGTGCGAGAGGGAACCCATAGACAAATAAATATAAATATATACTCTGACATTGCGGCTTTCCCCTGTCTATGGTTTCGAAAGAGCGATTGCTGTCGTTGTTATTTGTTGTGTCGTCTGTGCCGTCTACACTTCACCCTTACCCGTATGCACGCACACATGCAAAACACGTCGGCAATACGTAACCTACACGCAGAAATAAAATTCGAGCCAAATAACCATCTTGGTGTCCTGTGTGTGGATTTGTGATTATATTTACGCAAGTCCTACGTGGAGCCGGCAAGCCACCACCCTCCCCTCATCCGAGAGAAGGTGGGTGGCGACAAGTGGTGACCCGCTGACGTGATAGGTAAAAATTGTTTTGCGGTGTGTTTGCATCATTTCTCTTTCTGCTATCTATCTCATGTAGTATCATCATATTTTGCAGTTATGATGGTTACAGTATTTTGATTTAAAGAAAGTGGTGAATTAGTATTTGATATCTTTTTGATGCTTTAATTTTTGAAAACTTGTTTTGATGTATTCTGCCTTTAATTTTTATTTTTGCGTGTAACTATTTCATGATTTATTTTGAGAGCACCGGTATTTGCAAACCGCACTGTAGGCCGACAAATTCGTTTTTTGACTAGGCCGAAAGAAAAGCAGTTAAACGCCTATTCAAAGAGGCGATCCGAGCTTTATGTCTCCGCTTTATTATCGAGGATATTTGTTTCATGAAGTCGCAATAAGTTTCGAAATTCTATGTGAATATTAATGCCGATAGAGATCGTATATTCTATTTTTGATCTTTGACTCAGACCTTTTTGAAAGTCCGTTACAGTTTTAAATATTCCGCTTTCGTGTACTCAGGGAGAGTACCTAATATTTTTGAGATTGTTTTCTATGGTACTTAGAGAGAAGTACATTGTGTTTTGCGTCAGTTTTGGAAACTGAGCCGTTATATGTTTGAAATTTGAGTTTGGGGCCGGTATTGTAGAAACCGCGTATATTCGTTGTTGACGGCAGTGGGGCCGTGTGCATATATTTTTGTTGTCGAAAACCTTGGAAGTCGTACATAAACACATTTTCCCCCCATTTGAGTAAAGTCGTGTGAAACTAGGAAAAAAAAAAAAAAAATGGCTGACCTAGTGAAAGCAAAAAAGGAGTTCTTGGCGATAGGTAAGGAGCTTGGCTATGAGAAGGAGGAATTGAAACAATACATTGAGGACGAAATAACCAAGTGGTATGAGACGGAAAGAGAGTCTCGGGAGTTGAAAGAGATGGAGATTCAAGCCGCAAAGGACCTTGAGTTATTAAGGCAAGAAAGCGAGGAGAAAAGACTGAAAGCCGCAAAAGACTTAGAGTTACTTAAGCAAGACGCAGAAGATAAAAGAATGCAAACAGAAAAGGGGAGTAAAGATGAGGAGTTAAGGTTACAACAGGAACAACTAGACTTGGCCAAAGAGGAATTAAAAATCAGGGAGAAGATATTGGATAGCAATGCAAAACATCAGTCCGAACAAAGTAGACCGAAAACCCGACTAGCGTTTTTTAACCCTGAAGTAGAAACGATAGACGAGTTTCTAACACGGTATGAAAGCTTTATTGCAGATCTTAACTACACAGATAACGAAAAGAAGAGACAACTTGGGCAAATGCTACAGGGTGAAAGTTCACGCGCTTTCATAGATTTAACACGTGATCCAAATATCTCATTTTTAGATCTTAAGTCCGGGTTAATGCGAACATTCCAATGCACCACTGAGGGCTTCCGTAAAATGTTTAGGGGCTCTATGCCGAAATCTGGCGACACGATGCAAGCATTCGGTGCACGCTTACGACACTATCTTGATAGGTGGATTGACCTCGCAGGTATCTCAAAAACCTTCGAGGGCCTATTCGATTTGGTACTCAGAGACCAATTTATTCAGTGCCTGCCGCGCACAATGGCATCGCATCTACGACGTTGCTTACCCACTACATTCACAGACATGGTCAAGATGGCTGACCTATATAATGACCACCCTGACCCAGTGTACAGGCCTGACACAGGCAATAGCGCGCCGTACTTTCGAAAACAGCACATATCTAGGCCACGCCCACCTTCAACGCAAACGGGAAGGCCCGTTGTGAATCAGCCCACTCACATTAGGACACAGCCGACAAATCGCCCATCGCGATTGGGTTTTCCCACAGTGACTTGTTTTACTTGCCATAAGAAGGGCCATGTATCTCGCGATTGTACAACACCACGCGATGTGAAAGTCTGTATCAGCACACCGGGTAAACTTAAGACACATACGGGTACAGTGAATGGGCAACACACCAGCATTTTAGTTGATACTGGTGCATCTGCTAACTGCGTAGATTCTAAACTGGTACAACCCAAACAATTCTTGAAAGGGACCATCCGTATCAGGTGCGTTATGGGTCATGTCAGCTTATGTAAACGGGCTACAGTAAATGTTACATCTTCCGTATTTTCGGGTACCACTACAGCAGCAGTAGTCGATGGCTTAGAGTTTGGCATGATATTAGCAGCTGAACAAGTACATAAAAGTACTGATGATACATTTCCCGTCTACCCAGTGACAACACGAGCACAACACAAACGGGAAAAGAAAGGGCCACCCGCTTTGAAGATTGTTGAAACAACTTTCCCTCAGTTAACCACAGCCCAATTGAGTCATCTTCAACAAGAGGACAAGAGCCTGTCCCCCTCATTAAAGCTAGCAAGGGACAACAGTAGCATATCTACCAAACAGAATACGGTGACATACTTCACCAAAAACGGGTTAGCTTTTAGGCGCATAGAATCGAAAGGGGGTGATAATCGATCCTCAACATGTTTACTCACACCAAAACCACTCAGGCACCTAATCCTTTCCTTAGCCCATGATTCCATTATGTCCGGGCATCAAGGCACCCGTCGAACTGAACAACGAATCCGTGAAGATTTTTTTTGGCCAGGACTGGGAAGAGATGTTCGCGAGTATGTACGCACTTGTGCACAATGCCAACAACACATAGATAAAGGGCGTGTAAAGAAAGTTCCCCTTGAAATTGTACCAACTGTTGAAGAACCTTTTGCAAAAGTTGCCGTAGACATCATTGGACCTATCATACCAGCAGCAGAGGGAGGGTATCGCTATATCCTTACAGTGGTTGATTATGCAACACGTTATCCAGAGGCCATTGCCCTGAAAAACATCACCTCAATCGAAGTAGCGGATGCACTCTTAGACATATTTTCTCGTACAGGGGTACCGCGTGAAATATTAAGTGATCAAGGAACTCAATTCACGTCAGCAATGATGGAGGAAACAATGCGCCTCCTCGCCTGCAAACAGTTATTCTCATCACCATACCATGCACAGTCTAATGGTCTCGTTGAACGTTTCAACGGAACGATAAAGAAAATGCTCGTTAAGATGGCATCTGAACAACCAGAACAATGGCCACGTTTCCTTTCGCCATTATTATTTGCATATCGAGAGCTACCGCAAGAGAGCACAGGATTTTCACCTTTTGAGCTGTTGTATGGCCGACAACCCCGGGGTCCCCTAAAGCTACTTAAAGAAGCACTTACAAAAGGAGACACTGTTACAGACACCAAAGACATACACACCTATGTAGCCGAGTTACGTCAGAGGTTAACTGAAACGTGCCGAATTGCGCAAGAAAACATTCGTGACAAGCAACCCCGCTACAAACGGAATTTTGATCGCAGCGCTAGTGAACGTGACCTCAAACCGGGTCAACAGGTGCTTCTCTTACGTCCCACGCACAACAACCGAATGCAGATGCATTGGCGAGGCCCATATTGCGTCATCAAACGTGTAAAACTAAATGACTATGTCATTCAGATAGGTAACAAACAAAAGATCTACCACATCAATATGCTAAAACAATTTTTCGAGCGAAATGACGAGAGTACACACACAGTGAATGTAGCCTTAATCCAACTCGAGGACAACAACTTTAACACTGACACGATGTCAGTTGAGACAGTAGATACCTCTAACCCTAACGTTGTAATCGACCAAGTTGAAATTGATTCAAACTTAACGCCCAAACAGCATGAAGAAATGCGACACTTACTCCAAACACATGCACGCATATTCACTGACCAGCCAGGACACTCTAACCTAGTTGAACATCGTATAAAATTATCAAGTGACAAGCCAGTACGACTCAAGCAGTACCCACAAAAATTCGAAAGTACTAAATATATAGCTGAACAAGTACGTGAAATGGAAAGGCAAAGAGTAATTGAACCCTCTCAATCACCATATTCCTCACCCGTTATCCTAGCAAAGAAAAAAGATGGCACACTCCGGTTCTGTGTTGATTACCGGCAGTTAAATCAGATTACTGAATTCGATGCTGAACCTATCCCAAATCAAGAAGAACTCTTTTCACGCTTGACCAAGGCTACCTACTACTCAAAATTTGATATGTCTCGTGGATATTGGCAGATTTCGGTAGCCATAGAGGATAGACCCAAGACAGCTTTCCCCACACCATTAGGTCTCTACCAATTTTGTAGAATGCCATTTGGCCTGGCCAATGCCCCCGCCACTTTTGCGCGATTTATGCGAAGATTACCACTAGAAACTGTCAATGCCTTAAATTTTTTTGACGACATTCTAGTGGCTACTGAAACATGGGAGCAACACCTACACTCAGTGAGTGGCTTGCTTGACATACTTGAACAAAATGGACTCACAGTTAAACCATCTAAGGTGCGTGCTGGATTTAAAGAAGTAGAATTTCTGGGGCACATTGTGAGTGGAGGGCAAATTAGCCCTAACCTAGATTTGACTGCTGCTATAAATAACATGGCTGTGCCAACTACCAAAAAGCAAGTCAGGGCAGTCCTAGGCCTGGTAGGCTATTATAGAAAATTCGTCCCCCAGTTTAGTACGCTCATGAAACCATTGACTGACTTAACGAGCAGCAAACAGCCTACTAAAGTGCGCTGGACAGATGAGTGTAGTGCAGCCTTCACGAAAATAAAGGAGGTTCTAACTAGTAAACCAGTCCTCCAACTACCTGATTTTGATAAAGGGTTTATTGTGAGAACAGATGCCTCAGATGATGGCCTCGGTGCCGTACTCCTGCAACAGGTAGATGGTGACTACCTCCCGGTCGCTTACGCATCCAAGAAGTTACTAGACCGTGAAACGCGTTACTCTACAATCGAGAAGGAATGTCTGGCAGTCGTGTGGGCATTGAAAAGGTTCGGTGCTTATTTATATTCAAAACCATTCATTCTACAGTGCGACCATCGCCCGCTAACATACCTGCGTAGTAGTGCATATGATAACGCTAGACTGACTAGGTGGACGTTGCTATTGCAGGAATATAATTTCATCGTGGAACATATTCCTGGTCGAGAAAACACAGGGGCCGATGCATTGTCTAGACACCCAATAGACACAGTATAAATGAATTTCGCGAAGCAGAATAATTTAATTGTTTGGATTGTAATTGACTGTTGAAAAAAAAAAATTTTATATTGTTGACCTACACTTATCTCGTAAGCTTCGGTCAAAATTAAAGGGGGGCGTGTTACAAATATGAGAAAATATTAATAATTTTTTTTTCTCCCTCTAAGTATTTTTTAACTATAAACTAAGTACGAAACAGCTAAGTTAATTAAAAGAGGGACAGGGGTGAAAATGACCACTTTGTCTAAACATTAGCTTTAAGTTCGTGTTGGGGAATGGAAAAGATATAATTAGCTTGCAAGAGAATGCTGGCTTGACCCTCTGCGGTCAGGACACCACGCTCATAAATATATGTCAGCGTAGGGCCAGCGTACGGAATTCGTGAGCGAGCGCTGGCGTCCCAATTATGTCCGTGACGAAGGCAGACTGAGTTTTTGAAATGTAAACATCTTTTTTTTTGAACCACCACTATAAATGTTCGGTAGTAGGTTGATATTGATTGTTATTGTGAAGTTATTGTTTTGTGAAAGTACTAGTGAAATAGAAGTTGAGTTATTGGAAAGTTAATCATTGTATGTTAAGTTAAAAAGGGTTGGTCTGTGTGTACAATCATGTCGTGCTGTGAATTAATTAATGTACGGTTAGCCAGGTGGCCATGAGCTGCCAGTAAATGTAGTTTTAAAATAAAATAGGAGTAGGACCCTTGCTCTGAGATTTTATTGTGCTCTGGGTTAGGCTAGGTAGGTCAAATGGATACGTAAATCTCGAGTGCCAACTGGGAACTTGATACTTGTGGCACTAATAGGAGTGGACCTTCAGGACGGTCAGAATTATTCGTCAACACGCACAGTGCCGTGCTGGTTATGAATGGGGGATAGCGTGTGTGGAGGGGTGTGTTCTAGTCACCTCATAGAAAGTGACGTACAAGAGTTGGTGTATAAAAAGGGGATATGGAGACAGAAACGATGAGAAAACGAGAACAGACATCAGGGATGTAGTGTTCGATAGGGGATGAGAAGTCCTCAGTTCTCCCTGCTTTGGTACCAAGAAAACTCTTTGAAGTTGGGAGGCAAGCAACTAGAGGGTTCTTGGATCCTGCATCAGAGTGCCAGACGTCACCCGACTGTGTATGAAAAAACGCGCCGTAACGGCCGTCCAGTTTTAGGTGAGCCAATCAATAGGATAGCCACCTGGGTTTCAAAGACTCTGTGCAACGACCGCGGACAATCGATTATTTTCCAGGCAGAGATATATTCCTGGTGGAAGTTTAATGTTGTCGCGCACGGGAGATGATGCAGAAGGAAGCAGTTGCGATTATGTGAGACATATCGCAGAAAAACGGCCAGGTTGACCGTTAAGGAGTGAGAAGAGAAGCGAAACGAAGTAATGAATAAGTGAGGAGAAATAGGCCTAACGAGGAGCGTAACAGTGGCAGTGAAGGCTACTGTATTTGGGTTCCAGGGAGCGGACCCGTGTCGAGACGTCGACGGTGTTTTTGAGCATCTTTAACCCCCCCCCCCCAGCGCAAGAAGAAAGTGACAGTAACCGTGTGAGCCCAGCACAAGGAGAGCGTGACAGTACCAGTGAGTAAAAGAAAATTCTAATTAGAGTAGAAATCTCAGAGCACAAAACTAAAACTTAGAACTAAAGCATAGGACTCTTAAACATTAAACCTAGAATTAAAATTAAACCTTCATATAAGATAATGTTGATGGAACTTTTGGAGACTCACGAGAAATGACATTTGTTTATTATTAATGAACTTTGATACGAGAGCGGTGGCACCGGGACATATAGATAATAACTGTGACATTATGTTATGAAATGTTTAGGTTACTCTAAAAGGTGTTACGGCATATAGAAATTGAATTTTGTATCTTTTTTTATTTTAATTCATCATTCATCATTTTTCTTTCTTTCTTCCCCCGTTTTCCCATGGGTGCGAGTGTGGATGGCTGACTGACTAACCAACGTGCGAGAGGGAACCCATAGACAAATAAATATAAATATATACTCTGACATTGCGGCTTTCCCCTGTCTATGGTTTCGAAAGAGCGATTGCTGTCGTTGTTATTTGTTGTGTCGTCTGTGCCGTCTACACTTCACCCTTACCCGTATGCACGCACACATGCAAAACACGTCGGCAATACGTAACCTACACGCAGAAATAAAATTCGAGCCAAATAACCATCTTGGTGTCCTGTGTGTGGATTTGTGATTATATTTACGCAAGTCCTACGTGGAGCCGGCAAGCCACCACCCTCCCCTCATCCGAGAGAAGGTGGGTGGCGACAAAAATAATATTAAATAAATAATTAAAAACAACATCCATGTTTTGATTCTTTTTTATTTGGACCTCGAATGTGTAGTTGGCCCCTGAACTGCTGTTTGATAGTTAATGTGGCCCTAGGGCTGAAATGTTTGGAGACCCCTGGTATAGTAACATGCTAAAAAAAAAATTTCCAAGATGAAATATGTATAGTAACATGCTAAAAAATATAAATTTCCAAGATGAAATATGCATAGTAACATGCTAAAAAATATAAATTTCCAAGATGAAATATGTATAGTAACATGCTAAAAAGAAAAGTTCTGAATCATCGTTAGTAACTGTAATATGTTTAGTAAATACAGTGACTGTAACATATATACTTGTGAAATGCAGGAGGAGGGAAAGGTGTGAAGAGAATAAAATGTTGTTTAATTAATTCCTCCCTTGGTTGCCTAAAAACTTAACCCGGTTTCCCAATCATGCACACACTTTCAGGAAACAAATACAAAGGGCGGACAATGAATGACAGCATCACACAAGTCTAGCCTTATATTAAAAACACATATAATATTTAATCTACCTCTAGCACCCAAACTCCCTATGTAAATGAAGTCCCTATGACATATATGAACATGACAGGATGAGAAACAGTCAATATTTATAAAACTTTAAAGGAATTTAATAAAGAAAAAATTAAGTGAAATAGAAATAAACAAGATAAAATGTCCATAGTGCACAGTCTATTGTAAGCAGGAGCAATGTCTTTTTCAGAGTTTTTCTTTTGCAATTTATTTTTCACTGATGGCCAAAAGAAAACCCATCCCTCGGCTATTTACAAGCATCAGCATTAGTGGTGCCAATGGGTACCCAGGTGCCCATTGTCTTGCTAATACCCGGGTAGTAAAATTGAGAATGGGTATGAGAATGGTAATGCAGCCATTATGTCTATACATGATTTAGCACACTCCTCCTCCGGTCACACTCGCATCCCACCTGCTAAATCATGCCGGCCGTGGGTTGGCTTACACACTGAACAGCCGATATACCTAGATCTAATTATTTACGACATAGATCACCAATCACCATAGCTCACGCCCTTTCTTTTCGCTTGTGGTTATTGTGCTCATTAACAAGTGTAGATACTGATGTTAATAAGACTTCGGTAAACAAACCTGCCAATAAATTAAATAATAACATAATATTTTTAACAAGGAGAAGTCATCGTCTGTGTAGGGTCAAGCCAAGCGATTGGATAGTGACATGGTGAAATGCAATCTGTGCGATGAAATTCTATCGGCGAAGGGTGATTGAACTTGATGCCTTATTTTTAAATAAGTTATTGTTGTTGACATTTTTTTTAGTTTTAGTTTACTTTAATTTATGTAATGATTATTAATATTAAAAATAAAAATGTGCATTGTACATATAAAGATAATAGTAATAGTACTATTAGTAAGTCATTAGATGCATACTTTTGGTTACTGTGTGAAATAGAGCGTTTATGTAATGATTGATAATATTAAAAATAAAATTCTGCATTGTACATATAAAGTAGTATTAGTTAAGACTTTAATATATTTAATTTGAGTTCCATACAGTGTTTTCATGATCTAAACAAATTTAACAGAGTTGGACTTAAAAGAGGGTGAGCTGAAAAATCTAACAAAAAATAAAATGTTCTCAAAACATCTCAGTGAGTAAAATTTAATTTGCTGCAGTGAACATTAATTAATATCACTGACAGAACAGAAGAACTGAGCATTAAATTATATATCTAATAATTTTTTTTAAAAATACAGTGAAATAATTATCTGGTTAGTGCAACCCAAACTACTGATTTAAAATTTTAAAAAACTATTCTAAGAATTTATAACATTTTTACTAACTTAAACATATCTTTTTGCCACTCTCTGAAATCCAGCTGTCTGTCTTCATTGACATCAGCTTCCTGTAGAATCTGTTGAATATCTGAAATCTTGTCTTTTTTAAGATTCAGTGAAATTAAAAAGTTCTGAAAAATCTGTGCAAAATAAAAACAACAAATAATTAATCTTTAGAAAGAAATCAACGTCAAATATGTGGCATTAAACAGAAACATTTCATAAGGCAAAAAGTCAAGAAAAATAAGATAATGCGCATTATTTACAACTGTGTTCACTTTGCAGCTAGTCCTACTTTACCTGATTACAAATAGCACTCTATCTTTATGAATAGATAAGAAATTTAATGTCACATTTAGTTTGGATGTAGTCAACAGCCTGTCCTACTTTATCTGATTATATATAGCACTTTAACTTTACGAACAGATAAGAAATTTAATGTCACATTTAGTTTGGATGTAGTCAAAAGAATTAGCAGGCATTTACAGCACTGATGTGACAGATTTATCAAGACTACATGTACATGCAATGTATTCAGTTTAACTCAACCAGCAATGTTATATTATTTGTAACAGAATTAATCAAATCTAATAAGTTTATTTATATATTACCTTTAAATGTTATTCATTGAATAAATCTACAAGAATCTGAGTATGGCTGAAGTGTTGTTGAAGCAAGGATGGAGGGATTAGAAGTTATGTAAAAAAATTTTCACAACCCCACCCTATAAAATAATTTGTTAATTTCTAACATATTAAGATACCTTAAAAATTGACATTTGTTCTCTTATAGTTTTAAAATGTAGCTTTTAGGAGGAAAATAGCATAACTAATAGCAAATTATAGTTATTAAGTTACACTTGATGTATCTCTTTCCCCCCTCCCCCCCCACCCTCCCCCACCTCACCAATGCTACAAAAGCAGTTTATTTGCTTTTTGTTATGAGATAAAAATTAATTACAATGAAATAAAAACTTAACCTCAGTTAGTTATTTGAGAAAATTAATGCCTTCCTAACTACTTTTTGTCCACATTCACCCTTAGCTTATCCCGCTAACACCACAGACTACTGGTAATTTGTGCTTGCTTCTATAATTTAAAATTAAATCCGTTATATCTTTTTCATTAGTGGAGTGCAGGATATTAGCAGATTGAGCTGAATTTAACATTGAAGCAAGTATTTCCGCAGTCACACTGGAAGATGCCATGGTACTAAAGATCGCGAATCAGCGATATTTATGTCATGTGACAGAAACAGTGAGTCACAGACAGGGATTTTCTATCTTAGTCACATATTGTTTATATGTGTACATCTGTTTTTAAAGCTCCCATTAGTTGTCTATTTAAAAATTATCCACTAGTTGGCCACAGAATTCAGTTGAGACAAACATCTTTTTTCGATTCATGTATAGTTTAGTGAGCTTATACAAACTTATCCACTAGTTGGACACAGAGTTCAGTTGTTGAGACAAAGACCTTTTGCTTCATGTATAGTAGAGTGAGCTTATTCAAATGAAAGAGGGTGAACAAGGTGTGCAAAAAGAGTGAAATTACAGGCATTCTCAAACAAAATATTTGATGGTTGGCTGCTTGAAATGCATTTTAAAAATATTTTAGGGCTAAAATATAGTGTTTGCTTGATGAAATATAGGGGCAAGAAAGATTGCAAAATTATATCGCAATGAAAATCCCAAAACTCATAACCTAGCCCCCTTTCAGCTATTCTCATTGCTTTCTCCATTTGAGCCTAGGGACATTACGACTCATTCCATGGTGGAGATATACATATAAAGAAATTCCTCATTTTAGTTTTGATACTACTAATAAAAGTACTTACTTTTACCCTGAGTAGAATATATTAAATATGAAGCAATCAATAAAGTTTCTTTTTGTTAAATTCAAGTTGTCTTGGAAGTTTCTCTTCCATAACTCTATTCAAAATTATTTTCTAATGGGGAAAAAGTGAAATTTAATTTACAGGAGATAATCTGTAAAGAAATGATTGCTGAAAAAAATCATATAATTCTTTCCCTTTCAACTGGTAATACTTGAGGGGAAAACATATTTAAGTGTGCCACAAGAGGATGATACCATTAGAGTATCAAAGTGCTGTAAAAACTTCTCATGGCATTACTTCAAAGAGCTGATGCTTAACTGAATATCTCTCTCTCTATATATATACCTGTCCTCAAATTACAACAGGGTTAGGCTTCAAGAAACTAAGCTAATTTAGTTATAAGTTGAATCCCTCCCCACTTACTGACTTACATATTTCCATTATATCATAATTTGTTACAAGTCATACACTGTACAATAAATAAGAGGGTTGAAATAAAAGAACAAATGAGAGAGAGATGTTCTAAGCAGCAAGATGTTCGTGTGTATGTGCTGACATAAAATTTTATATCAGTACCACATAAAACATTAATATTTTTTTACTTATATTCATTTGTATATCAGAATCATTTAGCAATGTGAAAGTCCTTGAAAATGTATTTTTTCAACATTTTCCCCCACAATTTTGAATTAATTATTTTGTAGCCATCTTAAGTGTGAGTCATAATCAATTACCTATATCATAATTTGAGAAGAGTGTGTGTTTTGTGTGTGTGTGTGTGTGTGTGTGTGTGTGTGTGTGTGTTTTGTGTGTGTTTTGTGTGTGTGTGTTTTATGTGTGTGTGCATGCGTGTGTGTGTTTTACATAAACCTTTATTAAAGTACATGTAAAACAAAAAAAAAACCTTCTTGAAGAAGTCTGCAACCCCAAACTCATCCCTCATACTGGCCATATCAGATTTCACTTCAGAATAGGTGTCATTGATGATGGCAAGGAACATGTTGATGAGAACAAAGAAGACAAAGAAAACAAACAGCAAGAAGAATATGGGGCCCAATATGCGGTTGGCAGTTTCGAGCTGGTTGAAGTCAAAATCACCCAAGATAATACGAAAAAGTGTGAAGCTAGACATATAAATGAAGAATATTAAGTTTCACTGTCTTGGGTATTTTTATTATGACTGAACTATAAAGTCTTTATGCAAATAAATGAACAAAATAACTGGAAAATAAAGCATTGTAAGTGAATATAACACTGTAGTCTTTGTTTTAAAGTTTTAAAAAAATCCGAGTCACCCAAGTAAAAAAATCTTTCAAACCATACATTTTCTTGAGCTCAGTGACTTACCTATTTATCGCCCCACCCCCCACCCCCAACCCACTGCACAAAATTTAATCTAATAAAAAACCCAACTAAAGTCATGTACTTTCTAGATTGGTACAAAAATGACAAACTGTTGTTAGCAAGGAAAATAATATATTTTTGATGGCAGAGTTTCAGAGTATGAAAAGGCAAAGTAACAAAAATTAAAATTAAAACTCACAAAGTATTGTGGAAAGTGCTGAAATCTTGTAACTGGGATCCGAACACCAGGTAGCCAAATTGGGTGAAAGCCAAAAAAATGATCATGAACATGATAAGAAAACCTGCCAGATCTTTGGAACATCGATTGAGGGTGTATGTCAGCTGTACCATGGTCTTGTTGATGCTGATAAACTTAAATATCTAACATCCAAAGTGAAAAATTAAAGAGTAGTGAGTTATACAACAAAGAGTTTTTCTAAGTAAAATAAATTGTTTATGAATACTTATGAGATGTGTATACAGTAGGAGTATAGTTACTAATCACAAATAAACAAGCCAAGTGGAAGGGGCTGTTAACTTCCAAGGGCAAAAATACAATTCAGTAAGAGAACCATGAATAGATGGTGAGGATTTTCCTATGCAATTTAAAAACTGGTTTGCTAATAAATATATATAATGTAACTCCTTACATACAACATGAAATCCACTGCATAATGTATATATACACAGTTGGATTTGGGTTGCAGCAGTCTAGATTTGTCTGCTAATATACAAATGACCCCTCTAAAGCACTTTAAAAAAAAATTCTAACCTATTTAGCATCATGTGTTCCTGATGAACTGAGGTAACTAGTTTCAACACAAATGTATGCCACTTAGCAACACTAAGGTGTAGGGATCAAGCATTTTTTTAATTCAGTGCATGATCTCTTTCACTGTTTAAAGCTGAGTGGGCCAACATACAGACCATCAGTATAGAAATTCCGACTTGTGCACAAATCGGGTGCCAATCTCTGAAACCTTGTTCTTGTAGTGCTGAAGAGTATGCCCAGAGGCCAGACGTAGAGGCTGTTCACTCATATAGGCATCATGTCTAAGACTTGGCAACACATTAATAAACATCTTCCTGTACCTATATTTTCACCATCCAACCTAAATTAGGTAGTGTCGAAGTCAAAGTCTTAGCCTCCCTGCTTTTATTTTTATCCTGTATTTATATTTTCACCATCCAACCTAAATTAGGTAGTGTCGAAGTCAAAGTCTTAGCCTCCCTGCTTTTATTTTTATCCTGTATTTATATTTTCACCATCCAACCTAAATTAAGTAGTGTCGAAGTCAAAGTCTTAGCCTCCCTGCTTTTTTCATATTATACTTAACTCCTAGAGGCATTAGAGAGTACTTAAGGAGATATTACACTTGGATCAGCAAATAGTGAACTATTTCTTTTCTTGTACTCCCTCATGGGAATGGTCATATGGGCCCTTAGTTCCAATTCATATGACTTGTAAACTAATATTCTTTCCCTATCGGACATTTATCTGGTATGTGTTCAGGAAAACTTATTTTACTTTAAAAATTACTTTATGAATAAAGTTTTATTTTAAAAAATTGGTTAAGTGGTAATTTGCATCACATATTTTCATTGATATCTCTACAAAATACATCTTAACAGTTGAAAGGTAAAACATATTTAAAATGATTGAATAATAACTTCATTTGCTTTTACTTTTATTAACTCCAATCACACAAAAAAAATTAAATAAAACTCATATAGCAAAGTGATTAATCGGGACAATAAGACTATCTCGTTCAAAATTTCTGATTTACGAGTTATTTATCATACATATAGTTTTCCTGCCCTGTCCATCTGTGAAACGCATTCATTCTAGCACATGGGAGTAATTTGGAGCAACACTAAAGCATCCTTGACCTTTAAGCACGTGGAAGTTTTTCTCACATGGCCAGCTTTATTGCATTGTTGTGTTCACAAACTACTCATAAAAAAAAAATCCAACGGTCAAGGTAATTTGCTAAATGATGCTTGAATTTTCACTCATAATGTGACTTATAATGTAAAAATAATAACTGAGCAGTAAGCAACTGTCAGCAGGCATTTAGAAAGGGAATGATAGATAGAATGATACAGATTTAACTCCTGAAATGTTTCAGCAAACCCATTGCACACCACACAATCAAATACACTATGATGTCGTCAGTACAGACACAGGCACTGAGTTTAATTTCATTCCACTGATTGACCCAGCAACACACTTTTTTTTTTTTACTGTTGCCTGCCTGTAATATGTAATGATGAGTAGTGTGATAGGCACCCATCTTGAACGGCAGCTTAGGTAAGGTCAAGGTCATTTGCTAAATGTTGCTCAAATTTTCACTTGCAATGTGACTTGTAATCAAGCCTTCCAATAAACAAAATCATTTATATTTCTAGCAATGCATTCATTTTAATTTTCAACCTATCATACTCTAGTGACCCAATATTATCCTTATAAGACTCCAACTGCCACAATAATATATTCATTGAAAAGTATATCAAATCAGTCCTTAACAGGTAGAAATACTTTTCTTTTATTTATGAAAAATAAAACTATATATTTATATATTGTTTATATTAATAATTAGTGTACATACACCAATGGTATTACCAATTTTTTAAAAAGTAAACACAATTATAATCCGAATAAACCTTTCAAAATACAATTAAAGCAAAAAGGAAATTAAAAGAAAATAAACTTCTAACAGTAATAAATTTAAAATAATTTTCAAATAAAGTAATATTAAAGTTAAAATAATTTTTTTAAATACAACAATAAGAAAAAGAAAAATTACAATTAATATTCATTTAAAAATAATAAGGGCAGCAAACATGTTTTTTATCAATAAAACATCTAAGAGAGAGAAAAGCAGCACACTATATATATATATATATATAGAGAGAGAGAGAGAGAATGCACTAGATATAGAAAGAGAGGCAATACACTAGATATTGAGAGAGAAAAGCAACACACTAGATATACATATGTGTGTGTGTGTGTCTATGAGAGAGAGAGAGAGAGAGAGAGAGAGAGAGAGAGAGAGAGAGAGAGAGAGAGAGAGAGAGAAGCAACATATTAGATATATAAAGAGAGAAAAGCAATACACTAGATATATAGTGAGAAAAGCCACTAGATATATAGTGAGAAAAGCAACACACTAGATAAAAGCCATCTAAAAATTGAGAGTAAAAGCAACTCAACTTTACCAAGAAAGCATAACAAATAGAGAGGAAAGCAATAGACTTTTCCTGTAAAATATAGAGAAAAGCAACATACTTTCATCTAAAAAGCATCTAAAAATAGAGAGTGAAAAAACCAATGCACTTTTAATTTAAAAAAAGCATTTAAAAAAATGAAGAAAAGCAACACACTTTAATCCAAATTAAGAAAGTGGCAATAGCAATAGCATTAGAAAATTGAAACTCCCAATAGCTCAGGCGCTCAAAATCAGCAAAGGTGTATGGATCATCCAGCAAAGCAGAGAGCTTCTTGTCAACCTCAATGGTGCGAAAAATGCCGAAAGCAACAGAGATAATGGAGATGATGTTCACCAGTGTGTCCAATATATTCCAGAAACTCGTGAAATAAGCAAACTTTTGCTGCTTGAGCTGCAAACAGTATAGGTGCTGTTGAAAATCATTTCAGTGGGCTGGATGAAAACATAATGAAATATGCATAGTATGAAAACAAATAACACAAAGTTCTAACTATTCAAGGAAACACAAAGTCCATCACATTCCCTTTTAAAAATACCATTTATTTCTTGACAAATAACATTTTTAACTTCATCTGAGTCTGCCTCACCATGGCTATAGCAGTAGCAATTCCTCTGCATGAGATACAAACAAATTATTTAGAAGATTCACACTCTTTTTTCCCTGTGTAGCTCTCATTACCATCAGTACTTAAACCATAATACTTGCAAAACTGCTAAAACTTAAGACTAGAATAATGATGCATCTATAAGCATGAACATTTTCAGTCAGACATTTTCTCCTAAAACAAAGTTTTAAAATTCAGCATACACTCTCTATTGTTTATGAAAGTCCATCTTGTTTGGCTGATATTACTGTATGTATTCCAATGAATCAGTTTGACAACATAGAAGATAACAAAGAGAGGCATGTGACTTGCTTTTCACTGATACAAATGAAACAATCCAAATTTGGCCTGTCTAAGAATCAAGGAAAGCAAACTCTTCTAAAGTGGGTGAAAACGCTTTTTGAATATGAAAACTGACCTTTTGTTTCTGTAGACATATATGATATTTGCTGAATTCAAGAGAATACCAGTATGTGCATTTAGCATTTAAAGGTATAGAGAACAGGATAGTTTTATTGTTAAAAAAATACATAGTACATATCTGAATTTAATATTGATTTTTAAAAAGCTACACTTTACTGTATATGATTTAGATATCTCCTTTACATCTTTACATCTCATTTTAATGCACTTATGAAGTATTCTAGAAAAAAGGAAGTACACTTTTTGGCCATGTAGTGCCCTGTGCTTTGTGCCCATGTTAGCTAATGTACAGTGCGAGAATATACACTTTTATCAGTATATGCTATTTGATGTACTTGTTAGCTAATGTACAGTGCGAGAATATATACTTTTATCAGTATATGCTATTTGATGTACTCGTTAGCTAATGTATAGTGCAAGGATATACATTTTTATCAATATTTGTATTTGATGTACTTGTTAATTGTATTAGCAGTTTATATATTTAGAAAGGATCTTTGATCTAGACTGGACCCATTCTTCTTGCCAAAGCACAGGGTGGTTCCAAGAGAAATATTTAATTTTTGTCTGACTCTCTAAGTTATTACCGCTGTCACTTGATGTTTGCTGCACACTTTGTCCCATGGGTCAAGGTATTTTCTCATGTCTACTCATTCATGGATGAAAACAGACTACTGTTAATCCCCTGGATCTTTAAAACCTCTGACTTCTCCATTCATATAGACCAAGGTTTTGCTCACTACAGGGTCAAGGTTGTATTTACAAATTGAATAATATATTTGCGTTTATATACATTTGCCCTACACTGTATTTTAACTGAAAAACATTTGGTTTGCTTCTCCTTTTAAATTGGGTGATTGGGCTAAATGTGTATGCATCCTTTTTACTTTCATGCCAGTGCACCTTTGCACTGCTTGAATCAATATATTTTACTATTTTACTATTTATTAACATGAAACCGGGCAAAATTTAATGAAAGTAAAACTTGATCAAATGTCAAATATCATTTGCCTTACTTCTACCAATGATCAGTTTATGCTTGAATTTTATTTTCAAATTAAAAAATACTCAAAATGGATGACTGGACTTTGTAGAACTAGAAAATGAATATCAGTCTCCTACTGCTCCGTGTTTTGATTTTTAAGTTTTTCATTTACTGCAGTCCAAGCCCATTTCTGTGAACTGACAACCATACATAATGACATGAAAAATACATAACGTACATGACTGCAGAGGTACAGTTTTCTGTGAAATGTTTGTAGAGATTAGTTAGATACATAGGAAAAATATCAAGTTGGCAAATGTTTGTAGAGATTAGTTAGATACATAGGAAAAATATCAAGTTGGCAAATGTTTGTAGAGATCAGTTAGATATATAGAACAATAGGAATGATCTTTGATCATTTTAGGTTGTTTTTTTTTTAAAAGAGAGACTCAAATCCAACTGATACTGCAGTCAGGAGTACTTTATATAATTTGTAATATTTTGCACCTACCAAAAAAAAAAGTTACTTATATTTTTTTCCTTACAAATGCAAAATGCACAAACATCATTTAGTTTATTTTTACCTCCAAAATCTCCTCTATAATATAGTACAAGATTAAAAGGCAGAAGAGACACTCGCAGACCAACACAACGTAGTCAGCAAAACTGATGTAACGAATCAGTTTGACTGTATGAAATGTCCATGATGGAACAGCACCCCCAGTTGCTGGAAACTCAACTACTAGCCTGCAAATTCAGCATATAAACAAAGTACTCTTTAAAAATACACATTATAAACTATCTTATCTACTTTATACTAACTTAAATTCTCCTACAACAAAAAACATAATAAATCTCAAATTTTAGTACAAATAATATGTATATTTCAAGTGTATTACTTAAGGGTTTACTTGACATTTAAACAGGAGAAGAGCCAAATTAGTGGATTTGATAATTTATAAACCCTTATTTTGTTCTTTTTGTTCATATTTAGCCATTGATTTTTATTAGTTAATAAAATAATATTAACAAAGGAATAAATTAGCATTTTAATTTAGTGTTCTGCTATTGTCAATCTTGATATATGTAGGGTATACAATAGGTTTCTTGGAAAAGAATTAATTTAATATTGGCCCTCACTTTCAACAGTGTTCAAGAAACCAGTATAAGTCACAGATGTGGGGAGGAAGGAAGGGGGCTTCCTATATTGTTACATCATTTAAGGATAAAATAAAATATCCTGCTTAAGTATTAATTATCAATAGCAAACCTACTTAAAAAGTATCAAATAAGAGTTTGTTGGTGGATAAAGCATAGTGACCCTCCATATCAGACCACGATTAGCTATAATTGTATATTCTATACAAAACTCTTTATAAAACAGAGTAGGAGATAAATAATCAGATCACAATTAGCTACATTAAAAAATCTTCAAAGAATAATGCTCAGCAAAAAGCAAACAAAAGCTCCCACAAAATAGTATGGACGATCTCTCTCTCTCTCTCACACACACACACACACACGCACATGCACGCACACACGCACACACACACACACACACACACACACACACACACACACACACACACACACACACCATTCAGAATGAGCAGTGAGAGGAAAAATGTGAATTTGCAGTTCTTTCAGTCAGTCACATTCCTTGCATGCCTGTCATAAAAACAGCATCTTTTCTTGTTGAGTATGATTCTAGCATTAAAAAAATACCCATTTTTCATATTTAATGTTCCCTAAAGGCAAGTCAACATGTACTTCATCTGATGTTTAGTCAAAGAAACAGTAATCTGCACTAGTATGAAGGAAAAACTGGCTGTACTAGACTTATTGAGAGCTGGTATGTTTTACTGTTTATCATTTGAGTGCTTTACAAATCAACAGTGTAATTTAGACTATGCGCAACTTTATATATTGATAGCAGATAAAATGTGCCTCCACCGTATTTATGTTTAAAAATCAGCTGAGACAACACTTTGGGATTTCAAAATGATAATCTAGAAAATGCACTAAAAAAATATACATATAAAATTATTAAAAACAAAATGTTGACTTTTCTAACTTTACAAAAAATGAGATCAGTGGAATTTATATTCAAGTTGTAAAGATAACACAAATACAAACCTGACAGCACAAAACAGATTTATGTTGGCATTGTAAGTAGTAAAGTCAATGAAAACAACTCGAGTACCACGACGAATCCAAATGTTGTCCAACAGGTACTGAATATAGTCTGCTGAACGGATTTTTGAATCCTTCAAGTCTGCAATATTTCCTGCACCACTGTAGGTTGACAGCAAACCCCAGTGAGATGAGCCCCCGAGCTCAGCCTCTGTCTTGTAGTACCATCTACAGAAACGGTTCCATATATTTTGGAAAGACTCCAAAAGTTTACCATTAAATAATGAAAAGGGTTAATAAGTGACATTCCACATAATTAATAAATAATCTAACTTTCTTCTGTAACAGATTTTATAATCTCAGCCAAGTCTACCTGACTACCTTAATTATCACCCCATACATTCTCATAGTGGGATGCTTACCTTTCTCAGAGTGAGATTCTAAGAATGGGACACATACTAGTCTTAGTAAAGAGATGAAAAATGCTGAAATCCATGTCTCCAAACAGCATGAGGGCTATTTTTTTTTGTCACTTTTCCTTTGACGACAATTCACCATACTTACTACCTTCAAGAAAATCTCCTTACTTGCCATTCTATGACCATCAGGTACCCTTTCAACAGAACTTAAAACAAAGTCTTGAAATGAAAACTTATACTTAATTGCTGATTGATGTAGTCATAGTAGCATCAGATATCCTCATGAAAAAGATACCAATTTATGAAGAAGGATAATCAAGTTACTGACTGAAATCAATATCACAGGATACATTTCTGAAATGTTGCTCCAGAAAGTGTATATTTTGATTCAGAACAAAGTAATGAAGGAGTCTGCCATGTTCCTAAAAGGTCCTGCAATACTCTCTGAATCTTCAATTTTTTTTATCTTGCTTGTAGTGACTGATGAAAGACAATATAATTATGGCAGTGGACATTTTGCAGCTGCTCCTTTACAAAGGTTATTAAATCTGTTGGATCTAAAGCAGTCTATTTGACTTTTCAATCCTTTTACACAACAAAATTCCAACTATTCTTCTGGACATTCATTCTTCTCATTGCAAAATTCATTACAGGTACTTTGGATGTCTACATGCAGCAGTTTCATTTACACTCATCTTGAAACATTGAAATGTTTTATCGTGTCCTAGCTTCTTTTTCCACCTTAGTGTCTCTTTAAAATTTGCCAATACTTTCTGAGCTGAAACTTCAAAGAAAGGGAGTATTACAAAATAAAAATTCCAAACCAGAATCAGTCTCCAGAATAAACATGCTTCCCATCTCATTCAGAGCTTTACCATATATTTTTATTGTACTAGCCCTATCTGACATGGCCACAAAATTATGAAAAATCCCCTTCACAACATCATCCATATTCTCATCTTCCTTTTCTGTCTCACCTGTCTGATGCAACAGCAGCATGGTGAAGTCTAAGAGTGTTTCAACATATTCCCTATATACACTCTGAAAACCATGAAAGTGCTGCACAATGTCCTCCAATATTGCTTGGTGTTCAACATATGTACACTGATCACTGCTGGTCCCTTCAGGGTGAATAATCAAATTAATTTCATTTCAGCAAGTGTGTGGCATTTCTTGGCTAAGTGTATATAGTATTTTTGCTGGAAACACTTGAACATTTCAGTAGTCATCCTAAGTGATGCTGCAGTCTGAATAATACTTTTCCCTGAAACTTCTCCTTCCTCATTCAAGCTACCAATACATTTCTCAATTCAGAGTGTAGGACAGTCCAGTCTAGCAACATCTATGCGATTGTGTCATCAACACTACTTAGCAGGGCCACAAGATGTGTTCTATAATTGTCAATCATGCAAGAGCAGACACCAATTGCCTGCAACCATTTCTCTGAGCCATTACTTCCCCTGTGTAAACAAAAATCAATTCTTGTAAGTAACCAAAACTTAAAACACAGGCCCAGAGCTAGCCTGCATTAAATACAAGAATTCCTAGGCTGTCAGTCTGAAAGAATATCCTTTCAAAGAACAGATGTCTCCCCACTTAAGAATTTAGGAATAACAGAAACATGTCTTGAAGCCCTTACATCAGCCAGTCAAGTAAATTAACCTTTTCTTCCTGATTTAACAATGGAAATTATGCATACACATATATATAAACTAGCCCAAAATCTGTGAACAGACACTGTCTGAAAATACACGTCCTGATCTTGTGGTTTGAATTGGTAAACAGCACATTTGGGTATGTTTTGGAATAATTAATATTTTTGTGTTATAGAACTTTTTCTTAACTCTGATGCTTTAAGGATCTTGCTAAAATTTGTTAAGGTTGTATAATATATATAGAAAGATATTGAAATGCTGAAGAAAATTTTATAGTTTCTATGACTGTATGATAAATATTTTATCCTCCCAAAAATTATCTTGAAATTTTTATTTAATTTTTTTAAATTTTAATTTTAAAAACTTCTTTGTTATTCATAACAAATAAACACAGAAAAAATATGAGTACAAAAAGTGACGTCCCATTTTAAATGGACCAATCAGATTATAGGTTACAAATGCATGTAGGTTGAACTTAATTCTTAATAAATGGGCACACAAAAATACAAGTGTGAATTTCTTGGCTGTCATACTGTCAGCAATCAATTTTTGAAGCAATCTTAAGGAACATTCATCAATGTTTATGGATACAGTAATAAGGTCAGAAAAAAATTAAAATTATGTTAGTTCAGATTAAATGTAAAGAAAACCGTTGTGCAATAAATTTTTGCAAATTTATACAATTTTAACTAACTATCAGGAAATAGGATTTGTGAAATGGAATTGGAAGGAAGTCTTTTGCTGATCTTTACTTTTGAACTAGTCATTTATATTCTATTTATCCATCCCCAGTTAAAAAATGTTGTATTTAAAGATCTTTTATTTGTGAAGGTAAGCTTCTGTGTTATAGACAAACACCATTTTCAGAGTGAATTTTTGGGCACCCATTCACTCAATATACATATACTAATCTAAAATAAATGTTACCACAATAATAATAAAATATTAATAAAATGACATACGCAATGTCATTATCCTGCAGGCCAAAAGGATTAGTGTCTTCAATACTCTCTGAGTAAGGTTCAAAACACTCCTTAATGAAAGGTGTGAAATCATCATGCACAACACAAGAATTTGAATGAACTCGAATCTGACGCAAGCGTGGTACTCCAAGACGCTTGTTCTCATAATAGATATAGCCCAAGTCTTTTTCATCCAGTGATTTGTTGTTATACCATGTCTCCCAGTACAAACCATCCAACAAGGGACCTTTGGCAAACTGTGTGAAAATAGATTACAATCAAAATAAACTCTGTAATGAACTGTATTTAAAACAATAAATAAACAAATTTAAACTGGGGAACTAATTGATATACAACATACAACTAGTACTTGTTTTATTTTAATAAGAATCATGACCTGTGTTCCCTCTAAGGTGTGTAGCAGCATGGCCTTGCAGCTCATTAGAAAATGTCACACAGCAGTTTTAAATGTCAATTGTTGTAAGCATTTTGAACTTTCAAGCTCTTAATACAGAGGTCATGCAGTGATACTGTAAAGAACTTAGACATTTAAAAGCATTAACTAATTAAGTGCTAGCAAATAGTAACCTTAATAATTAACATGTGTGAATAATAAGAAATAGAAGGAATTTTGTGGGAAACTGTTTTCAATTACAAGCTACTAATTACTACATTATATCAACACAAATCACTATAAATATTTCAAGGTCCAATATATTAAGAAAACTGATTATTAACTCTCCAAAAATCCTCAATGTTGGTAAGGTGGCGAAAGCTTGTCTGGCTTGCTTGGTCAAATGGTTTATCAACAAACAGGTCGCTCATCACCTTGGTGTAGTAGTACATTGATGTGCTTGTCATCCCAAAGGTAACTATTAAAATATAGAGTGTTTACATGATATTCACTTCACATAATGAAATGTTCTGGTAAAGTCAAGTAAGAATCAAATATATGTGTGCACTTCACATACTGAAATGTTTTAGTAAGCTGTAACTGTAAAGAAATATATCTGTACACTTCACGTACTAAAACATTCTAGTAAATTATATTCAACTTCAAGTAAGATGTGGTAACTGCAAACAAATATCTATGTACACATTAAAGAACTAAGAGTTAATGACCAAGAGCAGATGACTCTAGGTCAGGGGTGGGCAAACTACAGTCTGTCAAGAGCTTTCCTGCGGCCCGTCAAAGTGTTTCATGCAGCCCACCAAGGATTTTCATGCAGCCTAGAAACAAGTCCTATGTTCATGCTATTTAAATTTCCTAAGTGTAAAATTTCTTTCTAATTGGGAGAGAAATGTAATCATGCAATGCCAAATACACACCCAGTGGGAAAAGCCATAGAAATTTCAAAAGAATTTTTGTTTGGCTTGTTTCACATTCTATTCAAATATCTATGATTTTTTTTTCCCATTGGGTGGTTGATTGAGGTTTCAAAAGCTGAAAGAATTTGCCAGAAAGATGTTTGTGCTGTTTGCATTAACCTACATTTGTGAGCAGACTTTCTCTCCTATGAAAGCCAATCATAAAATGTCTTATAAAATGTATAAGAATAATCTTATTCTGTTCTGAAAGTAAAATTATATCAAAGAAGAGACTACAAAAGTGAGAATGAATGGATAATGAAATAGTATACTGTGAGAAACAAATCTCTGCTAATTTCTTTTCATATGAAATAGTTCTTTGATCAGTTCTTGTTATAATGCCCACAGTTAATGAAATTCATACAACCACTATAGAACATGAAACCATCTACTAGTCACACTTGATCACTCACAGTCGCACTTGAAGGAGGTAAAACTACACATATAATTGGTGACATCATCACATAGGCATGTTAAAAAATTAAAAAGATCTTACAACAGTCCCCTCCTGGATATGATATATTTCACAAACCATTTGACTCAGCACTGATTCCCTGTTAGGGACCAATGATCCAAGACCTCATCAGTGCAAATACAATACTTATCCCTTTTCCTGCCAAACTTTTCAAAATCTGTACCTCCAATCACTGACATTCTAACCTTATTATTTTAATGTGAACAGCAATAACAGCTGGATGAAACTGTATAAGAAAAAACACCGAACAGAATGATTCTAAACTAATTTGGCCAAGTTATCTTCCCTTGAATTGCCATCTAGTTCAAACTGTAGAGGAAAAAGGGTTGAACAGTCATGTGGCTAACTTATCTGTAGTCATAAATTATTTAAAGCTGTCAATTTGTTCTGCATAGTTAAAGCTGTTGTAGTATGAAAGTATGAAATGTTTTTCTTCAATCAAGTGTCATGTCTTCAGTGCAAAGGGTAGCTTTGTGGCCCTCTGTGCCATCAAAGTTTGGGTTTATACCAGCAGCATAAAAAAGCTCACAAAACACATTCTTGCAATTGCTTACAACGATTGGCACTTTGATTTTAAAATTTGATTATTATCAGTACACCTAACTAGTGATTTAGTTTATTTGATTAGTGCCTAGGTTTCTCTTGAGCTTTAGGCTTATATAATAATAAAGCTCAAGTGCCTGTCACTGATTTTTTTCTCCAAGAAACTTTCATGTGAAAAATAAATAAATTATTTTAATTTATTCTATTAGATAAACACACAAGCCCCTAAACACTTGTTCTGGACTTATATTTAGAAAGGTCATTTGTTCATGTATGTCAGTTCTTAAAGCCTCTATATCGTTTTACACAACCATGTTTATCAACTTCCAAAACCCCTCTAGTTGTTTTACACTATACCATGTATATCAATTTCCAAAGCCTCTATAACTAGTTAGTCATTGTATACTACCATGTCAATTTCCAAAGCCTCTATAACTAGTTAGTCATTGTACACTACTATGTATGTCAATTTCCAAAGCCTCTATAACCAATATTCTAAACTACCATGGCTCACACTTTCTTTCTAGCACACATGAAGAAATCACAAAATATAATAATGTTAATCAATATGAATCAATAAATCAATAAGACATATACCATATACAAGAAAACTATTTTCATAATTAATTTGCAACTCTAACAAATTCTGAAATGGGGTTAGATTGTTTAATGAAAAATAATGATAATTGTCTAGTGAATGTACAAAATGAAGAAAGCTAATTGTTGTTTGCTTCCTGCTTTGACCGATGAAAAAATTATGACTATCTGGCTGACAGAAAATAAAGATGGCTATCAGACTGATGTATAAAAATGCTAACTGGTCACCAAATAACATTAAAAAAAGAAAACTGCTCATTATGGTTTCTGTAGAGAGATGAGGACAGCACATTAGTAACTAAATTCATCCAATGCTATTCTCCCAAGTCAGTCTATATCTTATTTCAGAAAATCAACTATACTTAATTTATAAAAGACATTTCAAGAAAAATATATAGCAACATACAATAACACAAATAATTCTCAAAATAAAATATCATTGTGTGCTAGTCTAGAATAAAGATATGTACCCAAATTACCTTTATTCACAGTAAACAATACAAACTAAAAGTCTCTATCAAGTGCCCTTGCCAGTTACCAATATATCAAGGAAATTAAAAAACCATAGGTGTGGTCAAACCAGAAATTTCTGGCTGACTGTGAAAATGTTCTCTAGATTGAACAAGGCAGTAGTTAATGATTTTATTTAGCATGCAAAGGATATTCTGGAGAACAACTGTGTATTTGTAATATAGAATGTCAATGTTTCTGTCAAAAATATGTAGGGACTTTAAAGTGTAACAAGGCATAATTTATTTGCAGCATACACAACTGGTTAATGGATCATCAATGTTTCTAACAGAAGCATGTTTGAACTAGAAAAACTGGTATCTGGGAGAACTAGATATCAGTTCACTAAGAAATGTGTCACATTTAAACCCTAGCATAATGGTCTCTGAAAATTGCAAATGCACATGATGGGTTACACAAACAAGCAGAAAATGTTAACTCAACATTCCAAACTTAACAGTGGATCAATGAGAATCTCATAGACTACTTTTTTTTCAACTCCATCACAAGATAAACTCAACTTTAATTTCAATCATACAAAATGCTTAATAACAAAAATAGTATATTTTAGGAATTAAATAAAATAAGGTAAAAATAGAGCCATCTAAATAAGTATTACACTATATTTTCAGTTACATATAGCACTGAGTACTAATATTGCAGTAGGAGTAGAACTAGTATTATGATTCTTTTCTTTGAGTCCTCTTTCATTCAGAGTGAGTTTGATATGATGGGATTATCACCAATACAAGAGAGTACATGTAGTGTATGAAATTATTGTTAGGTGTATGTCATTTTGTCTTTCTTCTTTACAGATATGTCTTTTTGTCCTCTCTAAGAATATGCCATTGTGTATTGTCTCTCTATGAGTATTTCATTTTGTCTTGCATACCTAAAAGTATGTCAGTTTATTTTGCCTCTCTATAAGCATGTTATTTTGTCTTGCCTCTCAATGAATATATCTTTTTGTCCTGTTTCTCAATGAATATGCCAGTTTGTCTTGCCTCTCTAAAAGCTTGTCATTTTGTCTTGCTTCTCTAATCTTATGTCATTGATTGTGTCTTGCCTCTCTCAAGTATAGATATCAAGCAATGATTGATAACCTAAATAGAACATTATATATAATTATTCACATACATTTATACTATTTAATACTATCTCCTTCCACCCCATATGAAGATATACACTTGTCAAATCCATATACTCCATTCCAAGCATATTTTATTAAATGTCTACTAGTATATTTTCTAGGACATAAATGGCAAATCTCTATCCTCCATTCCAAGAATACTTATTAAATAAATGCCTACTAAATCAGTATATTTTCTAGGATAGAAATGTCACCCCCCTATCCTCTATTGATTCTATTCCATGCATACTTACTGAATAAACGCCTGCTAAATCAGTATATTTTCTAGGACATAAATGCCAAAATGCCTGACATGAAATGTAGTCAAGCAAAAATGTTCTTGTACTTTTGTCTAACTTTGCTTTCCCTTACTTAGTTCACCTCTTAAATAAAGTACATTATTTTACAAGATCTGCTTCTGCATGCAATTAAAACTTATCCAATGACAACCAATAAAGGGTAGCAGTGTCTATACAATTACAAATCATAAAATTCTCATTTCTGGTTTGTTGTCTTTCTGTTTGTTTGGCCAAGGTTAACTCAAAAACAACTGGACTGATTTTGGTAGGACTTTCAATATTTTATACCTTGGTGCTCTGGAATCATGTTATATAGCCCATCAGCGAGCTCACCAGTAGTCCTAAAACTACAAAAGTAGTAAAGCATATGTGTGAGCCAGGCTTATAAATGGCACAGTAAGGGCCACTCCTATAATTCTCTGACCTCCATGCACTGCAGGATATGTAATCATTTTGTGGATTCACTGAATTTCTCATTATTATATAATTATCATATATTAGATTTTAAAACTGTAGTAAATATTGTACTTTTGTGGGTTATATTATGCTGCATGATTAGCTCCTTTTTTTGTGAAGCCTCCTTGAAAGAGATCAAACCTTAATTCAGTCTCAGTGAATGCAAAAAGAAAGTGACTTATGCAGCTCATGGAAAGCCAATCACAGAGAGAAGAATGTCTGAGTTCCCAATGAGACAGGTAATCCACTTCAAGAAAATCCAATCAAAATCAGTCAAGTAGTTTTTTTGGTTAACCCCAGCCAAATAAACATATAGAAAAAAAACAGAGGTAAGAATTTTATTATATGTATAGATTACTTTAATGTGTACATCAAATTCAAAACCAAATTTCAATCTAGTTTTAAAATAAAAATTGGCACACTAACACTTTCATTTCTATGACACTTATTTATAAATAAACTCCATGTTTTGGCATTTTGTATTATATTCTTACCTGACAATGAAAAAAACAAAACAATGTACTATAAAATAATTTTACTTTAAACAACATATTCTAAAAACTGACATTTATGTGAATGAATCTGCAGACACAAACTAGTATGAAATATGCAAGTTGTGGGTTCTACCAACTCTTTCTTTCTGGATACAAATTATAACAAATACAATATATGCTTCTAAAGAAAATATAAGCACATATATTTAATATACTTACTGATGCATATGACAGTCAAAAATAGCAGGTAGATAATCACCTCTGCAAAATTTGTCTTTGTCAAAAAATCACGTGCAGCTATAGTTGGATCAGTTTACAAGAAATCAAGTTAGGGAAAAAGGAGATTTTATTTTAACACTAAAGAAAAAAATAACAATTATTCTAATAAACTGTGATTATAAACTTATTTTAAAGCAGTAAATTCAATACAAGTGAACACATTAAAAAGGTAATTTTAATTAGTGTCAACAGAATATTAGTACATAATGCAACATGTTTAAATTAATTGCATACAGTCTGATTCAATCTGAAATGAAACTGAAGTTAAGGTTTTTATATTCTGATATTGTATATGTTTTACATAGAAAACCTCAGAAAAACTCTAAACTTGCTACAAGTTTTAATTAACTTATAAATGTTTTTACACAACTTATGTGTTACACAGCTATAAAACACTTATTTTTAACTTTGAAAAAAATGGGTTGAAACATTTATAAGTTAATTAAAACTTGCAGCAAGTTTAGAAACAGAACAAATAGAAAATCTAACATGGAGGGTAGGGGAAGAAGGAAAATAAATTAATGTTTATGCACCACGAGTCTGGTCTATTTTAATTTTATCATATAATTTGTTGCAGATACTATTAAAACATAAACTTTATGAAGGATACTTAACTAATTAAGTTAGTAAAATTGGTATACCCTAAACAAGTATTCAGTGTTACTGTTACTAACTGTTATGATTCCAAACGTTAGTAGGTGGTAATACGGTCCAGATTTCCTGCAAGTTCATATATATTATATATATATTCAAATTTTGAGAATTCATTATTTTCGTAAGTGAGGAATATTGATGATTTTGAGTTAATAAAAGAATGACATTAAAAAAAAATTCAATGTACTGCCTCTGGCTCATAGCCTTATATGCATATTTACTATAAACATTCTAAAACCTTTGTTTCAGTAAATGTTACTATTTACCAAGATCTAAGTAGAATAGTAAGTTCTGATGCCTCTTTGGATATTTCAAGTTTCGTACAACACATTTCTTTTACTGCAGATCTCTTAATTTTTCATTCATTATCACAAGGCCTATTACTATTTGTCTCAATTTGTCAAGCTTGGAACCTGACACTGATCCGTATGCACGATGCATATCAATTTAAATTAAGAAATTCCTCGCTATCAACTAATGTTGACCTCTTAAGATTGTCGATGTTGACATTGCTTATATCTTTCAATTCTGAAATTGTGATTTTTTGTTTGTTTCTCTATGGAGCCTAAATAATTTGCCTAAGACCTAATGAAGGGAATCTCTATTATTAATAATTTAATGACATGAGTTGCTTAATTTCAATGATTACAATTTACAGTCTGCATGAATTTGAAATGACTGATCTATGCATATAATTTAATAATAACAAATTTACATACGTTGCACAATACAACAAATCAACCAATCGATCTCTTGTTATCTAGATAAACTGATAGAAAACAACTTACTAAATGCTTTTCTACGACCCTTCTTCGCTGACGAACTTTGTTTTGCCATTTTCGTTGTAGTTAAGTTCTTGACAGTTTAGGTCAAAAGTCCAAAACTATGCAATAGTCTCGTATGGGATTTGTTCACTACAGTTTATAAAAACAGATTTTATTTTAAGAAAAATAAAAGTAAACCTTTACTGTCGTTTAAAAAAACAAAATCTTATTTGAAAATGACCGTAGACCGATTTTTATTTTTTTAAATTCAAATTTACGCTCTTTTCAACTTTTTTATTTGAGCGCCAAGCAGTTGAAAACAGCAAAGGATTTAAGTAATTTTAATGTACTGAATAAAACGCTTTCTTTTCATCAAATTTTGCTACGAATTACTGTGCGAGTAATTCACAAATTATAAAGTGAGTACATAAATTATATATTATACCCCATTCTAATTATTCATTTACTGGGTTTTGTGCGTTCGCACGTGAAAGTGTTTGGGGTGGTGATGATTCATAAAGTATATCTCGTAAGTGTGGGAGAAAAGTGTCACTGATGTGTTAAGGAGGCATTTAAATTTTTTTCTTAAAGAAGAAATTATTTGTTTTGTTTGGTGACTATGACATATGGCTGCTTGAAGTTGAAGTTGAATGCGACCGTAGCTAGTGGTGCAGTATGCTACTCTCATTCTGCTCGCACCTGCACCTTAGGTAAGAATTGCAGACCCGGTCATTCACGCCTATTCAGGTAAACAGTTGACAGAATGAACACGAAGAGGCTGATGTGCGAAGGGGAATTTTTTAACAGTGTTACATCCATGGCCACTGGCTGCTTAAGGAAGGTTAAAATAAAAGACAAATTTATATCTATGGTTAATATAATTGATAAACACAGGCTTATATAGTAAGTACTATAACAAAATAAACAAATGACATAGATGGGAGTACACGCCTTTAAGCGAGTAGACACTGACGTGAATCATTTAATAAAAGTCTGTACTTGTCAAATATAAATAACTAGTGATGAGCTGTCTCTGGAGAAACAGCTCTAGTCCTGCAGAGGGCATCTTTCCAAGAACAATGCAGAGGTCGGGCGACTGACAGTTTGGTTGGAGTAAAACGAAATGGTTGGAATTTTAAACTATTTTTTCTAAGACAAGAGAGAGTATTTTCTTTATATTAAATGTCTGTAAATTGTTATATCTTTACTATTCTTTCAAACATTTTTATAACAGACTATTTTTTTAAAAGCAATGTTTTCTGACTACTGATGTCTTCTGTTTAATTAATATTATTTTATGACTGTAATTTCAAGTATTTTCATCATATGAAATTGTGTACACTTAGTAGACATATTATTTCCTGTGTAATTAGTACAGCTATATAGCAGTGATTGAATCTCTTCATTTGAACGAGTTAATTTATTCAGCTGTGTCTGTTTTAATGATTAGTAAAGCACATATTAATTTACTCAAAGACTATGCAAGTACAGTGTACTGTAACTTTAGCCATTGTGCACATTAGCTTGTGATTGATAATTATATTGTCGGTGTTGTATATAGATATGTGATTGTTAATTTTGTTATGCAGCAAATGTCTAAGTACACTTACATTGGGACTGTACATGTTTAACAGTAGTTTGTAAAGTGGAGATTTTTTCTACTAACAC
Organism: Sinotaia quadrata; assembly: GCA_028829895.1. Classification (NCBI taxonomy): domain Eukaryota; kingdom Metazoa; phylum Mollusca; class Gastropoda; order Architaenioglossa; family Viviparidae; genus Sinotaia; species Sinotaia quadrata. Next base: position 51,163,678 of record CM054182.1, read on the forward strand.
TTCCTACAAAGCTCTGTTCTGGTTCAACAAGGTTGTATGATGCTATGCCAGACCCTGAGCAGAGAAATATATAAAGATATATAAAGAACTTCTTGCCTGAGATGAGCAATGATGATTAGACATCACTCACTAATTAGAAACATTGCAGATGATGCACATACATATAGAAGTGCAGCATTTATTCTATCAAAGCAGCAGTTACATACACTCTTAGAAAAGTTGGCAACCATGATTTAGAATTACCAGTTTCCAGTGTTTCTGGCAACTTCTTCACTATTATGTAAAACTATCAGGTGGATTAAGGTAAGCAATCCACATGCAGACCAATGAACTAGTAATCAGCTACTACTAGTTTCTTGACTTAATCAGCAAAACAAGTATAATAATAGTTCTGCTGCTGCACACACAACATATCTAGAACAATGCTGTACTTTTAAAGTTAAAACTAGTAAAAATATTGATGTTGCTATATAGAAACTACAATTTCTTGCAGTGTCATCTCTTAATTTAGACAACAGACATAAATGTTGTAAATATAACATAAAAGTCATCTGGGGGTTGTAGTGGTTCACATTGGCACTTCACCCACATAGGTCTGCAGTTGCTCACAATCTTATGCTAGTTCTCACTGCTTGATGAAATCATGTCTCCAGGCAAGAATAAAATCAGTTAGCTGAATAAAGTTAATTTAAATAAAATATTGTTGTGACTAATTAAAATTTGTTCCATATTTTCATTCAGTCTAGTTTAAAGTTTTCTAAAGCTCATGATATACTGATTCCACTTACAAATTCAATAATTCACCCTTGAAATGGATGATAATTGCAGTCCAATTTTTATTTTCCATTAAATGAAATAATGTTTATTACTTATGCACAAATCAGATGGCATCTTTAATTCAGCTGCATTGTGGCTATTAATATGTCAGATGATTGAATTGTCAGTAGGCATGAACTGTACTCGTTGCCACATTTATTGTTACAAGAATAAAGAAATTAAGAATACATAGGTGAGAATCCTCACATGTTTATGGAACAGAATCAAGATAATAATGCATAACTTCTAAATACAATGTCAACATATATTACAGCATCTTATTAAAATGTTCACTGGTATTATTAAAATGTTTCATAGACATTTCAGTCTTTGTCATTCTTGATCGGGATTGAATTTTCATTCGGTTTTAGAATTAATCATGGAATTTTTGTTTCACTTTCTAAAAATCAAGATTGAAACTGCACTAAGAGTTTGAAAATACTAAAATGTTCTATACTATTAATAAAATAGCTTTTGTATTTTAATTACATAAATTATATTTGAGATGTCTTGGTTGAACTTGAAAATGCTCAAATATTTTCAAACTTCCTGTCACTAGCAGTCTTTGGATTGTTCTGTAGAATGGACCAGTCCCACATTTTTGCCTCTCTCTACCAATGCCTTAGGACATATAATCTCAAACATTCAAGCTATATTGCTGTTTCTCACCAATGTATTGAAACTGAAAGCAACCATTTAATTCTTTCATCATTGTAGATTTACTTAAATATTTTGTTACACATTTTTCATATGTTTAATGAAATATTTTCCTCATTGACAGTATAGATTATGTACTTCATAAGATCATTGCGGCCTTTTATTTAAACTTAGTTAAAGTAATTTTTAGTACTTTCCTTATATTGTCTAACTTAACAGACACTTTTTCATCGAATTATGTTTCCCACTAGTTTTAGTTATGTGACTGTATCTTTCATGTGTGTTACGTTTCCAGTATTTCTTTATAGACCCTGCCTAGGATTTTTAAGGACTTTAAAAATGATATATTAAATTAATTCCTTCTCTCTATCCTACACAGACTGGTTGCCCAAATTATCATTTGACTAACTTAAAAATGCGTCTTGTAGTGCAGACAACAGATTTACAAACTGACAATTTGCATACAAAAGCTGGCTTGGAGTCGTTAAATTCCTCTAAATTAATATGCATTCATTACGTCATTCAGCTCAATTGCCCCCATCCAAACCAAGTGTAAACATTAGGTCTAAGATGCATAAAAATGTACTACAAAGAGGGTTTAACAATTTAAAATAAGATTTAATAAGTTTTAACAATTTAACAATAATCAATATACGAGCGCAAAGTCTAATTCTAAGTGCTCAGCAATTAAGTGCTTATTGTCTACGAGAATTTGCCATGAAAACTGTTCTCTGTGATCTTTGGTCACTAAAGCTCAACTTAGCTTGAAGGTTGCCACGTGGGTTCTTGTTCCAGTCCAGACCGGTCTACCTCACTTGTCGTTCGTCAGCAAGAAATGCACACCGCATATCAATGGAAACTGTCTCTCAGTTACTAGCTGAATGGAACTGTAAGTGTAGACAAGACATGCAGACCTGCTCGTCGGCGCTGCCTCAATAATGGTAGTAGGACTATGATGGAATCAAACTCAGCTCAAAGAGTTCAGAACCGGACTTGCGAGGAAACAAAAGGATTGGAACCAAGGGTTGGAACCAAAGAGCCGACCTTAGTGAGAAGTCGAAGTGTTATCTCAACAATCGCGTCGGCTGTTCCTCTATGACTCACGAATACACGACGGTACTAGGTGTCGGTACAACGTCAGTGCTTCTGGATTCCGAGAGTGGTCTTACAGAGCGCGCTCACCGTATTTATCAGAATGCATAGAACGCATCACGTGACGGGTCACGTGGTATGTGGTTGGTTCGAGAATTTAGACAATGGCCTAAAGTTACATAACGTTCCTGACCTCTTTGCTAGAAGCTTCTCGATACTGGTGTTATCATGGGAGAACTTTAACAAAGGAACTTCAAATTTTGATATTTGAAAACAACAAGTGGGTCAAAAAGTCATGACATTTTTATCAGACTGTGACAATGTGCATAGCATTTAATTATATGTGACTGTCTCTCTTAGTCTTAGTCATATTGATAAAAATGATAGTAAATCATAAATCATTTGTACTAAGTTTTGCATAGTGTATACATATGTTTATTACTTCTGCCATATGTTAAATACAATAAGATTTTGTAAGTTAGATTGTACCTGCTAGTTTTATGGCATCAGACAGTGTTATGTAAAATACTAAAAACATGGGAGCATACAATGAAAGGTAATATAATAATAGATCTCTATGGATTGGACATTGTACCATATGATTAGCACAGACAGAAAGAGTAAATCACTTCATTTGGACTGTACATAGTTTACCGTTCAAAATATACAGTATTTAATTTTAAATAAGATTATACAAAAGTTTGGCCCAGTTTTGGTTTCGGGTCATAAAGGTTATTTCCATACTGAGGTATTAGATTGACTATCTTTATATTCATTCTAGATTGTCATTCACCTTCTGCCTGGAAAATATCCAAACTACAGCTGTTCTATGAGATTCCACTATTGGGAAAGTATTGCAAATCTATACATATAATAAATAATATGTTATAATTGTGGGTTTGTGCAGGATTAAGTAAAAAAGTACTGGACAGATTCTGATCAGAACTTTTCTGCTGCACACCTTTAATGCCCTGGAATCAAAGATAGGTTACCTTTGCTAATAAATTGCTGTGACCTTTGTGCACAGTGGACAATTTATGTTTCTTGTTGAAGGTATTAGATTTTAGCCTGTAGTAAAGAAGGTTGCATTATGCTGAGTGGTTAGCTCTTATTTTTTCAATGCATACCAGAAAGATCAAACCACATTTTCTTGCTACAATCCTATCTCTCCATCATGTTCTCTTTCACATCTCCCATATTCTCTCTTTTCCCTTATTAGCAATCTACCTCTTTTTTTAATTTCCTTCTTTCTCCCCTTCCACTGTCTTTCTGTCAACCTTTTCCCTCTATCTTTCACTTTTTGGCATGCTGTATTATGTATGGCTCTTTAACTGGCAATTTAAAAAAACATAATATAAAATAATTTTACATGAGCAACATATTCTGAAAACTAAAATTTATGAAAATGAAGCTGCAGGCATAAGCTAGTCTACAGTATTCCATTTGGTATGGACCCTAGTCTGTGTAGACACTCATTAAACTGTGCTTGCTTGCTATAGTATTATTTGCATAGACTAAGTGTGTGCCTCCTGTGATTTTGTCTTTTGTATTTTATTTTCTTACACAACAAGTGGTCTCAGCTTACCCTTTTTTAAATTAAAGTTACCTGATCATTTGTCACACCATCTGCTCATTTTGTCAACTGTCTATACAGTATGATTGGAGGAGAGCAAATTTCATGACAACTGGTCTTTTTAGCATGTAACCAGTCATGTCAATTTGTGGCTTGATCAGTTGATGTATCTATGTTGCAGGGTACAAGAGGAATGAGTGTAGCACACAACCAGCATTTATAGTTATATTCACACATTCATACATCACAGTGTTTTTAAAAGACAATTTTGTACAGTTAGAAATATAAAAAGTATGTATTTGTGGTAAGTACCAAATGAGAATTTACCATGCATCCAATAGCTGATATATTAAAAAAACAAATATTTTTTCTGAAGGTGGATAGAAGAATTTTATAAAGAATGCTCCAGATAGAGGAAGAAGAACAAAATCCAATATGTTTAGTGATTTCTATGTTGAACATTATTGCAGACACTATTGACATGTATAACAGAAACTGTTACTAAGAGGAAGCCTACCAGTTGGAATATACACAATAATTTTTAACACAGTTAATTTGAAATTTTGTTTCATATCAACATTATTAAAAAATTACTTTTGCAGTTTTGAACTTTTATTCCTTTTTAATCAGTGCTTTTATATATCTGGGGTTTTATTGTATCATTCTTTCTCAGGGATGAGGGGTATGGGAGGGGGAGAGAATTTTCCACTTAAAGGATGGGGAGAGAATTCTCCACTTAAAGTGATTTTAACTTCAACTTCAAGCAAAATTTTTCAGTTCTTATTAGCTTTGGATATGGATCCAAGGGATGAAACCTCAATATCTCAGTATTAAATAAAAAGACCAGTTTCTCCAAATCAAGAGCAAAGAGTTTGTGGATTACTCTGCAACACACTTTATTTAGTAACTATAACTGAATAAATACATAACTGTGTATGCAAGAGCACACAACACTAAAACAACAGTGAAAAAAATGTAGTGGTACATAAAAAGTATAACAATTATTTTTGTTATTATTTTTTTCTGCAATGAGTAATGTATTTAGTAAAACATATACCACATATTAATCAGCAGTTCATTTTAGTTTCAGCAAGATAAAACTATATATTTTGCAATGGACGGCAGCTGAAATAATTAAAGAGAATTTCATTAAAACAAGTTTTGAGTAATGTGGACGGATTTCCCTTAGGAACTTGCAGTACTGATTGTTGATTAAAAGCATAAAGACCCACAACAGCACTTTGGACTGTACAATGAGACATGATTTTAGTAATTTTCCCCACCCTTTCTCTAGAGTTATAATATAAATTCTTATTTTCAACAATTCTCATTTAAAAAAATCTCATTAAAGTTTAATTAATTAAATTATTATAAAAAGTCATGTAAACAGTTACAATTTCGGAAACTGTAAAAATTACTACCAAAAACATAAATAAATAAAAGAATTTATATCTCAGAGGAAAATAGTTTCATATAAAATGTTTCATTGTACATCAAAGCTTGTTATAAATATATTTACATGTATGTGGTATTACCTTTAACAATAAATTGAATTTATTAAAAGTGAAAATAATAACAATGCTGCATCCAAAAATGTTACATATCAGACATTTACTACATAATTTTAATTTTAAAAAAAATCAAATAAATGAACATTAATTTATTCTGTGTTAATTTTTAAAATAAAAATTCAATAATGTTATCTTTAATTTCCCTTAATATTTTTACTATGCTGCAGTGCAATTATGGAGTAATCTTCATATTATGTATGTTTTGAAGTATACTGATATCTAGGATGAAATCAGATTTAAGAGCTTCTCTTATGCCATCATACTGATGTCTATAGTTTTCTGTAAAAATAACCTAGTCAAATTCTTTCCTGTGACTAAATTTCTATTAGTTTTGGGCTATCAGAAAAGAAAATTGTCTACTACCAAACTAAATTACAGTATTTAACTTGAAAAATATGTAGAATGCAGACATGAAATAAATAAAGTTCTTTAGGATCTATGGATGCAGCATTGTTATTAAATTTAAAAAAAACTTTTATACAGTATACAAATAATACAAGAGACAACACAAATGTAACCCCAATGACCTACAAGATTTGTTTTTTTGGGTAAGATCTGCTTGATGTAGTATGAAACAAATCTGCATGGCATAAATATATTATTTTAGAGTTATATCTGTGTATACATCATACATGTGACTATGAGAAGAACAAATCCAATGCTGTGGCATGACTAGTCAGGATCATTAAAAAAAAAAACCCTCCCCACAAGAAATACTACATTTTAAAACAAAGATATATAGACCAAATTGCACGATAAAAAAATTGTGTACAGAGTGAAGTTTGAGAAAACAATGGGTAACTGAAGACAGACATATAATCCAATAACATTTGGATCACAAAAGGATTTAAGTGAAAATAACCCAATCCATTAAAAAATTATTTGGAATGGTAAACATTTTGGAAAACCTAAGAAACAATAGAAATGTTAATTAGTTAAATGTTACTTAAATTACTGCTGACTCCACCCATCAAACAATGTGTATTCTAAAATAGTTTTGATATAGCAAGATATCTGTCTTTAAAAAGTAATAATGTCACTTTAAGGATACAAATATTTATTCAAATTTTGAAACCATATATTAAGTGAGTTAATTCTAGTGAAATCAAGTACTTAAACACATACTAATAATTATAAATGGAATCACTGTCGTGAGATAAATTTTTTCTTAAATTCAAACATATGTCTGTATCAATGAGGGCCCCTGAGATAATTTAAAACAAAAAAGTAAATATAAATATCCACCTTTCCCATCATCTACATAGCAATACCAGCAAAAGCAAATTCTATAAAATAGTTATGTTAGCCCCCATATATTTTTAACTTATCCAATGTACACATATTTTAAAAAAAATAATCATCCAGCAAAAAAAGAATAATAATGGATATAAATATATTTTTTCTAATCTGGCCTTTAACATGACATCTAATAGAAGTGACACTGATACTTTTGAACAAAAAAATTGTGTACAATGTAAAAGATGAAGGATGATAACATTTCAAATTAAAATCATTTAAAATATGAATGTGGTACTTTTGTAAACTGTCAAGGACTTGTTTTGCCCTACACAAATAATAATAGCTGATGAAAAATCTGCCTTGAACAAGCAGTAAAGATTTAAAATAATACAGAATTTCAGAAAGAAAAATGTAAAATAATAATAAATGTAACACCATTTCGCAGTGTATGTTTAAAATAGTAGGGGAAAATAGGGTAAATTTGAAAAAATTATTTTTGCGATCCATGTACAAATTTTTAATTTCTATACTGCACATGATATAATTTATATCAACATGTCTGGTATTAGTTAAACTATTTGTGATTTGTGCTTTATTCTTAGTTTTTTAATAAATTAAAATTAAAAGAACCAAAAAATGAATTTAAAAAAACTTCATTAGAACAAGTTACAAAAATAATAATAATAAATATTAACTTGATTTCCTTTTAAAGCTAGTGCAACCTAAGTAGAATAATATTAATATTAAATTATAAAGAACAAACAGATCGATTCTTAAACATGTCTCAAAAGATTTTAAAATTATACAGTGTCATCATTTTGTGAAATGTGTGGGCTGGCACATTCTCTAATAGTTTAATTTGAGAGCCATCTGCAGAAAGACAGACAATGTCTGTAAATGCAAAGTTAGTTTTAATCTTAATTAAAAATAATATCTTTATTAAAACCTTGCTTCAACATACCTTTTAGTATTTTAATATCTTCAACTTAAAATCAGGTAATATTACTGAAAATACCAGACATTTTTTTTACTGCAAGTATTAACTGAAATAAAATTAACAGATGTTATTTTTAATTACTTTACAAAAATAAAGAAAATTGTGCTTGAAAGAATGAAGAAAAGAATACAGCATTTATGTGAAACCAAAAATTTCTGGAGAAATGATGATGGGTGCAGTAGCCCTGGAGAAATTAATGCATCCCTGATGAAGTCCTCATAAATTTAAGAATCACTGTCAAATCTTGCAGAAGTTTCCAGAAAATATCACACTGATTCTAAGTTTTGCTTTAATATTCATTAGAGTAAATTTAAAGTCTGTCAGTTTAAATTCAAAATCTCAGAAACACTATCTGATGCCATATTACTAGATTTGAAAGTCACTTAGATAAAAAAAATCTGGTCCTAAACACTGTAAATTTTACAGCACTAAATATATACAATGATTAAAATATGAGTGAGACACAAGTTAACACAGCGTGCTTGGAATGATTGCAAATAAAATGAGGCAGCTTGCAGAAAACACCCAGTGGTTTTCCAGCTACATCACAGAATTTTTTAGGTAGTGCTCAATGTCATTGCTTGAAAAATCCAGGTCCTGAGCAAAACAAAACAAATTTTATAAGTGAATGCAAAAATAAGAGAAATTAAAAGATAACAGAAAGGAAACAAATTAAGACAATGGGCAATATTATTATGATATTCATTCTCCCCCCCCCCCCCCCTTTTTTTAATAAATTTAGTTTACCACTAGTGGTTGATAAGATGGGTTTGTTTGGCACTCTTTCATCTAAGGGAAGCAAATCTTCTATGTGACAATGAAGCTAGGAGAAACAAGGGAATCAAAATATTTGCCCACTTAGATAAAAACAAGTACATGTGCATTTACACAGCAGATGCAAATGAATCCTTTTGCTGTTAACAGATCTATAGCCTGTTGCAATCTCACATAAATTCTGATGAAGTGCACATTGTTTTAATTGTTCAATACAAGAGAAAGAAGGAAAGTAATAATAAGAAAATAATTTTCAACAGTCTGTACTGACTATCTGTGGTTATCAATCATTAGTTTATCTTTCAAAATCTAATAATACACACACACGCTTTCCATCTGTGCCTATCAGTCATATTTTCTATAACCATTACCAACTATTAAATGTTATATATATGTTTGCATTAAAATTTACTATCACCTATACAAAATTACAAATGCATTACCAGTTAGAATTGCAAACAAAAAAAAACCAAACAAAAAATTTAAGTGTTTCTGTCTATGAATGTGATTATAAATATTTTGAAAAATATGAATTAACATTAATGCATTTTAACTTTTAACAAATTTAAGTTGTATATAAAATCACATACACACTAATTAAAATATATGTAAATACATTTTATAATTTTATCTACCTTACAAATGCAGTCAGTCATAATGTAGACTTGGATATAATAAGAAAGCTCCCTGCATGCAACACTGAATTTATCTGCATACAATTTATCAACTAAATCACTAATACTGAGGATAATGTCTCTGTTTAATAAATTTCATTACTGATTAGTATACAACTTTTTATTGTACTCTTTAATACAATATTTTCTTTAAAACTGTAATGGTGCACATACTCAGAATATAATTTTAAAAAATATATTTACAATTTCAGAAAAATGAAACTTGCTCAATTTAAAATCCTGTGATATAATTTGGAAGCATATTATATGGTTTGCAGATTAACTGTGTATAAAAGACTCAGTCATACACAAAATATTAAACTGTGGAATCATCACTACCTTCAGCAAAAACAGATTTGTGTAAATTTAAAAAAAGTGTTCTAAGAGAACATGCTGATATGCAAATAATTCTGTAAAAATGTAATTTACATTTTATTTAGCAAATTTAATAATGCTTTCCTGTTTACTGGAACCAAAAGTTATCATGTACTGGCACTCATCAATGGCTGAATGAGGCTGACCTGATAAAAAGCTCAAAACTAAATTACTGAAACGAAAAACACATTTGTTGGATTTTTTTACATACTGACACATTGAATGTAAAACTAGTTAGATTATTATTTATAAAATTGATGGGTTAAAAGGTATGAAAAGACTCCAGGTTAAAATAAAAAAATTGAACAGAAACAAAAACAAACTAAATACAGAACTTAAGACTTAGTACGAAATATAAAATTTGGAATTATATTTAATTATGAACTCTTAAAGAATTAAAAATCATTTTAGAAAGTAACTCAACTAAATTATATATAAAAGCTAAAGAGCACATTAATTATTGTGATTATTGTAGTACTGTTTATTTCTTTTTATTGTCTCTGTATGTGATATAATACAATCAACTCACAGGATATTGGAAATTGAGATCAAAACATTGCTTTTAAAAGAATAAAAGTATCTTTTTAAATGTAAAGAATGGTGGGGAAAAAGGAAGGCTATGTAATTTATTCCACAGTGAACAATATTCAGCAGGAGCCTTTCAAGTCAGATGTCAATCATATTTATTTATCATATGCACTTAGCTTCTTAAAAAAAGAATATTCCAAGCTTCTTCTTTCATGGAAGATAAAGATTTCAGTGATCACACGCACTCAATGCAATCTTTTAATTAAATTGTTAAAGGCATAAATAGTGTAAATAAGTGGAGTACTTTCTATCAAATCTACAGATCTATAGAAAAATAAAGTTATTATACAAAAATAAGAAGTAAAATAATTATTTTAAGATTGTAAATTTAAAGCTTTTAGCACTATATGTAAGCATTTGACTACTTGTGAGCTACCTGTGATTTTAAAAATAGTGTATATATGAATGTAGAATAAGTACAATATCATATAAAGATAAGAATGAAAGCATCTGTATTAAGTTAAATCTTAGATTAAATCAAAAACTCTTAGAAATTATTTATAAATAATTTAGTTTTCTAAGAACAGACTATTGAAATGTTTAGAGAAATATCTACAAGAGAAAGAATTATAAAATACACGACATTATGTAAAAATAATAAACTCTAACAAAATGTTGCTATTGTTAATATTACTATGTAACATAACAACAAAAATCCACAAGAAACCCAATGAAATCTAGAAAAAATTTGATTTTTCAGTATGCATAAGAACTATAACTGCTTCTCAAAATGGTGGTCCATGGACTGGTACTGGTCCAGGTGCCACTCTCAAATTACACTACAGCTCGACCAATTCAAGATCCAGCTTCAATATGGAAGACCAGCTCATAGATTAGATTAAATCAGCCAAGTACTTTGCAGCTTGGTGGATGTACAGAAGTTGTTAACGTTGAGACTATAAGCTATTATGTGCTTATAGGGGACTGGCCTTAATTTCATTTGCATGCTAACATGTGTTCTATGTCACAAGATAAAATCCTGATGAGAACATTGGAGTTCTGAAAAGAGCACTCAGTGTTTCTTCAAGATGAAAAACCATATTGGTCAGAACCATTTCAAACTGTGGACTGATAGCCACTTGACTTATTTGGCTGATATCTTGCATACATATTAGTTATAATACATTTGCTTCTTTTTTTTATCTTGTTTATTATTTCAATTAAATAATTCTTCAATTCAAATTAATATCCTTAATTTGGCAACACTGGCCCTTGGCATACTCTGGAAAACACTGCCAGTCCACCACATCAAATAGTTTGAGAAGCACTGTTCTACACAAATAAGCCATTTGTTTTTGTCTGTACTGAGCATGCAGGATCACATAAGAGTTAAAGATGTTTACAAGGTAAAACAATGGATGATAACAAGATTAGCGTAGGTTATTCTGTTTTCCAATTTGTCAATAATATGTAATGTGTTTAAAATGATAAGAATAATTTACATCACATAAATTATGCAAGCATTCTCACTAAATGTAAGGGAGATGGCACTAAATGCAGAGTAGGACATTCAGGACACAAAAGTAAGTGTAACATGCCAGAATCACAAGCTTGACATCAAGAACAAGAAGAAAATGCAAAAACAATTTGTGAAAAAAATCTAGAAAGAAGAAGGAAGTAAGCCAGCAATTAAATTAATGAAGCCCTTGATTACACAAAATAGTAAGCCACAATCTAAAAACATGCATGGCTATAAAATTACCTCTAAGCTTCCGAAGACTGTAAGTATCAGAAAGAAAGGCAGGTAATAATGTATTACCTTTACAATCATAAAATTTGGTTTCAATTATCAAAATGAAATACGCTTTTTTAGTGAATATTTTGTGCATAAAAAATAAAAAATAAACATTTTGATCTATTCAGTTTTTTTCTTAACAAAATCTCCAACATTCTAAAGTAGCAATGTACTTCATATCTTCAAAATGATACTTATAATAAAAATCTTGAAATTAAAGTTTATAAAAGTGAAATTAAACGAAATTACTTACAGTAATATTATGTCAGTTTCATATCAAAAGAAAAATATGTGCAAGGACTAATGTAATAACCTTTCAGAATAATGCAAAATAAATCTTTAAGTACATGTTTGTAGTTGCTTCTGATAACACACCACCTCCTCAAAATAACTATTCAATATGACTTTGTGGTTTTGTTTTAAGAAAAATTCATTATTACTGAAATTAAAAAAAATAAAATCACTTAATCAAGAATTGTTACTAATTTCACCAAGACAAAAGCAGACTCACCCCTCCCTTTTGTCCTGAGTCTGGACGAGAACGAGATCGAATACCACGTCCACTACTGGGTGAAGAACCACGAGCACTTGGAACTGTCATAGATGTTTCTGAATCCCACCGCTCTAATTCTTCTCGCACTAACTTCTCCATTTGCTCTCTCTTTATTTCATCACTTGTACCATCAGACTAGAAACAAAGATATTATACCTATGTGAAATTTGTTGACAATCATTAAGAGTTGGTTGGATTTCATCTTTAGTTTATCAGCTCCAGAACAATTAAGAATCTACTAAGCGATGAGGAAGAAAATGTTTTTCACATCAATCTAGAGCTTAAATAAATATTTTTGTTAACTCAGTCATAGTTAATAATAATGTTAAGCTTATCTGAATTATGACAATTATTTCAGAGAGCTAAGTAACTTAAAAAAATAACTAAAGATTTATCTGCTAGAAATAAAGGATTCTTTTAAAATGTGCATATTTGCCTGACTAAATATTTTCTTATTAACTAATTTCAGTCTCACTTGTATAGACATTAGATTTATTTGGTTAAAATAAGAGGTCTAATATGGAAAGATTGCTTGTAGTTCATTGTCTTGATGCAAAAAGAAAAAAGGAAGTGACTATCAAAGACTTACTTCTGTTATACTGTCAAGTATCTTGCCCATAGTCTCTCGCCGTTTGAGTTTGGCTTTTTCCATAGCTTCGAGCTTGACTAAAACTGCATCAATTTTAGAAACAATACTGCCAATTGAATGTTCCATGCGGTCAACACGCCTTGACAGCACAGTAAACTCTTCATATGATACTCCATTTGATGTGCGTCCTGTACGAGATGATTTAGTGGCACTGTCCTCATCATCACTTTCTTCACCACTCTCATCAAAACTGACATGACTACTTGAGCGACGTCCTGTCCCTGGACGCTTACCTTCCAGCTCATCATATTCTTTGTTCAAAGCTGCCTACAATTAAGATTAAAAAACTGTTTAATATGATAAACACTTTCAAATAACAGACATATAATGTTTTAACATACAAAAAATGTTGTTTTTCTTTAAAATAAGAAACATTAGTTTTAATGTAATATTTTATAGTGGTGCTGTTTTCATCTGAAATGATAAGGGTAGCTGTTATATGAGTGTGTAAAGAATGATTACCCAGAAACTAAAATAATTTTAACGAAGGTTTGACAATTACTTCTGATAGCTTTCCTTGTGACTTATTGAATAAATTTGCCAAAATTTACTTTTAGCCTTCAATACTCCTGATGACAACAAACTGACTTCCATGGGGAAACTATGTATGCATTAAAAGAAATTTAATGATGGTAAAAATATTAAAATTAGATTTTTATTCATGTTTATTTTATATATTTTATAAATCCACTCTTAAGACAGAAGTCTTTTTTATAAAGTGAATACGTGAAAAAGTTATTTTTTTAAACTGCAGGCTACATTAACATTTTTCAGTGTTTATATAACCAAGGCATTAGCAGTAACAGTAATCTTACATGGCTAATAGCTGATTGTGGTCAAAATAACTTTGTATCATATAAGGATTCTGACAAAAGTGGCAGGCAGGCTAGGCTATGACACTTCTTATGTTAGGATTGTTTGAATAAAGTTGAATGAATTGCAAAATTTCTTAATAATTCTGAATATGAATGCTTTTGATAATAAATTCTTCTTATATGTGTGTCCCATGGTCAATCGTTTTCATCAAATAGTTCAACAACAATTGTATGACACTGAAATTTTTTACAGTAAGCTATCAGAAGACCTTATTTTATCAGCAATAATAGCTCTGGCACCAGAAATATCTTGCATGTTTTGGGTTCCAAAGAATTTCGCAATCTCTGTACAACATGATAAAATTTTCCGTTTCATCTCTATAAATCCTTGAAGTGGGCATTGATTTGTTGGAATGATGACTGAACACAAGATAAGACGACAACCTGCAATTGGTGTGCTTGATTACTTTGCTTGATGAAAGTAGAACCGGGCCTATTCCGTCAAGCAAGCTGTTTTGCTTGATGAAAGTGTTGAATAGCAGTGATGTTCAGCGTTTTGTATGAATGGGAATTGGCATGATTGACCATGGGACACAGGCCTTAGTCAAAATCGGTTGATAATTAATAAGTCTGTTAATTAACAATCAAAACTAATTAATTTCAAAACACTAATTTATGTATTTCAAATAATTATAAATAATTGGGATATTATTTCATTCTGTCAGAAATAAATGTAAAGCATATTATAATGCATAGCAAACATATCTGTAAAGAAATAAATGTTTGATTTTCATTTGCAGAATAAGTTGTCAGTTTGATTAAAAATAAATATCTGAAATACATCTTTTACTGGATCATGGCAAATACTGCACCGTTGTGCAAGGAATGTGCTAATTTATTTAGATAATTGGGCAATAAATGTTCTCTTTAAATTGCTGATAAAATTATTTAACAAAATTGAAATCTACTGAGTAAATATACTGTCCAAAAAGATGGTTAAAACAGAAAAATCATTGTGTCACTAACCTTGTTTCTTAAACAACAATCTTGAAGATGGATTCATAGTTTCACTCATGATATGAACAAAATGGCAAAAATGAATGATTAGATCTTGAAAACAGATTTTACGCTTATAACTTCGCAAAAATGTTCTCAAGCAAACAATTTATGATTCTATATATGTGCTGATTCATTATCACTCTGCCAATAGGAAATAAAAGCAAAATAAAGCTGGGGAAAATGTCTGAGGAAGTTGAAAAAGTGTCATTCAATATTTCTGCATCCTCTAGCCATGATATCATGTGAGGGGGAGGCGGAGGGAGAAGCCAGCCCATAAACAGCTTGATAAGTTAAAAAATTAAAAAGCACTATGAAAGCTTAGTTTACATGTATAATTGAGACAACTTTCTCAAATGGTAAAATTGAGATACTAGAAAATATTGTCTTTTGGAGCCATACAGGTCTGACTATTATTATACTATTATTATATCTATTAGTATAAAATAATGATTGTGCTAAGAGTTAAATAATAACAAATAAATTAATAATTTTAACAGAAAGTCACTGTTAGAACATTCTTTATCTTTAGTTTCCTTGCTCCTTCAGAGAATGAAATCATCATTTCATGGTGCCAACTAAAGTAAAATCACCTAACATATATACATAAGACCCTCAAGATAAACTCTTTAGAAAATAAAGAAATAAAAGTAAACCCTTGCTCTTTAGAAAATAAAGAAATAAAAGTAAACCCTTGCTCTTTAGAAAATAAAGAAATACAAGTAAACCCTTGCTTCTGAAATATGTGACCTGTCACCACAAAAAGATAAGTCGCGCAAGGCTAAGCCGAGAAAAACGGCAAAAACGAAGGTGGGGGTCTACATGGGTGAAACTGAGATTTTCATTTTAGCGTGTTCCCAAACCATCGAACAACAAATTACTAGCGTGTTTTTCTTTAATTCGAACTAGAAATAGCTTTATTATTATTTTTTTGTGACCTACTGTCTAACTTCGAAGGAAAAATATGGCCCAAAAGTGCTATAATCTGACGATCGTAGACGGTAGAATCCCTGGCTGAACCTCATCATGTTGTATATCAGAATGCTCAGGAAAAAGCCTATTTTTATGCTGACGACACTGGTTATTTATAACGTCTAATCAGAATGTTTTATAAGGCTGTGCTTGGCGTAAACAAAGTGAAAAGCGTCAGCCAATCCGCAGACGGTTTTATCAAAGCTTGCAAGGTTACCAAGCATGCTCTCATAAAAAGACGGTCGCGATTGGTTGAAACGCACACAAAGGAGACAGTTTCGTCCTGTAATGCGTAATGTAAACATGGAGAAACGAATCGCTAATTTGTTGAATTCATGTAAAGAAAGCAACATCTTAGAAAAAGAAAGCATTCAGATTAAAGATTTGATATCTGATTATTTTGTTAATGAGGATGTAGCTGATGGATTTTCATCTGAAAGTGACACGAACAGCGAATCGCGTGATCGAACAACGAAAAAGACGAAGCAGACGACAGTGGCACAAGCGGTGCCAGTGTAAGTGTGTTATTTAATGACAGTGAAACTGATAGTGATACTGAAATAGAAGAGCCAGATGTCAGCATTTGCGGACCAGGCGAAACTAGTGAAGACAGTGAACTTAAAGATTGTGAAAACTGGTCATGTGGGTGCAAACAGATCGACACTACACCACCTGAGCCACAATAATCATTCTCGCATACAGAAATTCTAATCGTTATGGCTTAAAAAGACTGTTGTCTGTAAATGATGTAACAATATATTTGTTGTTTATAGTTATTACAGTGTTAGCTATTGTGTCTTCTTCAACTCTGATTGCAAATGAAGCAGATTAATATATGGTTGCTAAGGAAAAACCTCTCAGAAATGTGTTCAATCTTTGAGGCCGATTTTCTCAAAATGGCCGTCCGGACAGTAGTGCACTTCAAACAAACATAACTTTTCCATATTTTGTCCTACACTCTTTATTTTTATATCAACAGAAAGCCCTTTCAATTTTCTTTCTATTGATATATATATCTCAATACCCCCAAAATCTGACTTAAGTATCTTTTTGTGGTGACAGGTCACATATATGTAAAACTGTAAAATCTAGGACCATTCAAAAGTACATTTCTTTACCTTTTGTTCAAAAAGGTCAGCTTGCATTCGGCGCTGTTCCACCTCATCCAATACACGGTCTCCATCAATATCGTATTTGGCAAACATGGCTTCAATCTCACCATCAGCATACCCACGGCTAACATAAATATTTTGATTCAGTTTTAAATTGCAACAGAAACAAATTTTTTCTTCATATGATTTATATAAAAAAATTTCCATTTCTGTTTAACCTCTGCATTTTTTAACAGATTATTCTGATGCATGTTAATTAACAGAAGTCAGCTATCTGTACTGTCTGACAAACAACAGATTATTCTGATAAACATTAATTAACAGATGTCAATCATCTGCACTGTCTGACAAAAGATAATGATGCAGTTATGTTTTTAAACAGATTATTTTGAAACAGATATATTAAATAGAAAATTAATTTCATGTTCTATCTAAGTCCGATATCTGTACTATCTATCTGGCAGAGATACTGATTCTTTTGCCTCTGAAGTTTATTTAGATTATATTAATACATGCAACAGAAATTGACTTACTGATTACCTAACTAAGTCAGCTTCCTGTACTGTCTAAAAGAAGGGTGCTATATCTGCTAACAGAAGTGGGCTGCATGTATCTGAGGTATGTGTGCTATGTAACAGAAGTGGACTGTGTAAATGTGAGTTGTGTGTACTATCAGAAGTGGGCTGTATGTATCATGAGCTATCTGTGCTGTACATGAGCTGTGTGCAAACAGAAATGAACAGTGTACAGGAGTTGTGCATGTTAACAGAAGTGGGCAGTGCTATCTAAAAGAAGTGGACTGAGTGTGTTATCTAACAGAAGGCTGTGTGTACAGAAATTGTGCATGCCATCTAACAGAAGTGGATTGTCTGTGCTGTCTAAAAGAAGTGGGCTGTCTGTGCTGTCTAATAGAAGTGGGCTGTCTGTGCTGTCTAATAGAAGTGGGTTGTCTCTCCTGTCTAATAGAAGTGGGCCGTCTGTGCTGTCTAATAGAAGTGGGCTGTCTGTGCTGTCTAATAGAAGTGGGTTGTCTCTCCTGTCTAATAGAAGTGGGTTGTCTCTCCTGTCTAATAGAAGTGGGTTGTCTCTCCTGTCTAATAGAAGTGGGCCGTCTGTGCTGTCTAATAGAAGTGGGCTGTCTGTGCTATCAAATTGCTCTCTGAGCAATCTAACACAAGTGAGCTGTGTTGTGTGTATGAGCTGTTATGTGCCTTCTAATTGGGAAGTGTGTTAATGAACTATTTGTGCTATCTAACAGAATTAGGCTGTGAATACTTCAGCAGTCTGTGTTATCTAACAGAAAAGGGCTGTAAATAAATCAGCTGTCTGTGCAATTTAATAGAATTGGGCTGTGTGTACTTCACTTGTCTATGTTATCTAACAGAAGGGGGCTGTGAATAATTCAGTTGTCTGTGCTATTTAACAGAAGTGATCTGTGTGTGCTACCAAACACATGTGCATATTATCTGAGAAAAGTATGTTTCCTTGATTTGATAATCTATGTGAGAGAATTAAGCTTTTTTGATCATTTACAAAAGTCAGTCATTTACTAGCTGGCTGTGGTCAGTTCCTATACTAACTTAAGAAGTAAATTTCCTGTACCGGCCATTCAGCAGAGATCATCTCCTATATTAACTATCCAACAGATGTCATCTGTATTAACTGTACAACTGTTATATTATATATTCTCTTATATTATATGTCCAACAGATTCAGCTCCTGTATTAAATGTCCAACAGATTCAGCTCCTGTATTAATTGTCCAACAGAAGTCAGCTCTTGTATATTAACTATCCAACAAATGTCAGCTCCTGTATTAACTGTCTGAGAGAACTAATTATCCTGTACTAAATAAAAGTGATCTCCCTATACTATTGGACTGTAAACATCTTTTTGTACTAACTAATAAAACCAACTTCTTGCACTAAACATCAATCTGAAGTTAAGTGCCTTGACTAAATCCCCTTTACTAGTTGATTTACTTTTTGAGATCTTGGCGCCACTCATCAAAGTCCAATTGCTTGTCTTGGTTGATATCCGCTGTCTGTAGTGCCTTTTGAATGTCCACAATCTTGTCCCTCTTGAAGTTCAATTTATCCAACATTTTCTGGTAGCCCTGGAAATAGAAAACAATACTTAACTAAAATATAATAACTAAGCAAATTATGACTCAAAATACAGAGGCATATCTACTGGCAGATTTAAGATAACTGCAAGTGTGTTGTCAATGTACTCAGCGATGTAAAATAATAGTGTTATTATGGCCCTAAGTACACAATTTAACAAGCTAAAATTAAATACATATCACATGTGGCATTACAGTATGTCTTGAAAGGTTCTATGTACAATCATTAACACACTGAAACTCAAGCATTACAGTATGTCTTGAAAGGTTCTATGTATAATCATTAACACACTGAAACTCAAGCACTCTTTTACAACTAATTTAGGGAAAGGGTTTCAATATGCAAAAATAAAAATTACATCAGAAAAGAAACTCAAATGTCAAGATATGTCCTTAATTTACAAAAAAAAAAATTAAAATCTTATGCAAGTCTCACCAGCAATTGTTAGATTTCAAAACATTTATCAGATGTCAAAACATTTATCAGATAGCTTGAATATGACAAGAGATGTAACTGATGTAACTATAAAAAGTATCAAACCAACTGGAGAAAAATAAACACATCAATAATCAGGGTGTTTTGTAAGAAGAAATTATCATTGTATAAAATGGTTTAGTTAGATTCGTACATTGAAATAATACCTAAAAAGTTAACATGAACAAAAATAAAATAAAGACTAATATACTATTTTTTTTTTTTTACTCAATGAAATATTAAATGCCAATCATTTTATTGTTACAAATATACTTTTCTCAAACTATTTAAAAAAAATTTCTAAAAATGTAACAGAAACTAAATATAATTTTATTTTTATCTACTTAATAAAAAATATTAATGTGTCATTATTACCAAAGAAATAAGTGTTTTTCCAATATTTTTATTTTATAAAATGACAAAATAAAAGGCCAAACAAGTCTAATTCACATAACAAGATCAATGAACAATCTTGCATCTAATTTTTAATGTGTGGGTCTGAATGTTTACTTCCCCACCAAATCACATGCTTCAAATTTGCACGGTGTGGAATCAAAACTGACATGCAAATGCAGAACTAATACCACATACAAGTTTAAAAATAACATTATGGTATAGGTAACTATGTTATTTCAGCATTGTGGTCATGCTGATGCCATCTGATGAAACTTAAAATAAAAATATTAATTATAACTTTGCTATAATTAACATGAAATAAAATAATTTTTAAAAAATGTTATTAAAAATTAATCCATTCAATTCCTGGATGCTCTGTTAAATGCCACACCTTCTTGAAATAGTCTGCAATTTCAAACTCATTCTTCATATTGGCCATGTCAGATTTCACTTCAGAATAGGTGTCATTGATGATGGCGAGGAACATGTTGATGAGAACAAAGAAGACAAAGAAGACGAACAGCATGAAGAATATGGGGCCCAAAATGCGGTTTGCTGTTTCAAGCTGATTGAAGTCAAAATCACCCAGGATAATACGGAACAGTGTGAAGCTAGACAATAATTAGACAAACAAAATAAAATTTTTACTTTTCACAACATATCAAATTAATAGCTATAATTAATCACGGAGTACTTTAATGAAAATAATGATAATCAACTTGCTGCAATAAAATCATTCAAACAACCACTGTTTTCTACTTATAATGTCAGAATTATAAAGAAAACTTATGGGGAATAAAATCTCAAAGAAATTTTGCTGCCCCATGAGAAAGTATAATTTTAGTAACAGGAAAATATGTTTCTAGCCTCATAATTCACATTATGATTATTAACAAACTGATTATGTCTTTTGTTGTTTATATGAAGCAAGAAGAGAAATAACATTTTTTCTTAAAAGTTTACTTGGTTGAAATCCATCAAGAATAGCTTCTGGAGTGAAGTTGAACCAGCTACCAGTGCTATATGAAAGCATAGGTAGATCCTAGGCACTAATTTAGCCCATTCCCTGATAGTCACACCTTTTCTCTCACTGCTCTTTAGATTGCTTTCAAATCAGTTTATGACATCAACTAGCATTGCTTATTAAAAAAAAATTAAAAACTTTTACCCAATGCTGGCCTCATTTGCCCCTTGCACTATTCAGAAAATGGCAGGCAAATGTCATCGAAGTTCTGCAATGTTAAGTGTTCAGTCCTATTAATTTTTCTTCCATCCAGTGAAAAAGGATCATCTTATGGGTTTCAGATGCAGGCAGATCAAGATTTGAATGCAGATGATAGTGAGAATGAAAGATATTGTTTTTTAATCAAGACAGCGATAGTAGCCAGTTAGACTCTGACAGGAAATAGATCCAGAATTGCTGATTCAAACTGACAATGAATGGACTGCACATCTTCATACACCATTTATTGTCAATGATTTTAATTCAGCTAGTACAAGAACTGTGTTTCCAGATGGATTTAATGTTATGACTGCAACAACATTGTGTTCTATTTCTTTTTTATTTCCTGAAGAGGTATTGGCAGGCATCACCCATAACACCAAAAATAACATTCTATTTCGACAAAGTGCCCATACTTCAGCCAACTTTGAGCAGACATGATTAGCAGACATGAAATATATTACATGTAATCTTTTGATGGGCTTATCTCAGTTACAGAGACTGATCATATTGGTCTGCAAATCCTTCTAATCAGCAATAGTGGCATAAAATCAATCTTTGCCAGAAATCATTTTACCAGCCTGATTTCATACCTTCATGCCAGTGACAAATAAGCAGAGTCAACAAGAGGTGTTCCGAACTTTCACCACTTATACAAAGTGAAAGTGTGATGGATACTCTGCCAACTACATTTGCTGCTATATTCATACCTGGGCATCATTTGTCAATAGACGAATCAATGATTTGTTTTACCGGGTGTCTTGCGTATCTCCAGTACATACCATCAAAATCAGTCAAGTGTGGTATCAAAGTATGGATGCTCTGCAAGAGTGACACTGCAAATTTGTGCAAGTTGAAAATTTACTTAGGCCATGAAAATCCCCAGCTAATGCCTAATGGTCATTATGTTGTCACAAAGTTGTCAGCAGATTTAGACTTCATGCACAAAATTATTTTTTCAACAATTTTTTTTTTTTTACATCTCCCAGACTTGTGGAAGATTCGTTCTTGAGAGGACTGTATGCATGTGGAACTATAAGACAGCAGAGATAAGGTTTTCGTCAAGAGATAAAATGAGTGTCAAATCTATGAGGTGAAAGCAGAATTCTGAGGAAGGGAAACAGTATTCTGATTGCAGTGGTGTGGTAGGATAAAAAAAACAAGTGGCTGTCCTGTCAACCTTCAGTGACCCAACAGCTTACTGATACATTGGACTAACCTGTTTTCCAGCTGCAAGCCATTTTTGACTAAAATGCTCACATGAATAGGGGTGGACATTCATGACCAGAAAAGAATGAAATAAGACCATGAAATAAGACTATGGGTGGAATTCCAAAGAAAGCCTGGAAATACATTTTTTTGGCTTCTAGTCAATTCTGCCACCACAAATGCTTTCATACTTTATGACCAGACTTCAACTGCAGTCCACTGATTTTCATTGTGAACTTGCCACTCATTGCTGGATTCAGTGCTAGAAAACAACATTCTGAAGTTGTGAGAATGATGTCTTGCGATGATGAAAATGTGTGAGGAAGAGAAACCACTGCTGTTATCATCTCAGGCATGAATTCCTCAAGGATATGATTTTTGGTTGTGCTTAATGGAACATTAATTTATGCAAGGAATATCATGCCCCATACCCACCCCAAAAGAAAAAGTGTTTTGTTTGTTTTACAAGCAGTTACAAGATTATAATAATTACATTTACAGCAGCATAAGTAGTTAAATGCAACAAGAAAATACAAATATCTGTTTATTTATAACTTAGATCCAAATTAAGTGCAAGCATATGTTTCTGTTTTTATATTTTCTTTTTCAAACAGCCATGCCCCTCTAGTTTGTGTTGTATATGCAGGTATGTTTGTTTTAAATGTACAAAATAAATTAATATTAGTTAGTTCTGTCATCAAAGCAATGAACCTTCACAATTTTTGGGGTGAGTACATAATTTTCCAAATATATTTTATTTAGCTTTTATTTAAAAAAAATTATTCCTCATTATCAGATTTTAGATTTTAAAAAAAAAGTATAATCCGTTTTCTATTTCAATGAACCCAGATATTTTTAAAACAGATTTTTGAATAATAAAATAATTTTTGAGTAACTTTTATTACTATTATATAATGAATGGGACTCGTTTTGTGGGAGATATAACAGTTCAAGCATGATAACCCATTTCTGTTCTCACTTCATAAAACTCCACTGTCTGTAGAGTGTCAGATCTAAGCAAACTGATTGGTCAATAGGAAGCTGCTTTGATCTAAATGAGTGTCACTGAGAAAGCTGCTTTATAAATAATGGTTGTCCCAGAAAGAGTTAATGAATTATCTACAAAATTTTAAAATGGTAATTTTCTTTTTTCAGATGTATTTGCTCCCAAGTATGCTTTTACTGAATATTTCCTTGACATTTAACAAAAAGTTTTCTTTGTTCCATCATACACATGGTCAAATTTTAATTATTATTTTTTTTTTTTGGGGGGGGGGGATAACTGCAATATCTGCCATGCCATTTACCCCCAGTCTCCTCAGTCTACATTTGGGACAGATAACACCTAAGTCAACTATGTAAATCTCTGTTCTACCTATCTAGGAGTAGAAGAATAGTAAAAAAGAATTTGTTCATCATGACTATAAAGGCTAAAATTTTTTAGTGAAAAACACTGACCCAGTTTTGAAAAAAAACAAAGTTTGGTTAAGTATGAGCATCAATAAGTGGAAATCTTTCATCTTTAAGTTCCTGAAGCAACTTGTTACATAAATCAGCCTATTGCTGAGAATTGTTCTTTCATGACAGTAAAACCATCACTTGTTCTGTGTACTGGAGAGGTGATAAGGGTGATGAAGGTATACTTGGCATAGTTAACAAATGCCCATGACAGACTAATCCTCTTTCTGATTATATTGCTAATTACAAACTGGATCTATAAAACTAATTTTAAAATGTGTAACATTTATTTTTTATAATACTGAGCTGAAAACACTCATTTAATTTTTACAGATAATAAAACCCAAAAGCAATGACAATTTTTAAGGGTACTAGTGTTGCAAAACCAATGTATGACTGCTGCAGCTATGAAAAGAATACATATTTATTATAATTAGTGTACTTTGCAGGTTTAAACATTTTTAAAATCCAAACTGTCACTATCAAAAGTTTCAAAATATGCCATTTATGTCAATATTTGAATATACCCAATGAGCCATTCTGAGATTAAGATATGCCAATCTCCACCATGAAAGTTAATATTACTCTTATGCTTCATGCAAACTGGAGAACATGAGTCCTGATTTATATGACTGATGCAAGGTTTTAATGCACAGTTTGATTTTAAAAATCCATTTGAATTTATAATGTAGTAATAGTTTTATAAGAGTATATACTGAAATAATATGCTCACTATTAGTTAGCAGTGAATCTTGAAATAACCATTTGGAGGTAAAATATATTCTAATATATTTTGATTAAACAGTTTATAAAATATCTCACCTTAACAAAATATATAATTTTAAAGTACTTACCCATGATATGAGCTGGATATGCATCATTACAATTATCTTTACACTGATATTTTCCTCCACTAGTCTGTACTGACAATAGATTAATGTAAATAGAATTCAAGTCTTGAAAAATATTCATTAAAAAAATGTGCTCCCAATCACATGTAAAGTATATTATCAAGACAAAATGCATTGTAATAAATAAATTTATGTATTAGATGAATGATAAAGTTTAACTTACAATGCATTCTGGAAAGTGCTGAAATCTTGCACCTGAGATCCAAACAATAGGTAGCCAAGTTGGGTGAAAGCCAAGAAGATGATGATAAACATGACAAAGAAACCTGCCAGATCTTTGGCACATCGGCCAAGGGTGGAGGATAGCTGGGTCATTGTCTTATTGAAGCTAATGTACTTGAATATCTAGAAACATAAAAATAAAATCAGTAATGAGAGAAATGGCTTGATAATTGTACCTACTATTTGCACAATCAATAGTCATTAAAGATGTAAAGAATTTGTCCATCTCCAAGATGGAATAAAATCTTCAAATTATCTCTTAAAAGGCAAGTAAAACAAGGTTAATAATAGTTAAAAGAAAATGAAAAGAAAATATGGAACAAACTTTTATCCAAGCCATGAAAGTTGTAATAGCAATGGCATTAGAGAAACGAGTTTCCCAATAGCTGAGTCGTTCAAAGTCAGCAAAAATTCCTGGATTCTCCAATAAAGCCTGGAGTTTGTCACCAACTTCAATTGTGCGATACACATTGAAACCCACACAGACGACAGAGATGATGATCACCATGATGTCCAATATATTCCAGAAACCCTTGAAGTAGGAAAACCGGAGCTTCTTAATCTGCACAAGATAAGCCAGTATTAATATTAGTATCAAGATAACCAAACCTGCTTTTGAAATTTATAAGAGGACAACTCAGTCTGTGTTTAAAATGAGCATCAAAATAATAATCTCACGTTTAAAATTAGCATAAAGTCAATTCAGTTAATGTTTAAAATCAGTAATCAAGACAGATTATGATTAGGGAAAAGTACAATATCTGATTTCTAAATGTTAACATTAATTATTGTGGTAAACATTATTGCAACAAATATTTATATTGTGTTACAATTAATTATGTACAATGAAAAAAATATATGGGTGAAACATTTTCTCCAATAAGTACAGAACCAAATGGTATAACAACAATTTGACATAATTATTGTACTTAAATTGTACTAGCTAACACAAATCTGATTTTTTGTGCGAATAAGAATGGTGCCTTATCTTTGTCTTATATGACCAAATTCAGCAATAATAAATGAATAAAAAATAAATGTTTACTATTTGAAAAATTAACCCTTTAAGGGGCAGAGTGGCCGAAAACGTCTTTACTACCGAAAGGGCAAACTGTCCGAAAGCGTCCGTATCAACCAGTGCTCTTTTCTTCTCATATCATTAGAGAAATCGAGAGACAGGAAGTCAAACGTTTCTACGATGATTCAAGCGCATTTTGAAATGTTTTCGCCTTGCTGCGTTCATTTTTTCATAAAGTTTTCTTTGTTTTTTTGTGTTTGGTGTTTCAAATGGGTATCTTAGAATCGTCAAGCAATAATGAGGAGTTTACTGGATTCAATTTATCGGATAATGAGGTAAGAGAAGTTGATTTTGAATCGGACGATAGGATTAGAAGTGACATTAGCGTCAGTAGCGTGCACTTGTACATCTTTCAAATTTTGGAGGAGAGTGCATCAGATTCTGAAAATATCGAAGAGGATTAGGGGGAAGGGGTATCTGGAGACGCACATGGTTGGAATAGTAGTACTTTAGCACTGAATATATTGGAATTATACAGAAACGGGACCGAATGTGACTGTAACTAATGATAGTACTCAGTTGCTTTCTTCTACCAATTTTTCAAAGATAAACATTTGACAAGATAGCGGAATAAATGAATGAGTACGCACACCCATAAATCGCAGAAAAACAAAATGGCGATCCAGGTTGGAAGGAAGCTAATGCCACTGAAATTAAGGCTTATTTTGGACTTATGATGATTTTGATAGGAATTCTCAATCTGCCAAGAAAAGAGATGTATTGGTCATCTGATGACAGATTAGTGTTCCTGGCATCAATAAAGTGTGTGTACATAGTGTTTGTAGCGGACAATATTTTTTTTGTGTAAATATATATTTTCATGCATGGATTCAAATTTAACACCTGAAAGTATACTTCAATTAAGGATATTAATAAAGCTGCTTTCATTTCCTTTCATTTTGCATTTTATTTCATTGAAATATATGGACTAATACCTAAGATATGATGTTTTTACTGTAACCCTAAATCCCACTGAAACCCTGAAAAATCTTGCCCCTTCAGAACAAGGAAAAATGTGTGCACCTTAAAGGGTTAATTAAGGCTGTGACCACTTCAGTGTGAAGCATGCAAGAAGACATGTAGAGTGGATAGACAGATGTTCACTGAAAAAGTCTTCTTGTTAGTAGTGAACAAGAATAACTGTATTTTATACTACATACATTCTGTGGTGGAGTAAATTTGCCTATCCCTATTTCTAGACTTAATTGTTATATAAATTGTTAAATTGTTGAAGTGACTCAACCTTGGGCACTCCTTATGATGGTATTTTTGTGTCAGAGTTGGAGTAAACAACTAGAGATGAGAATATAGTAGAAATTGTTGATGCAATCCAGACCAGTTCCAACTGGATGAGTAGTTTTTATTATCAAATGGTTAAGATTTACAGGAAAAAGACCAGTCAATGGGCTGAGATCAAAGGTTTACATGCTGTAGAGAATTCTATTGTTTAATCACTTAAATTTGGTGTGGCAAAAATCTGATCATGAAAGGTAGTCATTAGCTTAATGGGAGAAAGCAGTCTTTCCTTGTCACCAGGGTCACTGATTACAGACCGCTACGACTGTGGCAGATGCAAGAGGTGCCTGCCAGTCTTTGAGTGTAAGGAATATACTGCACTCCCTAATGGATGGTGGCAAGATATGCTGACCACATCGAGCAATTTCTGGTGCAAGGAATTTACTGGAAATTGCTACAATTGTTGTTTTGCTTGAAGGAACTATTACAGCAGAGTGCCAGATTATTCTTGAGAGAATAGCAGCATACCAGTGTTCTATAACATGAGGAGGGAAACACATGCAATTGACATACACAATAACTTGTGACTTTATTACAAAAGCGTGTGAAAGACTAATTGGACAGTGCCTATACTAGGTTATGTAGAAGCTATTATTGCTGATCTCTAATAACTCCATTTCTATTCTCTGATATGAACTATCCTGTGATATGTATTGACAATAATCTATTGAATTGTGTGTTAGAATATAAGACTGTATAGATATTAAAATTATTCGAACGTGGTTTCCTGGAAATACTGATGTCAAGTAATCTTTTTCATTGTATTTGTTACAGATGTATATTTGATTGTTGATTTAATAAATTATTGATCTTCTTACATATATTGATACCATATGTTGGAGAAGAAAGTGGGTGGATGGGGGCTTGCTAAATATAGATTAAAAGATGGATTTATCTTCTCTTTTAGTAAGTTTTCCACCTATGGAAATACTGTGTGACAGTAAATGTCTATCTTTAATGTGAAGGAAGAGAGAAAACGTTTACAGCACCAACATATCCGCCAAGTGAGTGAGATGAGTGGTGTCTCCTGGAGAATTATTAATAACATAAATTAAGATTCTCACCACTTGTAATTAGTTATGAATGATTAATTATTAATAATAATCTTAACCATTAACTATGCATTAATGTCACACATTCAATGACATATTTAGTGCTGTATGATGATAACTCTATTTATACTACATACATTTAGTGACATTTTTAGTCTTGAATGATGATAACTCTAATTGTAGTACATACATTTAGTGACATTTTTAGTGCTTAATGATGATAACTCTATTTGTACTACATTGGTTTTATAGAACTGAATGAAAATGACTATTTGTACAACATACATTTAGTGATGGTCTTTTAGTGAGTGCTGAAGTACAACATATATTTAATGATGGTCTTTTAGTGCCAAATGAAGAGAACTCTATTTGTACTAAATACATTTAGTGATGTTTTTATGCTGACTGATAATTCTACTTGTACTAAATACATTTACTGATGGTTTTTAGTACTGATTGAGAATAACTTTATTTTTATGTATACATTTACTAATGGATTTTAGAGCTTGAACGATGATAACTACTTGTACCATACATATTTAGTGCATATATATATGTAAAAATAATCTTTTTTATTTTATAATGTTATCTTACCTCCAAAGCCTCTTCCACTATGTAGTACAAAATGAAGAGGCAAAAGATACACTCACAGGCCAGCACAAAGTAATCGCCAACAGTGACATAACGAATCAATTTGACCGTTCGGAAAGTCCAGGATGGAATTGCACCACCAGTTGCTGGGAACTCAACCACCAATCTGAAAATAGGCAGTGAGTAAACAATGCTGCTGTTGTCATTTTTCTTGGAGTAGCATTTGTTGTTTTGAGTAAGTTATCATGTGGCAGTAGTTGTTTGTTGAGTGAGTTATTGAGTTGCATTAGTTGTTTGTTGAGTAAGTCATCATGTTGCAGTAGTTGTTAGTTGAGTAAGTTATCATGCTGCAATATTTGTTGACTGATGAGTATGTTACTATGTTGCAACAGTTGTCTGTTGAGTAAGTTACAATGTTGCAATAGTTGCTGTTTGATGAGTAAGTTAACATGTTGCAGTAGGAGCTGTTTTGATGAGTAAGTTACAATGTTGCAATAGTTGCTGTTTGATGATTAAATTACAATGTTGCAATAGTTGCTGTTTGATGAGTAAGTTACCATGTTTTAGTAGGTGCTGTTTTGATGAGTAAGTTACAATGTTGCAATAGTTGCTGTTTGATGATTAAATTACAATGATGCAATAGTTGCTGTTTGATGAGTAAGTTACCATGTTGCAGTAGGTGCTGTTTTGATGAGTAAGTTACCATGTTGCAACGTCTGCTGTTTGATGATTAAATTACAATGTTGCAATAGTTGCTGTTTGATGAGTAAGTTACCTTGCTGAAGTAGGTGCTGTTTTGATGAGTAAGTTACAATGTTGCAATAGTTGCTGTTTGATGAGTAAGTTACAATGTTGCAACAGAGGTTGTTTGATGAGTAAATTATTATTCTGCAGTTAGTTGGTTGGAGAGTAATTATTATACTGCAGTAGTTGTTTGTTGAGTAAGCTACCATGTTGCAACAGTTATTGTCTGTTAAGTAAGTTACTGCATTGCAATAGTTGTTTAATGAGTAATATATGATATTGTTATAGTTGCTGTTTGATGAGTAAGCTATAATACTGCAATTAGTTGCTGTTTGATGAGTAAGCTATAATACTGCAATAGTTGCTGTTTGATGGGTAAGCTACACTGTTGCAATATTTGCTGTTTGATGAGTGAGTTACAATGTTGCAACAGTTGCTGTCTGATGAGTAAACTATAATATTGCAATAGTTGTTTGATGAGTAAGTTATCAATGTTGCCATAGTTAGTGTTTGATGAAGTTACAATGTTGCAATAGTTGCTGTTTGGTGGATAAGTTATCAATGCTGCAGTAGTTGTTTAATGAGTAAATTATTATGCAGCAGTAATTTTATTAAGTTATCATGCTCCAGTAGTTGTTGTTTGATGATTAATTTACAAAGTTATAGAAGCTGTTGTCTATTTTGAGTAAAGTTAT
The DNA here is from genome assembly GCA_028829895.1 of Sinotaia quadrata. NCBI lineage: Eukaryota > Metazoa > Mollusca > Gastropoda > Architaenioglossa > Viviparidae > Sinotaia > Sinotaia quadrata. The sequence continues at coordinate 51,194,399 of CM054182.1, forward strand.
TATTGTAGTAGTTGTTACTTCAGTAAGTTATCATGTTGTGTATTGAAAATTGAATTTATAAAACTTTAAAAATTATATTTCAATTTTTCGGGGTACTTCCATACATTTTCAACAGTTTCTATTACATCCAGACAGTTGAAAACCGTTTCTAATACTTCCAGACATTTTAAACAGTTTCTAAATATTTCCAGATATTTTAAACAGCTTCTGACACTAACAATAAATAACATCTCAGACCCACAATGACAAGTGTCAATTCAAACAATGAGGTAAGAATTATTTACAATAAGTTAATTACATTTATTCTAAGGAAAAAGAAGGAAAATTTTTCAATAGAAAACACTATCAATACCCCTGAATAATGACAAATAAATGGAAAAAAGCATAATAAATACAAATACCTTCTGTTCAAATCTGCTTCAGCTGTTTTCCATATCCTAAATATGATTTTTTTTTAAATATAAGGAAATTTACTAAGAGTCATTTACCATCAAGGAATCCAAATTTCAAGTGGAACAACAAAAATCATAAATGGAGAAAAAGCAATCTGCCTAGTCCTGATTTCAATAGAAATGTGAAAGAATAAAATACACCATATGGAACTATGTTTTTAAAAAAAGTGTTTAAAGATGAAAGAAAGGGTTCTGTTTAGCAGCTGATTAAGGTGAGCAAAAGGATTTTGTTTAGCAGTTGGTAAAGATGAATGAAAAGGTTCTGTCTAGCAGTTAATAAATGTAAATGAAAGGGTTCTGGATTCTGAGTAGAAGTTAATAATCAGCAGAATTCATACCACACCTTATTTTAAAATTTCAGACTGAATCAATGATTGAAAAATTTATAAAATTTAAACGTATATTGTCAGTACACAGCTTGCTGTATTTAAGATTAGAGAGGAATATAAATGACTTTTAAAAACAAATTCTTGATTTTTTGTTTAAAAGAAATATTTTATTATTTCTTTGTAACCGGCACTTTTCTTGTCATAAACAGAAAAATGTTAAATGAAGAAAAATATTAAAGAAAATTATTTTTATATTTTACATAAACAAACCTGATAACGCAGAAGAGATTGATGTTGGCATTGTAGACAGTGAAGTCTACGAAAACAACTCTAGTACCACGGCGGATCCAAAGGTTGTCAAAAAGGTTGTCTAAATAGGTTGCTGTTTCATTCTTTCCTGACTTGAAGTCTGCAATGTTTCCTGCACCGCTGTAGGTTGTCAGCAAGCCCCAGTGAGATGAGCCATGGAGTTCACTCTCAGTCTTGTAGTACCACCTGACAACACCAAAAGGATAATTATGCAATTATGCTCAATAATATCGCTGTGCAAAGTGATTCCCTATTAAGTTATTTTAGACAGAATTGAATGATTTATATATTCACCAAAAGTCAAAATAAGCCATCAAGTATCACTCATTTACAAGACCTCTAAAGACTAATTAATATCAAGAGCTGACATGACTATGCAGTATCATTGTACTGTTGATTTGTAGTGTATGGTAATGTAATGCACAAAAACAGGGGTAAACCTAAAGTCCACACACCCAATTAAAATCAATAGAATTTACTGAATCATCTACCAAACTATTTTGAATATATCAAGTTGTAAAAAACATATAAGACCAATAGTCAAGTCTTCAGGATAAATTTATGAACATTCAATAAATTTTAATAAAACTTGAAATTAATATTTCTACTGGCATTTTAATTTACATTAAAAAATGTAATGTTTCTTCTATGTGTAGCCATTTATGTTTTATTAAAATGACTGTTAATGTTTTTCATGGTATTTTAAAAAAAATTTTCAAAACTGTCAACAGTAAAAACAAGAGATCAATGCATATGAAAATTCAAAATGCCTTCTAGTTATACAAGATTTTTTAAAAAATCAATAGAATGGATAATTATAATTAACCTGCATAAAGAAAATGCATTTAAATTACAATTTATAAATTTATTGTTATATGAACACATACCTACATTATATCAAAGAAGTTTATTTAGCTTCCATTAAAAAGAAACAAAAACCATCTCTTACAACTTATTTTTTTAATTTTCTATAAAAATGTTGACAATATAAACAAGATGATTGCTTATTTAACAAAGATCAATGCAACATGAAAATTCACAACACTTTTTAGATATACCAAGATTAAAAAAAAAAAAAGATAATAAAATGGCTAAATAACCTCCATATGGAAAATGACTGTACTTTATAATGAAAGGATAAATAAATAAATAATATATAAATCAACTGTTATATAAACATATACCTAAATGAAAATTGTGCTATTTCAAATAGATTTATTTAGTTTCCACTCAAAAAACTATTTGTTATGACTAAACAGGTATACACAATGCTAAGAAAAGCCATGATATTGTAACTAAATTAAAGATGCCACCTTTATTTTACATGTTTCTTACAAGAAGAAGCTAAATTATATTCTGGAAATTGTAATTATTATCATGTCAAGGGCAAATGATTTAATTTTTAAGTGTAAACCATAGTCAAAAAGCTTACAAAAATTTAAATAGTTGACCTAATTCTTTGCCTCCAAAGATAGAAAATAGTTCAAATTAATTAATTCCATGGTTTTCATTTTTGCCTTTTGAGTTATGAAAGTTTTATTCAAGCCTACCAAGTATCATTCTAAAAAAAAAATGGTGTGTTTGACAGAATTCACAAAGATAAAATACAAACAAGTGACCATATAAGTCATAAGTTCTACTGCCAGGTGCATTTTTAATTAGCTTGGATGCAATGGACAGCTGTCCAGCAGATTATATCTACCTTTGCCTCAAGATTCTTTCAACCAACAAGAGAAAGTGCTTGATTGTTTGAGAACATGAAGGGCTATGTGAGCAAGCGCCATTTACATGCAGAACACTACACCTTCCTAAAACATTTTAAATTTAAATTAAATTAAACTATGGATTGACTTAACTGTCCATAGCTTAATGAACTGATGATAACTGTGGATCCTATATATTTTGTGGGGTGTTTGAACCACTATTACACTTGTTTTGGAGATTAAATTACAAAGTACAGTGAAACCTTGCTATGTGACAATTGGAGTCCATAAAATTGGATCACATTAATAGCGGGGTCATGTTAATGTAGGGCTTTGCAATATGTATGAATGAATATACAAAATTTTGGGAGCCATTCCATGACCACATTATATCTGAAATTGCATTATTATGGGGCATGTTATAGCAGGGTTCCACTGTATTCTGGTTAAATGGTTGATTACATAAATGCTTTGTCTAATCATATGTGGATATTGTTTTGTAAGTTTATTTTAACATCTAGCTAAGAGCTGTCTGTCCAGAGGATAATGAAAAAAGTACACAACACTAGTACTTATATTTGTAAAAGATATATATGATGGATCTCTCAGATAATGTCCAACTTCTTTCCATCTGCTGGAAGAGAGTAATTTGATGTTTTTTTACAGAAGAGTAAAAGGAAGAAATGTCACATTGTGTGTGTGTGTGTACAGAGAAAGAGATTTTGAGAGAAAGATACAATGCTTGATTATCTGATTACTGCATTTAGTGACCAATTTTCAACAAGGCCAGTTTCTATTACTGAGTCAGTTCTCTGATGAACATGTTTGGCAGTGTGGTTTTCTTTGCCTTATTTGATAAGTTTTTAAACACAAATTCTGCATTCTCTGGTTAATCATTTATATCTTTATTATTAAGTCAATATATTTGGAGCAGAGCATGATTTTAAAATTAAAAAATGTCTGTAACATATATTTTCTCTTAAATAATGCAACTTGGCCACTAACATTCTTGTTCCTACTTTTGTATTTTTGTTTAAAATGAAATCAATATTCTGGCCATATGATCACAAGGATTACATTTCAATTGAGTTGGAAATGGAGTCAGTATTTATTACTGCTAATACTAATAGCAATACAGTTATCACATAAACAAAATTTTGTTGCTGGTGTATATTTTCAGTAAAGTACTGCATTTGAGTACACTATTGGGTGGCAAATGTTACCTTGCATGCACATTTGCATACACACACAGGATTTATAGATATGTCCCTCAAAATATTAGAATATTCTAAAATATTAGAATGTTTTCATATAGCCAAATAAATAAACAAGGAACAAAATCAGTTTTATTATTTAGTTAAGACTAGTGACTATACAAACAATAGGGGGAACCTACCACCCCCACTCCCCTTTACTAATACAAAAGGAAACATACGCTGTGTCATTATCTTGAGGCCCAAATGGAGCTTTGTCCTCAATGTTCTCTGAGTAGGAGTCAAAACACTCTAAGATGAAATCCTTGAAATCATCATGGACTTGACAAGAATTAGAATGGACTCGAATTTGTCGCATACGAGGTACCCCAAGAAGTTTATTCTCATAGTATATGTAACCCATGTCCTTCTGGTCCAGAGTTTCTTCATTGTACCATTTCTCCCAGTATAAGCCTTCCAACAAGGGTTTTTTGGCATACTGTTTTAATGTAACACAGATACATTCCCAGCAAATGATTATATATTCATTCAGAAAATCATGATTAAGAAATAATATATAATAACAATAATAATAAATAACAGCAACAACAGTAATAACAATATGAGGATGACATATTCATTAACATATCTATGTATCATTGTATGTGTCTAAAAAATCATTAAGAAAATAATAACAATAATGATAACAATTATAATAATAATGCTGGTGACAAAATTAGAGCTGATGACAAAATTGAAAACATTTTTGTAGATTTACAACAAAATTGTGGTAATGATCAATTTTAAATTTATATTTAAAAATGTCTAAAATGGCAACTGACTAACTTTTGAGTGAGTATACAGACTGTCGTATGATGAGGAATCCCCCTGCCTCATATCTTTAAATATACATTTTCATGTTCTAATCTAAACTTTTAAGAAGATGTATTATTTGTAATTTTTATAGGTCAGAATGTTATGATAAAGTTTATAACTGAAATAAAAATCCAGAATAGACTGAGTGCGTATATATTGAATGGTTAGCCACGAGTAGGATTATTGATTGCTGTTGTTGTGAGAACACTAGCTCTGTGGTATTGCACAGTAAAGCAAAGGTTGACTAAATGGATTAGGTCTATGTCCCATTTTGATCCAGTTATGTGCTATTCAACTTTTAGCTGATGCAATTGTGAACTTGTTTATGGATAGGTGACGTTTATTGACAGAATGTGGCTGTAGAAGACGTGTCAGGATAGACCCTTGGCTAGAAAAGGGCATTTATTCTTTTTAGTCTATATTGTGGGCTTTGGGTGCCTAAGCTGAACCATTCATATGACATGTTCTGTTGAGCATCTGCCAGCTTTTCTACTACAAGAATTGTGTGATGCGGTGTAGTGTTGTGTTGTTGTGGGTCACCCCAGGATGCGAGGAGATGATGAAACAATGAGATGATGAGACAATACACGGCTACGGCAGCAACAGAGAGTAGCACGAACACCGTGTTTACATTTCTTTGTACTCTTTATTCCAGTGACACCGCCAAATACTGTCTCTCTCTCTCTCAGCATACATAGTGGCATCAGAACACGCCTTTCAAAGACAACTCTTCATCTCTCCTGCTATATGTTTGCATCAAAACAAGCCTTTTCTTCCTGACTACTCTTCCAAGAACACTCTTCATCGCTTGACCACTCTCTCAAACACAATAACCTGCTATATAACTAAAAAGTCCGGGCGGCAAAGGGGACTCCACTAGACAATTCTGGCACTGAGACTAAAACTGCTGCAAAACTGGTTCTTCTGTGCTACTGTACTTTCATTCTAACATAAATTCCTTCTAAACTACCTAGTTATATAATACTTTAGCTATCAAAAAAATAGTACACTAAATACTCTCTAAATACAATTCTTTCTTACAATATAATTTGCAAAATAAACTATCAAATAAAATAAATAACTATATCTCTCTGATAGGAGAAAACCATGTACACATACATAAATCATAGAATACACTTAGAAAACAATATAAACTAACTTACAAAATTATATAAATATAAACTACATCCTACTAACTATTAGAATACATAAACATTAACTTTGCTTGATAAATGGATAATATAATAAGTGGCTATCAGAAATGTACACCTAACACACATTATACTACACCCGATGGGCAACAGTGCGCCGCACGATTCAAAACTAGCGGCCGATGACCTACTTTGCTACCAGGCAAAACAAGCGCTATGCACACACCGCTCTGTATACACGTACACCCACCCTTCCACAATTGCAAGGTCTTTCTTCTTTTTATGTCAATATTCAAATCGGCTGTCTATGTATTTATGTGATATGTCCTGTGAGAATCTGCCAGTTTCAACACACTGTGTAAAAGGCTGAAGTTAAAACCTTTCATGGGAAGTGATAGCAGAGAGCAATGTTGTAATTGACTAAACTTCTAGAGACAATAATTTTAGTTTCTAATGCTGGTGACAAGAAAATAGGATCAAGAATGTATTTTGCATTATTCTTTATATATTGTTAACTTTATTAAATTAATGCTGTTTCATTCTCGTTAGTGTAGCATAACTTCTTTTTGTTTGCTGTCATAAATTATAGTGAGAGTCTAATTACACATCTTGTTTCCTATTTGTCTACATTTCATATCTATTTTTTATATCTATTTCTCAATCTATTACTGAATGTGTGTATGTGTGTGTGTGTGTGTGTGTGTGTGGGGTGCAGCGAGTCAAAATGACCGGCAGTACACACATAAAATTGGCATAACAGTTGCTGATATATGTATATTTATAACCAGTAGTCCATCGGCACTTGTAGATGTTATTATATCTTTAGCTAGTAAATATTTGGTATAGTACGTTATTACAAAGTCACCCTAGAGTACCTCATGACAGACTGTTAATGATCACTAGTGGGGCTGTAACATCAGAGATCTGTTCACCACCAAAACTAAAACACACAGCCCATGATTTAAAAGAACTATACAAAGACATGACAGATCTCAATGCTAACAGCACGCATGTCCTTCACTTGTTATAATTATTCTACTAGCACAAACATAAAATAAAACACTTTACATAGTGCTTACAGATAGTGTCCCCTATAAATATTAGTTATTGTATCAAGTCTCCCAGATAAGCCTATCCAACAAGAACCTTTGGTGTAATGTATTAAAGTATCACAAGGAAAAAAAATCAGCAAATCATATATTCTATAAAACATTTACCTGTGTCTGAGAAATGATTGAAAAATAATTATAAAATTGAATCTTATGTAGATAGGTCATAATTCACATACAAACTCTGTAAAGTTTTCATGCAAATGCCCATGTTAGTAGAATAATTATCCACAAGTGATGGATATTCCAATATGGCTCATTCTCTGTGCAAGTGTACCATAAAGGATGGGTCCATTTGAAATGTGTTTTCTTAGAAATAAAGCAATGAAATATCATGTATTTATGATTTATATATTCAGAGTTAATGTGAGAGATACATAAGATAGTTGTGTGAATTTGTATTTTGTAATTATTTATAATATAAATTTGCTCTGAACTGAGAAATGCCACCTCTTTTTGTCACATGCTTACATAGAGCTATATTCTTTAATTTTCATTGTTATAAATAATCTAACAAACATACTGTATCAAAGTCTTATTAGAAGTGATAATACATTAAAGCAACATTCTAGATATCTTTTATCTTGAAATAATATTTTTAAAAGGCACATTTTCTTTTCTACATAAATCGGATTCAAAACTTTTATTCTTTTACTGAACATCGGCATGTCTTACTCTTAGTAAATTTCTATGCTAAAATCTATCAATGTAATCAAAATATTCATATTCAATATTCATAATGCTTTTCAAATTTATTCAGTGTACTAATAAATAATCTGCTTAAAAAAATAATTTGCTTTTGTAGTTTTAGTACTTGACAAAGAAGTGAATAAATTCATAAATATAAAATAATGATGATAATATTGTGAACTACTTACACTTTTCAAAGGCACCATAATCCAGAAAGATAACTCTCATGTCATTTTGTCTTGATGTAGTGAGTTTAAGTACCAAATAAGAAAAATAACTTTCGCTTCCATTAAGATCACATTGTTACACAGCAATGGCAGGAAAATTTTCGGAATCACTGATGCTTCAAATGTGCTAAGATTTCTGATGATCTCAGTATATTTTGATTAAACTGATTAACATCATAAATAGCTTACATATTTATGTATATATCCATGTGGTTTCTTTTGCATTTAAAGTTTCAGATGGCTGTGTGTATGTTTTAAACCTGTACTAGTATTAACAGAAAAGCCTGTGAATTACATTAAAAAAATATAAACATTGCAATTACGCTTATTATATATTAAATATGTTATATTTAAATAGATACTTTGTTTATTACTTAATATTATCTTTGCAGCATAATAACTTTGCTCATTTTATGTTCAATTGAGAAAAATAGAGCTTATTTTATGATGGCTGATAATTTTGTTAATAAATATAATGTTTCCACATGACAAAGTTATAGTTTTATACCCCATTTAAAATAAATATGTATAAATAAGTTAATAATTGAGGTTAATAAAGAACATATATTTGTTGTAATGAGATAATTATATTGCTGATTTTAAAATATTTTTTCCTGCTAAAATATGTCTCAAACTTATTTTCTAAGCTTTCAACAGAAAAATATGTTTTTTTTTTAGGCATTTCAAACTCCTATAACATCAAATTTTTTATAATTTGGATCTTATGTTTTCATGTGAGCATTAGGCTCTGTTGTAGACTTTAATATGCAAAATAGATTTAATCCACTTTATTTTTGGCACTTCATGTCACAAAATAGTACACTTGCCTAGAGAACAAGCCACATACACTATGTGGTTAGCATTTAGATCTAGTGCTTTACTGTATACTCAAACGAGTCAAAGTATACATTTTGCAATAATTCTCTATACCTCGAACTGTTTACAAGATTTCTTTTTTAAAAAAAAAACTAATTATTTTCATTAAAAGGGTATCTTGTTAAAAAAATATTTTTGTCTGGAAAAAAATTGTATGAGATGAACCAATTATTGTGATACTCCAATTAATATGGCCTTTACAGATTTTGACAATTAACAGATGCATATACACACACACTCATGCACCCATAAAGTACAAATAATTACATTCCAGAAGTCCTCAACAGTGGAGATGTCACCAAATTTGGATTGACTAACATCATCAAATGGTGTCTGTATAAAGAGATCACTCATCACCTTGGTGTAATAATACATGGTTGTACTTGTCATCCCAAAGGTAACTATAAATAATAAATTAAAATCAGTTAGAGAGAGTATGTAAAGGTACCAACTACAATTACAAACTAACATGTTAGTGAGAGTACTTAAAGGCAACAGTATAACTATAAGTGACAAAGAGATGTTGAGATTTTTCAAAGGTAACAAACAATAAACAAAGTCTGTGACAATATTCAAATATTCTAATTCAGAAAATTATTATATATAAATAGCAGCGAAGAAAAGCCTAAAACTAAGTAGCCTCAGAGAGGTGAGCAATAATGAAGTCTGGATGCTGAACTCTTGTGTTTGGGTTTGAGACACAAACCAGATGGCTGAATTTTTCCAATTTACAACTCTCTTCTTAACTCAGAATTGTCAAACTCAATAACTCAAATTGTAAAATGCAGGAGATTTTAGGAGAAGAAATGTTAAGCAAAAGAAACATAATTTCTTTCTTTTACTAATCTATTTCATTCTTGGGTGAGGACGATCTTTTAAAAAATTATTAATATTCTTTTTTGGGGGGGAACCATTAATATTAATTTTATTTGTTGTTGAGTACTCTCTTTCAAATGTACCTTCATAATCATATACTATTTTAGTTTGCACTGATAAAAAATGCATTTTAAATACTACATTTTACTGGTAAAAATATATTTTCCTACAAATATTTTAAATACTTTTTTCAATGATTTGAATATATAACTTATATCATGTAAAGTTTTACAATGAATAAAAGTTTGCGAATATACACAGACCACTAACAACATACAAAGACCACTAAAATCAATATTCCTATTTATCATTCCCTTTTAGAGGTTGTTGATTTATGTTATAAAATATGATACTTGCATGAATATGCACAGACTCAACCACAGACCACTTTCAAGGCTACACAGTATTTTAAATCTTTCATCCTAAAAATAAAGGCTAAGTGATGCATGTGTGTGTGTGCCTAAAGAGCAAATTTATGACAGATTCCAAAATGTTTCTGCATAATACTTAATAGATGCATGCAGCTTTGCACAAAAAGAACAATGTTCATATAGAAAAAAGCAGTGCCTGATGATGAAAAGCAATGTCTGTATGCAAAAAAGTAGTGCTGCACAGAAAAAGCAGTGTACAGAAAAATGGATGAATTGTTGGTACTTATACAGATAGCATTAAGAAACACTATGCAGATGAATTGTTGGTACTTATACAGATAACAATAAGAAACACTATGCAGAAGAATTGTTGGTACTTATACAGATAGCAATAAGAAACACTATGTAGATGAATTGTTGGTACTTACTGACACAGATAATGATTAGAAACACAATGTAGATGATGAGCTCTCGAAGTGTTGTTGTCACATACAACTCACGATTTGTCTTAGTTTCTTCAGTCTGCCGAGTTGCCCACAATGCTAAAGAAAATTTAAATACATTATATAAAGGAACAAAATACAAATATACAATAATGAAATCTCAGAAATAACTTTTGCATTTTAATTTATTCTGCTATTAATTTAACACAGCTCTCATAGAATGGTAATTAATAAGCTGCTATTTCTGTAAAGTATGCATTTTTCTTTATTATTTTTAAACAACTACGACATCTATTGTTCTAATATCAAGAAAAAAATAACAATCCCTTTCCAAGACATTATGTATATTGATATTTTTGTTCACAATTTTTCAGCTTAGTTAAAATGAGTCTGAAATAAAATGATTTCTCACTTAGTAAAAATTAACTGTTCTCATGATGCTATTCACTTTTAATAAATTACTACATGCAGTAGTAAATACTGAAAAAAGAATTCAGTCAAACTTAAAGATTGGGCATGCTATCATTATTAGCAAGGAAAATAAATAAATCTTTGAAAGAAAATTAAGTTATTATGATGATACATTCACAACAAATTAATTTCAACTCGCCACTGGTACTTGATAGTTGATTATGTAAATGAATTTTAACTATAAGAGACCTTCGTTTCAGTTTGCAGAACTCAATTTCCAATGAAGAGAAACATTTGTATTTTCTATTTCAACCATTATCATTTAAATATTTTAAAATAATAATATTATTATTTTTAGTTCTATATTAGTTATTACTATTAGTTATTGTGAGAATGCTATGAATATTCAACAAAATCTACAACTCTTATCCATTCATCAATAAAAATGGCTATTCATCTCCCCACCCAACTTAACCTGATTAAGAGAGAGAAGGGGTTTGGGGATCACATTTACAATTCTTGAAAGCAGAAAGATATTAAGATGATATTAACATATGTGTTCAACTCATCATAATTCTTAATATTTATTCATTTGAAATAAATTAATTTTCACTTTAACAGTTATCACAAACACATTCATTTATAGCAACAACAGAGCTTGATTTAATTAGGCAAAACATGATACCCCCAAAGAAAGGTTTGAAGCAACAAACTGTACTTGTATTTTCTGTTTCAATGAGTATCATGCTATTTAATGTTGTTGTTTTTTAAATCCTATTAGTTTGCATTGAAACTTGGACAAATACAGATTAAGTAAAATAGCATATTGATTATGAAAACTGAGCTTTATTGACTAATGACTTATTTGGAGATTTATGCAGAATATTATTTTATAATTGTTATTATTATTAAATTGTTAACCACCCCCTCCCTTTATTAACTGAAATGTTTGCTAGTATAAGTACAATATGCCAATATGTAAGTTGGGGTGAATAAGCTGTAAAAGGATTGAATAAACGAAGGCCTGTATGAAACAGCTATTTACATATATTATATAATGTAAATGCCTTCACAATTACCAAATGTTTAATATAATTATAAACAAGCCTGGCAAAGCCAAGTTGTTTGATATCTTTTGATATCAGATGCAATTGGACCGAGCTGACTAAAAAAGAGAATTTAGAGTAAACCAATTACCAATGACACTTGTCATACTTTAGTATTATTACTTTCTATTAAAATGGTGCCTTAAGATGAAAGATGAGACAGTACAGTATCTATTGGACAGGTAAATAGCTTGAGTTGGATATAGAAAAAAATGTATTGTCTCAACTGTTATAACATTATTAATAAATATATTATCAACTCTCATAATTTACTCAAATTGTACATAAGAAGGTAAGTCATACTTTGATAGCAATTAGCATTGCCTGACATATAATACATATTCCAACCGAAGCACCTGGATTCAAATCGCACAAGGTACCAATTTTTTCTTCTCTTATTTTCTTCTTCTTAATAGAGAATGGGGTGGGGGGAGCCTAAAATGTATGTAAATAACATAGGCGTTTAATTAATTTGCAGTATTTTAACAATTTTTCTGAACTGATTGTTATCAGTTATGCTGGAGTTTAATGCAATACTGTTCATCTAAATTATATATTAAAAAGATTCTTGGGCACAACATTCTTCATTTCTTGACATATATATTGGAAAAGAGAGCTACAACTGGCAAAATATACCTCAATTCAAAAGAAAAAGAGGAGGAAATCACAAAACCTTCATTTCATGAAACGTCATACTATGGAACGATTCTTGATGACAAAAGAAAAGTCATAAAGAACAAATAAATGTCTTCTTTTTATTCTATTCAATGCTTTTCATTTTACTCTATTCAATGCTTCTCATTTCCTTCCTATCATTCTTGATGAGAACACTAGTTTCCCCATATTTTTTCTTTAATCAAACTTCAAAGCTGAGATTTATTCTTGTCCTGAATGCAGCATGGAAAGCAATATGAGGAGTTATACAGAATAGAATTTTGGATACATACATTGGACCCTTGATTAATGGGCACAGGTGGTTCCACAGAGTCACTGTAGAAGTTCATATCTCATCAAGTGAATCTATTATTTCAATGGCATAATTTTAATAGAATTTGTGCACATTAATAAAACTGAAAATCTTTACCAGAGGTAACTTATTAACCAAAATCTTGTTAAATGAACCATTCAGTAATCAAAGGTCTACCATATGGAAACTAAAGCACTTACAAAAACAAAAACTTAAATGCAGATTGTAAATAAAGTTATGTAATTATCTAATAACTAAAATGTACTCTGTGCATAATAAAAATAAATCAAAACAAACAAACAAAAACTAAAGAAAATAATTCAAAAATTATCCTGCCAATAAAATGTTCAGGTCATGATTAATCTTTCTTTTCTTATTTCATTTCAAATTAATAAACAGTGCACAAATTTATGTTGCTTATTATAATTTATATGCAATACAGGAATTGAGAAAATGGATCACATTATTTATTTGACTTTAATTTTAAACACTATATAACTAGTGGTTTTATAACTAGTGGTTTAGTAACTAAGTTAAAAAGGCAGGTGGTGACATTTTAAAACAAAATAAAACATTCTAACAGTTATTTCACTTTTTAAAGATTAACTTAAGGCACCTACTGACCTAGATTAGGCCAAAAGCTACCCAACTATTGTTCATAACTGCGTTTAGTTATGCTAATGGCTTGAACTTATAAGTAATTACATAAATTTATAATCAGTAAATATAAACTATTACAGTATTAGCCTACTATATGCAAAATCTTATCTATAATTAAAGGCCCCTCATCTTTTGAATTAAGAAATAAAGTAGGTTTCTAAAAATATTCTTTCTTAGTTTCTATCTCGTTTCCCTGCTCAAAAAAATTCTTTCTTAGTTTCTTATCTAGTTTCCCTGCTTTTAAAAAAAGTTTCTATCTCATTTTCCTGCTTAATTTTTACTGAATTTTGTTTTCCTTGTAATTTATAAAGCTCCCTCTCACAAAGAATCTACTACTGTACTAGTAGTAGTACCAATGTTCAAGATTTTATTTGATTTATTTATAAATGTCTCTCGCTTTCTTTAGTTCAATTATTTAATTAAAAACTATTTATAACTTACAAATGAAACAGATAACAGCTGAAAACAAATACTAATATCTGATCTGGCAGGATAATCACTGATGATTTTAATTTATAAAAAAATGTGCAGGCCTATATTATTGGACAGAATAATCCACACACACCCCTTCCCAACACCCCTATTTTAAAAATTCTCTATTTCACTGATAACGCGCGTACATCACTACATGTATGTATAAAAATTTTTTAAATTATTTAAAATTAAAGCCAAAATAGTTTCACATGCCTCGAATACCGCGACCGATCTTGACAAAAACGTTGCCTCCACTACTTGGCTTTGAAACTTTCACCATAGAAGACTGTCCGGCGGCACTTCGCGATCTGTCGTCTCCAATGCCGAACTGGTCATCAGAACACAGATCGGGGTCGTCGCGAATTCCATCACCATTGTAGTTTGAAACTCCCCAAGCGTTCCGAGACTGACCACTAGTTGGTCGGGTTGCCATTTTGTTGCTCAAAGTTAGCTGGCAACTTTTGGCTTACCTGAACCAAATCTTAAAACAAGGTGAAAAGTAAAGAAAGTTATTAAAGACTGGATTGCGGACAACAAAATGACGCGACTGCGTACGTTTAGTGTTCACGACACCAACGGACAAACAACTCAGAAATAAGCAAGCTTCCAGCAGTCCGATTCTGAACAGAGTCCAAGTGGAACTACGCAACTTGCAGGCTAGCCTGCCGACGTCTCTTTCTACTGTTCTGGGGGAATCGATTTCCAGGCAAGCAAAATGGCTACCTTTGACGTCACTTGTCGATACCGTAGTTGTCGAGGCTTGCTGGACGGCATTGAAAGTTAAAAGAATAGAGCTTGCTGCCAAACAGGACTAATCAATTAAAGATATATTAAACCCGAGTTGCTTAGGAACAACTAGACTGGAGAAAGGTCCTTGATACCAGCCAGTTAGCTCACGCCTGTACTTATAAAGGTGGACTGGATGGTAAATCAGACCACAACGGAACACTAAAATCTCGATGAAGCCTCCAGAATGCGAAATGCAACTTGAAAGTCATATGCACTGTTGTAATACATAAAATATGTTTGCAGTACTTATTTATACGTATTATTTGTTAAATATCTGTTTTTAATAAATATTTATTACTTTACTTTCAATAACACTATGCAACAAGAATTCCTGCTTAGTCAAGTGCTGCGGTTGTTGGAGCTTGTGGTAAAGTGGTGACACTGCAAACACGCTACTACTGTACTAGAACAAGCGCATTTCCAGTATAACAGTGCTTGGAGATGTTAGTGTGAAAATAAATGAGCTAGTTTAACTGTGTAAAGTAGACGACACTAAATTTGAAACTCAGTCGGCATTTTAGTCAATACTCAATCACTAATATCAGTTGTCTCATGACTTTCAGGTCACCAACAGTTCGATAAATTCCTTATATCGATGATTGAGAGTGGCCGATTGGTAATCAGCAGACGTTCATCAGTAAATGAAGTTTTCACTCTCAAACAACACTTGTAGGTTATTAAAACTGCAGTGTTTTGTAAAGTTATTGTGCCCACATCAGTGCGTGTTTCGACCGTTTCAGTGTTGTAGTGCTTTCATTATTGATAAAAATATCTTAGTGCTGATATCGATTGTCACAACAATAGTTTTATTATAGTCCTCGAAAGAATTGATCAAATCCTTTGCAAATTGCAATCCAATCCGATACGGGATGGGTGGGACGAATGGGGTGTCAGAAGGCAATTCCAGTTTTGAGTTTTGCTTGACATATTGTTGGGACAGTCAGTCGGGAATATCGATCTTGTAAGGTGAACTGGAGGCTCTTTAAAGTGAAAAGAGTATTTCTGTTTATTTCTCTCAGTGAAGTTACATTTCTGTTTATTTCTCTCAGTGAAGTTGTATTTCTGTTGATTCAGTCTTAACAGTTCTTCACGTGCTTTGCCACAGTGTCACAAAAATTAAATTTTAAAATTCCATGTGTTTCTGTTCTCACATTGAAATTGAATTCACCACTTGCTCTCCCAAAGTCAACCTGTGCTTTTTCCATCTTATCAGTTCATTCAAGCAGAACAGTTATTGTAGTAATTTCTGGTACTCCCCTGTATCAAAAATTTTCTCAGTGTAGTGAACATACTTTGCCACCATACATCAGACAGAGTGTCGTGTATTCTCTTTAGACTTACACACACACTGTGGCAAATGATTCTCATGCCTCCCTGGTCGCAGTGGCCCACAGCCAGTGAACCAGTAGACTCAAACAACATATGAAAATAGTCAACCATAAAGGCTGCTTGCTCACTGCAAAATATAACTAAGGTGCAAACCTAATTTTCCAGTTTATCACTTTATAACTCTATTCTTTCTTACATTCCAGACTCAACTTACAATTTCCTGCAATGGTATTTATTAGCATGATATATGCACACAGCATAATAAATACAATATATAAAAACGTCAAACAATTAATACACAATATACGAACAAGTTAGTTCAAACATTTGTAGAAATAATAGTCTACTCACATAAGAGCACAACGGATTTGAAATAATATATTTTCGTGTCTCACAAGATAATATTTGTTAACTATATTTCATTAAGAATGTTGCAGCATGATTCTGTGTATTTTATTGTGATTAATATGAATTTGTTGCTATTATCTCCTAATGTTGTGGTCAGAGAATAGAGTGACCAAAGTTAACACATGTTCCATAACTTTAATAATTTTCTTGAGATGTGTAATGATGTTGTGGAATGCTATTTTATTTCCACTAAAGTAAATGTTAATTTGACAATATAAATGCTGTGCGCGTTCGAACATTTTGTTTATTTAATAATTATAACCAACCTGAGTGTGACATATTTTCATTCTAATTGTAACACTCATGTGCATGGTTTTATCCATTTTTATCTTCATTTTAAAAATATGAATTGAGGTCAATTGTAATAGGACACCTATTGTCTGTTGCCACTATGTACAGATTGGCAAACTATAGATTATCACTCATGGAAATAATTGCAATTGTTTCAGAGCGTTTTTTTTTTTTTTGATTTTTTAATTGTTTGTTTGGTTCATTTTCTTGGTTGGAGTTCATTTGGGAAGTCCAGGTTGGCCTTTCAAATAATGCTGAGTTCTAGGCTATTGCAATATTTTTAGATGTTTTAGTGTGATGTTTTCTTGCAATATTTATATACAGTTTAGTGTAATGTTTCTTACAATATTTCTACACACTTTAGTGCAACGTTTCTTGTAATATTTCTACATGTTTAGTGTCAAGTTTCTGTGCAATGCTTATTAAAGCAAACTTAAATTTGGTTCAATATGATAAAGTTTTGTAATGCGTTTTTACAGCTGAACTTTTCGGTTTTAGACAGTAAGTGAATGCTCACGTGCTCTGTTGTTTAATGTAATAAAACATGTTACTTTGTGCAACTTTTCAGCAGCAGGAGTATTTATATTTTAATGTTCAATGATTTATGAAGAAGACTGACAGTGTTTTCAGAAATAATGGCATCACTCAAAGCAATAATAGTTTGCACAAAACCTGGTTTAGGCACTGTCTCAATAGTATTTCATGCCCTTTTTGTAACAGTTACAAGTTTATTGTTTTACATTATTACTGTCAATTCCACGTGTTTCCCTTCTCGCATTGTAGAGTACTGATTAGCTGATATTCTCTCGAGCTAACATGGACACTCCTTTGCCGTAATAGCTCCCTCAAGCAGAACTACAATTGTAGTAATTTTCAGTAACTTCCTTGTATCAGAAATTGCTCAATGTAGTCAGCATACTTTGCCACCATACATCAACAGAGTGCAGGGTATTCCTAATACATAAATACACAGCAGAAGATACTTCTCACGTCTACCACAGTCATAGCAGTTTATAATAAGTAAACCAGGAGATTAAGATAAAACTGCTTTTTCCATATAAAATATAATCAGGGCAATGCTAAGTTTCCAGTTTGTTCAACCCCATTCCTTCTTACATTCAAGTCTCACCTTACAGATTCCTGCAACAGTATTTATTAGCCCCCATCCACCCACACAAACACACTATATAATAATAAACACAGCATACTATTTTATCAACAGGTTCACTAGAAATATTGTCAAGTGTTTAGCATACTACACAAGAGCATCTTAGATCACAATTTGTAAAAATAATAGTCTACTCACATAATACATCTCTACATAAAATATAATTATAACATATCAATAGCAAAATGCATGAAATATTTCCAAGTCCAATCTCTCTCAATCAGTCAGTTAACTGACCCTTAAGCTAATGGCCATATTTTTATGATCGGACTTCTTGCCACTCCACATTCAAATGAATTGACAGTAGAATTCTCTGTAGCAGGTAAACTCTTGATCTCAGCCAATTGGCTGCTCTTGTTCTCATAAATCTTAAATACTGGATAATAAAAACTACTCATTCAGTTGGAACTGTTTTTGGATTGCATCAGCAATTTTTAGCATATTCTCAAGTTGTTTTGTCCAGCTCTGACACTTTATAAAAATAACATGAGTGCCTAAGATCGGGTCACTTCAACAATTTAACAATTTATATAACAATTAAGTCTAGAAATATGGAAGGCAAATTTACTTCACCACACAGTCTATGCACTATTTATTTAAGAGATTTTTGGTATACGTATACTACTAATAAACAGTCAAAGCACAGCGTTGTAAAACCTTAAAATATTCAACTACTAGCACCTGAAAGTTCATGTACATTATCGCGGTCATAGTTAAATAATAAACATATTTAAAACTATTTTTAAAATTAAGCAATATTACCTCAAGCAAGCACAGGTGTCAAAATTATTTATTTGATGACGTCACACTTTAGTTTGACTGTTGTGCCGTGTCAGTGTTAAGCTATAATAAACATTTTCCGCTCAGACCCCTTCTGTGAAGTCTAGAACGGCTTGTCATTAAAGCATTTGCAGGCAATAGGCAGGGCTGGAAAACTCGCTCATTATTTGTGAAATCTAGCACGTCTAAGAGTCTCAAAATGTCGGATATTTGCAGGAATGTTTTCAGCAGCAGCCAAACTGTTGGGTCAAGTGCTCTTAGTGTCACCACACGCATCACCATCGAAATGACTTAAGATTTGTTTCCATGGCAGCAACTGATCAGGCTTTTTCTGTCACCTGATCAGTCGACTGGATGGGAATATTTTGCATCCAGAGTTGAAAAGATTGTAACAGTGGTCGACTTTGGTTACTCACCGTTCTCTCAGAGTCGCTCACTGTGCTCACGTCGTCTTGACAGAGAAACCATTGCCAGTCCTTTTAAGGGCAGACAATCGCTCACTGTAACAGTAACACAGTTGAAGCAAGGCAGAGACATGGCCTCACAAACTACGCATCGTCTGTACAAATGTACCCACATTAGCTGCACTATGTGCTCGGACATGTACAACTCAGTCACGGACGACACACACTGCATTCACAACTGACCAGAGGATTTCTACAAGGCGATTTAAAAAACCCCACCTTGGACTCCGTCAAGGTGCCCTCTGCCATAACAAAGGTCACCTCTGTACAAGTTGGCTGCTCCCCAAAACAGCGGAATAGTACTCTTCTAAATCCCCAGAGGACACAGAAGCGACTTATAAGGATCCACCCAAACACGCCAAAATAAACACTGTAACTATAAATAAATACTTAGGGATGTAAACACTGTAACTATAAATAAATACTTATGGATGTAATGCACCAATTGCCAACGTCCTTTATCGATACATAAACGAAGGATACACAGACAGAATATATCAACAAAAGCTGTATTCACCGTGATGGATGTCAGTACGTGGACGACTAAAAAAAGAAACCTAGACAACAGATTTCCAAAGCGACATAAACACACACTGACCACAAACGATATAAATACAAATTGACCATAACAAAGATTTCTAGGCTCAAGAGATTTCCAAAGCGACATAAATACACATTGACCACTAACAAAGATTTCTAGGCTCAAGAGATTTCCAAAGCGACATAAATACACATTGACCACTAACAAAGATTTCTAGGCTCAAGAGATTTCCAAAGCGACATAAATACACATTGACCACTAACAAAGATTTCTAGGCTCAAGAGATTTCCAAAGCGACATAAATACACATTGACCACTAACAAAGATTTCTAGGCTCAAGAGATTTCCAAAGCGACATAAATACACATTGACCACTAACAAAGATTTCTAGGCTCAAGAGATATATAAAACTCTTTCTCTAGGATAGAGTGAACACTGAACAAATCGTAAACACTAGCCACTCTCTTGTCTTCGTAATTTAATGTCGTAAACTCTTTCTGCTACCATTGCTCTTTCCTATAAAGTTTTTATTCATCCCTAAACTTATGGGCATTTGCGTTTTCGTTTCAATTTTGTCATTGTATATTTGCCAGGTTGGGATTGGGGGTCTCGTTGTAGCTGTATTTGTGATTATTATTGTTCAGATTATCATTTACATAGCCAAATATTCGTAACACGTGACACTTCTAAAGTGTGGTTGGTCATGTTAGGATTTTAAAGTCGTTCTGTAACATCTTCTTACCCCCCACCCCCACGGCACACTTTCTCTGGATCAGGTATGTTTTTCCTTTTATCATCCAGGTCGGCAAGGTTTCCCGGTTTGTTTAGTATTTGTACTTGTCTGGGACTTGCCAGTTTGCCATCTTTCTCAGTGATTGTGGCATTACATTTTGAGATGTGTCTTTATGCCCATCTTTCAGTTCCTTAATCCATCTGGCTGAAATATTATGCAGATTTTGGATTGTTTCAACTGTTTTCACAAAAGGTCTGGGTGTCATGGATGTTTAGCATCTGTTGTTCTATTCTGGAATTTCCTTTGAATTCTTGGTATAGTCTTCCATGATCAGTTTCGAATATTTAGTTCTGTTGGAAATGCTGACTGCTTGCAGTGTATCTCTTCAGACAGTGACTGAGTCCTATTAGCTTTTGTTTGGCATATTCTATTGTGGCCTTAATGTTTCTACATGAAGTGGTATTTTTCAGTTTTCCCTTATTATGTATTGCCTCTGTTATTTGGCGCACTTCTTTCTCAGTGCACTCTATTTTCCTCTTCCATGGTGGTACTTTGGTTTCTTTGTTTGCACTTTGGCTGTCATTGTATTTTTCATTTATGTTTGCAATTCATAATCAAGAACAAGCTACTTTTTGACTAATTTATAAGTTTGTATTAATTGTCTGCCATGTCTAGTACATTTATATGTAATGGTATCCATATTATTTTAATCTCCTTATCTTTATACTTTCGATTTTAAAAAAATGGTTTAGTATCAGATAACTATGTCCAGTTTTCCCCGTTAGGATGTTGGAGTGCAGCTTACTGCTGAGAGGAACCAGTGATTATGAGGCATTTTTATAAACAAGTTTGTTTTTCATTGATACCAATCAGAATAGCCGTCATTTCCAGTCTGAGAATAATGTCTGATTATTAGACATCTACCCTATAATCTTGCCAGTCAATGAGTCACGTAAACCGTCTGTCATGCTTTATCCACTCCGTATATTTGTCGTCTATGAATTAAAAGTAGGGTTGCGGATTTTAACGATTAATTTATCGATTATAAAATATTTTAACGATTAAAATTATAGTTAACGATTAGTCATAAACCGTTGTTTACCTAAAAGTTTACATAAAAAGTTTTGTTGCAATAACAAAATACAACCAAGATGACGGCGGCGGAAACTGAAAGCGATTACACGGTGAAATAGTTGGTCATTTCAGGCCGTTAAATGAACATTTTGGCTTTAAATTAAGTTCTGATGGAACTGTTTCAACTGCGTAAAACGTTTGATGTGTGCATTTGTCACAGGTCCATTGCATATCATGATCGAACACTTAGTGTCCACTTGTATGTACACCCTTTCCAGCATAAAAAAGTACTGGACAAAGCAACGTCCTGTAAGTCGTCATCGTCATCATCTACAGCACAAGGTCAAGTTGGTCAATTTTTCCGCCCAAGTGAGCGGTCAGTGAGTTTTCACTTACAACACGATATCAACATTTCTCTGGCAAAGCGGATTGCAACATCCATGCAAAGGTCTACTGGTGTGGTGGAATATGAATGAACACCGGTTTCCCAGATTGGCATTGCTGGCAAAGACTTTGTATACCGGCAACTTCAGTGCCATGTAAGAGATTGATCAGTGCAGCCGGTTACATTGTAAACAAAACCCGTTGCTCACTTGAATCACAAAATGTGAACATGCTTGTGTGCCTATGGGATTAGATGAAAGGAAATGATGAATAACATTTTTAATCATTGCCGTTTCAAAGTCTTAACTTACCATTTATTAACCTTTTTACAATGTTTGGAAAAAAAAAAGAAATTTCTTACTTAACTAAAAGTAACTATTAATTAATCGTTATTTTTCAAAAAGTTAACTATTAAAAATTTTTTAATCGTTACCAGCCCTAATTAAAAAGTGCCCATTTTTGATTAATTCTGAGAGCTTGTTTGTCAGAATTTTCAAACTGCCTATATATCTGGGTTTGTGATAGTTACCACAAGAGTGGCTGTTCGAAACATGCTTTATATTTAGTATGGTTAGTTGTTTAAGCTGAGAAAGATTTTGACATGTGATTATTTTAACAAAGTGGTCATTCGGCATAACTTGTAGTTTGAGATATGTTTTTGTTTCAACTTTCTTTGATAATCAGCTGTATTGGTTTTTGACCACTCTTAGCTCTAGAGGTGATGGAGGTTTAAATGGAATGCCAAAAGCAGCCTTCAGCGATTTGGTCTGAATGAAAGTAGTTTGTTTGCTGGGTACTATTGCTAACATTGAGAAGGAAGAGGTTTACGTAAACCGGTCTAACACAAAGGCATAGGTAGGTTTACTGACTACTTTCATTACGTTGCTAACAGAAGGAAGAGATCTAACATAAAGGCATAGGTAGGTTTACTACTTTCATTACGTTGCTAACAGAAGGAAGAGATCTAACATAAAGGCATAGGTAGGTTTACTACTTTCATTACGTTGCTAACAGAAGGAAGAGATCTAACATAAAGGCATAGGTAGGTTTACTGACTACTTTCATTACGTTGCTAACAGAAGGAAGAGATCTAACATAAAGGCATAGGTAGGTTTACTGACTACTTTCATTACGTTGCTAACAGAAGGAAGAGATCTAACATAAAGGCATAGGTAGGTTTACTGACTACTTTCATTACGTTGCTAACAGAAGGAAGAGATCTAACATAAAGGCATAGGTAGGTTTACTGACTACTTTCATTACGTTGCTAACAGAAGGAAGAGATCTAACATAAAGGCATAGGTAGGTTTACTGACTACTTTCATTACGTTGCTAACAGAAGGAAGAGATCTAACATAAAGGCATAGGTAGGTTTACTGACTACTTTCATTAGGTTGCTAACAGAAGGAAGAGGTTTACTGACTACTTTCATTACGTTGAAACACCCCCCCCCCTTTTTTTTTTCTTCTTCTAATGTAATAGTCATTGATATATTCTGCCCAATAGTCTTGAAATGTAACACCTAGAAATTTAATCTTAGTTTTATATTCTATCTCAGATGTATCTAGTTTTAATTTTGGATAATTTCGTTCGGTCTTTTTTGGATGATAATGGCTTGGGTCTTAATGGCTGTTGTTTTAAAAACCATTTTAGTAAATCTTTTTGTTAAGATTTGATTAGATCTGGGGGTGGCTTTAGTAGCTTTTTCTTTGCTATTTGTTAAGATTTGATTGGATCTGGGGGTGGCTTTAGTAGCTTTTTCTTTGCTATTTGTTGGTGGCTAACGCTTCCTCAAAGTGATGTATCATTACAACTTGTCCAAGAGAACAATCATTATCTATGGCCTTATTTAAGTTAGAACCATCATTTTATAGAGAGGCGGACTAGTTACATTTCATTGTGGAAAACTATTTTCCAGATGTTAATTTTCGACTACACATTTGTTTTATCTTCATTGCAATTTTTCTCTGGTTCAAGAAAGATTTATTTACATGGACGTTTTATATGTGATTCATTCGGTAGAAGTTATGTTTAACTTTTCAAATAAGCTAATTTCTTAAATATCCGATCCGGCCCTATTATGTATTTGGACTGTATTATGAATGCTAAACACACATCACGTGCTATGGGTCTGGCCCTTATTTGGACTGTATTATGAATGCTAAACACACATCACGTGCTATGGTCGGGCCCTATTACATATTTGGACTGTATTAGGAATGCTAAACACACATCACGTGCTATGGTCAGGCCCTATTACATATTTGGACTGTATTAGGAATGCTAAACACACATCACGTGATATGGTCGGGCTGTTTAAATCGTGCAAATGCGACGATGGTGGCTTTCCGACTTTACATCGTGAAACCAAACATGCCTCTACAAAGAATCATGCTATTAGTGTATACAAATAACTTCACAATCAAGCAGGATGGTAGGATGGTGGTGGTGGTGGAGACGGGGTTGGATGGATAGAGATAAATGTGATAAAATATTATTATATTATTTTTATTTAAAACAATACGACCTGCAATAAATGTATACGTATGATATTGCATTAGAACTATATCCGCGACTATATCACATTACAAGTTTGTACTCTGTTGTGTTTTAACTGCAGCAGTCTCCAAACGCAGACGAAAGGTCAATGTTATAGACTAATATAATACACACAATACGTTAGATTACGAATCACGCGAGGATAAGTTAATATTCTGCATAAATCCACTGTCTACGCTTCGATCGTAGTGCTGTGTTCCAGTTGATCCTACAATTGTCTACGCTTCTATTAAAGTTTCATTGTTTCATTGGGAATCAAGCCTTGTCATGTTCCCGCCACTTGATATTAGGGACACTCAAGCAAGTGAGATCGTGTTTTCAGTATGGCTTTACTTATCATTTGTAATTCTGTCGTGTGTCTTTGTGCTATGAATATCAAATCGATTTACACTACCAGCTTCGGCAACAACCTGACGTCATCTGTGCCGCGGAGATCTCATCAGACGTTAGCTTCGATTTCTTAAGCCATCGTTTGTTGTGAACTTGATTTATTACATTTATTCACTGCCAATGTAGAATAATTTTATCAGTAAAAAAATTAGCTCACAGCAAACTCTTGTATTATGTTTATTTTATTTTTTAAAACAAGAAATTAGATAACGTCACTTGGGACACAAATCCAGTGAGTCGTTGCTAACGTCATTGTCTATCGTTTCAGTATTAGAAACACTAGGATCTTGACAACGACACATCATAGTTTTGTCTACCCTTTGTCAGTATTAGAAACACTAGGATCTTGACAACGACACATCATAGTTTTGTCTACCCTTTGTCAGTATTAGAAACACTAGGATCGTAACAACGACGCATCATAGTTTTGTCTACCGTTTGTCAGTATTAAATACTAGGATCCTAACGACACATCATAGTTTTGTCTACTGTTTTTCGGTATTATTAACAGATTTTAACAAAACCACAATGCTTCCTATTAAAGTACTATTATCTCTATGACGTTAAACAGAGACATATTTCAGGTTTATGTCCGCCTTTTCAGCAATAACAACACAATGACGGTACCGGGGGTGGGGAAACGGGGTGGGGGTGACTCCTAACAGTGCCTTCATCTTTTAGATTCACAAGGCTTCAATTTACTGTTAGACTCATGAGAGAGGGCTTGGGTTTAGATCTTGCGTTTTCGCATCTACAGAAATGTAGGAAATAATATTGTACGCTTAAGATTCAGCACTCTATCTATTGGCAAGGCAAATACCTACCCCGTCTTTGCACCTCGGTGAGCAATTGAAAAGATCAGACTAAGATCAGGTGAATACCTCGACATTCGCAAATAGACAAAAAGCCCAAAAGCCTGCGCTACATGTCTGCTGACCAGGTCAACGTGAAAACCGCCTTGCTGCCAGTCAACAGCAAGTCTAAAGAAATAAAATATACAAAAACTATCACTCTGGAAATAGTGGACACTATTGGAAATCTTGATTTGTCAGAACACGCTTGACACCTTGTGATTTCACAATTCCTTCTACATCCTTTACTCACTTCTATAAACTTTTCATCCAATTCCTTCTGCATCCACTACTCATTTCTATAAACTTTTCATCCAGTTCCTTCTACATCCATTACTCACTTCTATAAACTTTTCATCTAATCCTTAAGTTTATAAGTATTAGCGTTTTTCTTTTAATCGTCTTTATGTCAAGTCAGGATTGGGAGGAGCCGTTTTCGCGATTGCTAATATTCAAAATACCCTTTAATTGCCAAATACTTGTAACACCTGACGCTACTGAAGTGTGAATGGACATGCGGTTGGCCACATTAGGGTTTTAAATATTTTAAAACATATTTCTTAACCCCCCACACCACAATCACAGTTAGCAATACTGAAAAGGCGAACAATAATATGAAATAAGCCTGTGGCGGAGTAAATTTCTAAACTTTAATTATTATATAATTTGTTAAATATCAACATGACATGACCTTCGGGTACTGCCGCATGATGATATTTTTGTACCAGAGTTAAAATAACAACTCAGGCAAAGAATATGCTAGAACTTGCAAATGCAATCTAAACCAGTTTCAAGCGGATGAGTAGTTTTTCTGACTAATGGTCTCATACTTACTCTTAACAATTTCATCCAATGCAGACAGACCAAAACTTACTTTGTTGAAGAAAGTTCTCTCTTCTAATCACTTAGGTGATCACTAGCTTATGGTAAGGTAACTGACTGATACAGAAAGAAAGGTCTTAGAAATATTTTGACGTTTGCTATTGATCTATGATTTGAAATGGAAAATGCTTTATGTAATTGAACCATTATTTCTATGTTCACTAATTTGATTATGTTGTACATTATACTTGTGATTTTGATTCTTCTATATTTCTTCTACTGCATATATATCGGGCTAATGAATATTGTTGCAGAATTTTAAGTTGAGAATGTAAGTAAGAGAGAAAGAATTTGACTTTTGTAGAAAGGAGTGTGCTTTTTGTTGTTGTTGATGTTTTGATGCTTTTGAGGTTTTGTATCTGCTCCAGACTATAGTGACTACTGTACTGGATCACTTGTATCCGCTCCAGACTATAGTGACTATTGTACTGGATCACTTGTATCCGCTCCAGACTATAGTGACTACTGTACTGGATCACTTGTATCCGCTCCAGATTACAGTGACTACTGTACTGGATCACTTGTATCCGCTCCAGACTATAGTGACTACTGTACTGGATCACTTGTATCCGCTCCAGATTACAGTGACTACTGTACTGGATCACTTGTATCCGCTGCAGACTACAGTGACTACTGTACTGGATCACGGTGGTGTATATATCCAACTTCGTCATCAAAATTGTCAGTAAACGTGTTGTTGTAAGTTGATTCCTGTGAATTCCGTTCAAGAGCCTACTATAGAAGTTAAAGCTCGAGTTAGGTCTCGAAAATTCATGGTTTTTTTTTAACATTCCTCATGGTGTGCTTAAGTAGCACACATGAAAATTTTGGAACATTTCTCGTGGTGTGCTGATAATGCATATGAAGTTCTGGATGATTCTCCACAGTGTACTTGTGAGCGCATTGAAGATTCTAGAACATTTGTGTAATGTGCCTAGAAGGGGTACCTTGGACTGTCATCTAATTTGATTGTTCATTTAATAAATTTATGGTTAAATTTATTAATCTTTTTGCATATATATTAAAACCATATGTTAGAGTGATAGTGGGTGGAAATATAATTAAAGACGGATTTGTTACTCCTTTAGTAAGAAGTTTCCATCTACGAAAATATTGTGGGACAGTAAAACGTCTATCTTATTATTGTGTAAAGAGTATAGTTTTACGACACCCTTATAATCCGCCAAGTGAGAGACATGTTGAGCTTGTGAGCGAATTATTAATAACTATAATTTAAGATTCTCGATTATTTGTAATTAGTTACTGATTATTATTATTATTATTAACAACAACAATAATAATAACAATAATCATAACCAGTAACAAAGGGATGCATGACACAAAGTTTTTAACATCAAAGTGTTGCGGGTACTGAAGCGGTGCACAGAAACAAGCATGCCGTTGCAAATAGTCTATCAGTTTTTAAAAAAAGTAATAAACACAAATCTGAAACTTGTGGTCTATCAGTTTTTAAAAGTAATAGCACAAATACAATTATGAAACTTGTGATCTATCAGTTTTTAAACACAATAACGAACACAGATATGAAACTTGTGATCTATCAATCTCTAAACACAATAACAAACACAAATATGAAACTTGTGAATCGAATCAGTCATATCTAATTCTGATATGGTCCGTGATATTAAGCATTACTGTATTGAATTCTAAGCAAGTGCTTGATCTATTGATTACAGTATGCATTCGTTTCTTAGGAGGTGCGTGACATGGCATCGGGGGGTGAGTGGGTGAGGCGTTGGGTTAATATTAAATTGAAGCCAATATATTTTATTCATTTAATTAAGGAGTACGAGACATGAGTAGCACTGAAGAGAAATCAGCTTCATAGTTTTATACACGAAGGGAAACATCGCATGGAGCAGTAGTGAACAGAAGCAACCATATATTATGCCTTCTCTTCTTTTGTTGTACTAAAGACGGCTATATCTTACAGTCACTTATTGTACTAAAGACGGCTATATCTTATACAGTCATTGTACTAAAGACGGCTATATCTTATACAGTCATTGTACTAAAGACGGCTATATCTTATACAGTCATTGTACTAAAGACAGCTATATCTTATACAGTCACTTATTGTACAGAAATAACTATATCTTGCACATTCTCTTATTGTACAGAAATAAGTATATCTTATACCTATTCCTCTTATTGTACAGAAATAACTATATCTTGTACATTCTGCAATGAAAGTGTACGTGACATAAGACAATGTTGTACACAAATAATTAATCTTATACATATGCATTCTTTTTTATTTTCAAACGGGTATCTGGAATGAAATTGAGATACAATGCCACCCTAGTTATTGGTAATAATCATCCATAGCTAATTCAAAGTGATGAAAATTTTATGTTTTTAATAATTCTCCAGAAGACACCACTCGTCTCTCTCACTTGGCGGATACGCAGGCGCTGTAAACGTTTTCTCTTTTACAACATTAAAGACAAACATTTACTGTCATACAATATTTCCGTAGATGGAAATCTTCCTACAAAGGAGAAGATAAATTCGTCTTTAATCTATATTTAGCGAGCCCCATCCACCCACTGTCTCTCCAACATATGGTAATCATTATGTGTAAGAAGGTCAATAAATTTATTAATTCAACAATCAAATATACAACAATGAATATAATCCAAAAGCATTGACATTTACATCACTTCACCAGAATGTTCCATTAATGCTAGACAATAGTTACGTTTATATATATATGTGTGTGTGTGTGTGTGTGTGTGTGTGTATAATCAAGTTTATAGGTAAAATTCATCATAGAATTATAGAAATGAGAATGCAGTTTCAGAGAAATAATTATTGTCAATGTACATAACGTTTTTAATGATGACAACTGTTGCTGGCATGTGTTCACAATCACATGGTTTGCAACAAGTCACTTTCTTTCTTAATTAGATGACTGTCCAACATACCCCTTCTAGGCACGTTACACAACTGTTCCAGAATCTTCAATGCACTCACAAGCACACCATGGAGAATCATCCAGAACTTCACATACGCTATCAAATCACATTACACAGAGTGTTCTAGAATCTTCATGTGCACTACTCAGTACACCATGAGGAAGGTTCAAGAAATTTTCATGAATTCTCGAGACAAAACTCAAGCTTCAATTTTCAACATATTGGCTCTTGAATAGAATTCACAGGAATCAACTTACAACAATACGTTTACTGACAAGTTTAATGACAATGCTGGATATATATACACACTGTGATCCAATAGAGTACAGTAGTCACTGTACTCTCAAAACATCAAAAGAAAAAAAGCACACTCCTTTTTACAAAAGTTAAATTAATGGCAGCGCTAAGTTTCAGGCATATTTCATCTCTAAACTCCTTTCTCTCTTACATACATTCTCAACTTACAAATTCTGCAATAATATTCATTAGCCTGATACATTTGCAGTATATGAAATATAGAATTGTTCAAAAATAACAAGTATAATGTATAACATAATCAAATTAATGAACATAGAAATAATGGTTCAGGTACATAAAGCATTCTCCAGTTCAAATCATAGATCAATAGCTAACATGTAAGAAATATTTCTAAGTCCACTCTTTCTTTATCAGTCAGTTGCCATAAGCTAATGATCACCTTTATTACCGGACTGAGTTATGTCAAAATCAAAGTGATTAGAATATAGGATTTTCTTCAACAAATTGTCAGTTCACCCCCATTGGTTGAAGTTATTATAAACAAGTAAAAATCTACTCATCTGCTTGGAACTGGTTTGGATTGCATCAGCAAGTTCTAGCATATTCTTTACCTGAGTTACCTTATACTTAAAAATATCAGCATAAGTAGTTCCCAAGGTCGGGTCACTTTGAAATTGGCAACAAATATATAACAATTAAGTTTAGAAAAAGTGATAGGCAAATTTATTTCACCATAGAAATAATATTACACAGAAACAATAATATATTGAATACATTTTTTTAAAAGTGGTATGATACATGGAGCACCTTGGTACGAAACTATAGCCTTAGATGTGCATCCATACATCTTGTACAATATTCTTGTAGAATATTTCCTGGCTTTAGTACACCTGTCACCAACAGTCTTAGCTGCGTTTACTCGCACATTTCCTGGCGAGTACACCTGTCATCGACAGTCTTAGCTGTGTACTGACATTTATCTTTAGTACACCTGTCATCGACAGTCTTAGCTGTGTACTGACATTTATCTTTAGTACACCTGTCATCGACAGTCTTAGCTGTGTACTCACATTTATCTTTAGTACACCTGTCATCGACAGTCTTAGCTGTGTGCTCACATTTATCTTTAGTACACCTGTCATCGACAGTCTTAGCTGTGTAGTGACATTTATCTTTAGTACACCTGTCATCAACAGTTTTAGATGTGTACTCGCATATATCTTATAAAATACTTCCTAGTTTAAATATACACGTCACTCCAAAGCGTGTCGGCTCCAGAAACTACGGGTGGATGGGGATAGGAGCAGATAATTTATCTCTGAAATCCTGGGTAGAAAAAAATATATTAATAATAAATATTAATTTTTCCCTCTGCTCGCCGGCCTCCATCTCAATATCAGGCACTGCTGAATTTATAAAAATGGTGTGTCTTGTTAGATGAAAACATGCACTTAATCCAACCACTCGATAATAACAACAAACCAACTCTGTGAACATAGTCTTATTCCACATTTTTATAAATCAATAAATAAGCTAGTGCAAATTGACTGATGCTGGCCCTTCTTTTGTTATATTGTGGTCGATACTGTTACAGGTAAAACCGGTCTGGCAACGTGTATTTTTCTAAAAGTGGGAATGCGCAGTTTACATTCTGGTTTGACGTTTGTTCTACGTTTGTTCTAGGCCTGAATCCCTTTTGCTGTTGCTATCATTTCCAGCTTGGTGTGTCGTTTTAAGTGTAAAATAGCCTAATGATAGAAAACGCTGTTTGTATACATATTTGTAAGTCTGAGACAAAGCTTCTGGCATTCACTGAATCAATAATTAAATGTAACACACGTATTACAAGAAAACTGCTAGTGTGGTTGATATCCCTCCTAATATTTGTATTAGACAAACTTGCTTCAAAGAGCAAATCGACAGTTTCCAACACTGGTGTCTTGGAATGCTGTGACATTCTTATTGTTGCCTGACAGCTAGATATGAATTTAATACTCTTCGGCCAGTAATGATCAGTTTTTGGAAAGAGGAAACTTGACTGGAACATTATTATTTTCATTTAAAGACTTATCTAATACAGAATTAATTCAAACTCGTTGATTCAACCACCGGACGGTGGTGACAGTTTGCTGGTGAAGTGTTTCCTTCATTCCCTTGCTTAGAAAGAACAACTGACAGACTTTGCGACTGTCACTTATTAACTGGATCATGACACACCTGGACATATTCAGTAACTGTTACTGAAATTCGACTGACACATAGAGCTTTTTCATGCCGAAATATTTACTTGGCACTGAAATTAAAGGGATATATGTACAACGCATATAAGACAGACACCTATCAGTTTAGAAAAACACTCACTCATCCCCAAAAAGAAAAAAGGGAAAGAAAATCTCAAAGACAAAATCATCCGAAACAAGTGTAGCAAATTTTATGATTTTCCTGACAAATGTTATAAGATAGTTTACAATTTATAGCTACAGAAAAATAAACATAACATTTTATTGTTACAAAAAATGAAACGTTTTATTGTTACAGAAAATTAAACATAACATTTTATTGTTACAAGAAATGAAACGTTTTATAGTTACAGAAAATTAAACATAACACTTTATTGTTACAGGAAATACAACACTATATTTTATTGTTACTACAAGCAATACTTGAACTTTTTCAGTACTTATTTAGTATCATTTTTACTATCAACGTTTTCGATAAAAAGACACAAATTGTGTTATCAGAAGTTAGTGAAATAGCTTAAAGATCGAACCAGCATTATAAACTTGTACCATTTTCTTGGCTGATGATAAATCTTAAACACTATGCATTTAAGGTGTTAAAGACTTCAAACTCTGATCCCCAAACACCCCGCATTTAAGGTGTTAAAGACTTCAATTCTGACAATAGAACTCGAACAGAAATCTATTTCCAGTCAGCAACTTTTAGGTCAGGCAAACAGCAGTCAAAATCGAATTCTTGAAAACTTTTGCTTTCAACTCGACAGTTCTTTTAATTATACATGGACCTAATTTTTTTTTCTTTCTGAAGCGAAACTGTGCAACACGCAATTGAGTTAAAAACTCAGTTGAAGACGTGCATAAGTAATGACGTTTGTTTTTTTTTTATTGTAGAGTTTTCTCCCGTTGTTAGCGTATGGTATTTCGTGACGCACAGTACTTATTCTTTCTAACTCGACTGAAAACACACCTTTATTTCCTGCCTAGACTGATTAGAAAACCAATTTCACTCCAATCCCTCATCATTGGTGTAGGAACCAAACCTTACTTCCGGAGTTAGATGATGCCAGTTGGCTGGCTGAGGTTTTGGTCATTGAATGAATACAAGATTGTGATAGTGCAGTGCTACGCTAAACACACAAGTAAACCCGGAGTGTCAAGACGAAAATGTAGCATTCTTTTCATATATGTTTTATTTTGCTGTTGATAATAAAAGGAAAATGTAGCATTCTTTTCATATATGTTTCATTCTGCTGTTGATAATACATGTACATGATTTTCGGCACTATTTAAACTCTAATGATTTACTGTCGGATGTATCAAATAGCTGGCAAATACTTATAGTTTCTGTAGAATGCAGACTTTGTATCAGGAGTCTATGCAATGAATTAGTAGTGATTAATTTCTTATTGAGAACCAGGCTGCTGTTGATATCCAATGTGTCTATCAATGTGTCTGTGTTCTCTGCACTAAGAAGTAACAGTGGTGCAAATTTTCCTCATATCTTTGCTTGAAAGGCTTCCGATACCTCTGAGTCTTTAAGCTTGTCAAGGTTGAACTTGATTCTTGTGGAGCACTGCTTGTTGACTTTCTTTAGACATAGTCAGAGGGTCATCATCACTAAGTCATGGTCACTTCCAATGTCTGCTCCTGGGAAGCTTCTTGTCTTGGCAATGTTCACACTGGTTTGGAAATGCCTCTTCACCATGATATAATCAATCTGGTTATGGTCAAATCTGATATTATTTGACAAGCACAATTTGTTTTGTTGAAAACTCAAATACTATAATTATGCTGAAGGCTCTAACAATATCTTAGACAAACACATCACATTTGCTCAAGCTTTAATATCAAACAGTCAAAACGTGTGTTCAAGCAAAAATAACCCAGAGAATCAAATCTCATTTGTACAAACTCTAATAATACATTATATATGTTTAAGCCTTTAAAAATATTAGACAGGCAAAGTGTACTGCATGAAGGCTTTACAAATGCTAAATATAATAATAATAATAATAATAATAATAATAATGTGCTGAAGGTTCTGAAAATAACAATAAAATTTTGAAGGCTCTAATAATATCAGACAGGCACATCACATTTGTTCAAGGCTCTATTAATATCTTGTCACCATAAAAATGTTTAATATGTATTATTGTAACAAATGGAATCAAACAATTGTCACATAATTTTGAGTTGTATACAAAGTTTCATTAGCACGTGCAATAAATCCTGTAATGTAAAAATGATGAACTCTGAGTTCGAAAATTCTGATTTATTACAAATATTAGTGTGTTCCTATAAATGTACTCTTTCTAGCATAAAGGCCACTTAGTGTTTATAATGAAAACTAAATAAAATATTTGTCTTACTGTATAATACAAATTAAATGAAATATTTGTCTTGTCAGTTTCTATAAACTTTTCTGGAAGCAAGCAAAAAATATTGTTTGTAATATAAATTATAAACACACAGTAAATGGAAAATCTGTCTTCACTTAACAAAAGGTAAATGAAATATTTGTCTTGTTATATGAACACAAAATAAATGAAATATTGTCTTGTTAAATGAACACTTTACTTATTTTAGTGTAAATTAGAGATAAAAAAATCTTGTTTGTAAAATAAAAATATAACAAATTTCTGTAGCATAAATTAAACAGAGATAACAAATCTTGTTTGTAATGTAAATTTAAAAAAGGAGATAATAAATCTTGTTTGTAACATAAACTGAAAAGAGATCTGTGTTGGTAATGTAAATTATGAACAACTACAATCAAGTGGCTTGATCTAAGCAAAATTTTGGAATCTCACAAGTAATTATTTTGGTTGCACTTCTGTGAAGTTTATATCCAATAATTCAGGCAGACTTTGACCTTCCTCGTGTGTAAGATCTAGTGAATTGTGTGGTGAATTTGTGAAAGCTGCAATCTCTTGCTTTAACCTGCAATCAGTTACAAAACACATTCACTCGTAAACAGTTACTTGCTACTTTTCAAATGAAGTGCTGAGCTGAATCATTTATTAATTACTGCGCAATAATTAATATTATTAACATTAGCATAGACATGGTTGTATTCTTGAAAGATACATATTTGTAAAAAACATCTAGAGACCTATATAATGACAAGTGATGGAAGAAGCAGACTATAATAAAAGCTGAATGCTTGAATACCTTGCTGACTCTCTTGTATTAATTTCAAAATCAATTAAATAATAACAAAGTTTGAGTCACTGTTAACAACACAACAATTTTTAACTATCTGCCCATTTTGTGGACAATTCTGAAGTTATTCTACAAAACACTTTTTCCTGGCTCATGACAATGAAGATAAAAAAGAAAGAAAGAAAAATTATGAATGACATAATAGCGATAATATCTAAACAAACTGTATAAACTACCCAGCACAGATAGTGCAGTAAATGACAAATGAATAAAACTAAAGTTAAACATATAAAAAATAACGAGTCATTTCATTTGACAATGTAAAAAAAAAATGACTTAAGTACCTTAAAGCTCAGCTTATAAATGTAATATAATGCTCTGGTATTAATGACTTTTTGAAATTTCAGTTTATTATACAAATGAATTAATACAAAAACTTAAATAATTTGAAATTCTGCTAATAATATAAATGATCTGATACTAAAGACTCAAGTACCTTGAAATTTCAGCTTCACACTGATCCTTTACATCTTGTCTGGTAGTCTGTACAATTGAGTTCAAGGAGTACTGGAAATAAATCAAACATAAAATGTGTGATTGTCAATTTAACAAGTATTCAGAATGATAAGAAGTAAACAGAGAGGAATTTAATGAACCAATGGAGTATACTTAGAGTTTTTATTTTAAAAAATCATTACAATTTATTGTGTGAAAATAATCATAAATGAGAGAATTATTTCTATTAATTATTTAATTTCATTTTTTAAAATTTCATGTGTTATTTTTAAATGGTACAAGAGAAAGCTTGTGTTGTGGCAGTTAAGACTTGTTTGGAATTATAAACTAAGAGGAAGTCCAAATTCATTGTCAATTTTTGAGTTGCATATGTATGTGTGAGTATGTACACTGAATGAAAGAAGTAACCTCCTTATCACACTCAAGTATTCTTAGCATCAAGATTAAGGAAGAAACCTAATGATCAAGAGTATACCCACTTGTTTCCTAGAGATGATTTGCTATACATGACTAAGCCTGACTTTTGCCAAGGAAGCACTGTTATGGCATGTGTAGGTTTAATTACAGTGAGACTGAACACAAGAACAAACTAGACAATAGGAACATTGCTCTGGGCTAGGATTTATGTGATCCTTTATATATCCCCTGCCAGTGTTGCCAAAGGAAAAATGCAAAAGCTGCAGAAGCCGAAAGTGCCCCCTACATTAATAATAATAATGCCAAAAGAGTGTGTATACATAGGGCATGAGACTGAAAACTATTACAAGCTGTCTTCTGATGTATACAACCTGGCAGTCCTGTCTTGATAAAAGTTGTGAGGACAGATTGCACAATGTGGGGGAGCAAAATTCTTACTTAGTAATTCATTAGGTTTCTAATCTTTAACAATGATTCATTTTATACCTTAGTGCTCAGATTTATCACAATTTTCATAGACATAATTTCAATGAGAGAGAGAAGAAAGAATGAAGTGTAAATTCTACAAGAATATTCACAAGGTACTGTATATTTTCAACAAGTGTATATCTGTACATGAGGCGCCAGAAAACAATTGATCTGCTTGTTCAATGAATGAATGGACCTCCAGCGTATCTAAATGTTTGAGATGAATGGGGAGAGGGATAAAGGAAACACACAAGACAAAAATAAATCTGGTGAATTCGTAGTAAGTCAAAATGAAACCAAAGACTAAGTCTATACACCTTTACCTGAACCACACTGGCATGCTGTCGGAAGTAAATCTTGCCAGTTTCATCCTTGTGCAAGGGATGAATGTTGACCACAGTGCCTTCTCCTCTATTTCGTGGATCTTGGGTTTTCCAAGGTTTGATTACAACTTCAATAACATAGTCTGGGGCTATGATTCCCTGTAATGAAAACTCATTATCACTATGCATGGTTTACTGAGGTACTTTTAGCTTAACTGTTCATGAGTAGCAATACAATGACTCACTAGGGAGCAATGATTTAACATAATTTGTTGATTACTTTTTGTTGTTTAACTGAGCAATCGGGTTAATGGTTTACTAAAGTATGTTTCTGTTCAAATGACTTACGGTGAGCCCAGTTCTTTTTAGTGATAAGGATTTTATCTATCAGTAAATAGCTTCAAAGTAAAACATAGATACATGCTCGCACAAACTCATACAAAGTGGAACTTGCTTAATTCAAACTTGACAATTAGAATTTCTTGTTAACTCAAACCTAGATATTTAGAATTTCTGGTAAATTTAAATCCACCCAATTAGAATTTTAATTCAAACAAAATAAAACATCCCAGCTTGTTCCTTATCAATAGTACAATAATACAGTTAATTCTAACATTTAAAAAAAAAAATTTTGGTTAATTCAAACATATATATCAAGACTACAATAACAAGCTTTCTCTATATAAATTGTTTAGATTATTAACAGAAACACACTCCTTCAAAGCAACAGACACAGTTTGACCCAACAAGCACACTATTTGTCTAAACTGTTTAATATATAACATAAAAGAAAAATAATGTTAGCATACTTTTTACTGGTTATTTTTCATATATCTAAAGGAAATGAATTTATAAAATATTCTCATAAGGGCAAGAACATACAATAAGTAACATTCTTCTTATCCCTTTAAGAAAAAAAAACTTGGTTCTTTGTATATATAAGCAGTGTCCAACATTCAACTTGGCAAAAATATACTTTAAAAAAATTATTATTTCCAAAGAAAGTACATTTGTTTCCTATGTAAACGGAATGGATAGGCCTAATAAAGTACATAGGATCAGGTGTGTGTGTGTGTGTGTGTGTGTGTGTGTGTGTGTGTGTGTGTGTGTGTATGTGTGTATGTGTAAGGTTATAAAATATATGCAGCTTAATGAAATACCTTAATTTATTAAAATTTTCCATGGATGTTATGAATAAGTACACTTCTAACAAGTTGGAAGCAAGTGATGACCAACCAACCCCTCCCATTTTAGAACAAAAAATTATTGATGACCTTCCCTTCCTGGCAAGTGCAGCACATGTTATATCTTTTATACTGTTTCTTTCAATTGTGACAAAACAACACATAACAAGTGCAGCACATATTTAATATCTTTTATACTGTTTCTTTTGAGTTATGACAAAACAATACATACCAATGCTGTGTTAGATAATGTAAAGATAAAAATTATTACCATAACTCAATTAATATCTTTTATTAATATTTGTAACATATTATTATTATTCATTATGTTTGTGATTTTCTCTTTCCTTGTGTATAAAGTTCTAGTAAGCTGTAGTTTTAGCAATTCTTGAACACTTGTGCATTTAGGATTAGTAAGTTAATTTTCTATTGTATTTGTTTACCAAAACTTGCTTGTAGTTGGTTGAAGACTATGTGCTTTCAAAGTAGTACTGATTTTTACCTGGTATTCTGCATCATTACATGGAAAGATTTAGTTGGCCGTTAGGATTACAAAGTTTTGATCACTCATGCATTGCGACCCTGATGGATAATCTAAAGCACCTTTCAGTGTATTTGTGTTAGAAAAAAAAGCACCTTTCAGTGTTCTTGTGTTAGAAAAAAAAAGCACCTTTGAGTGTACTTGTGTTAAAAAAAAAAAGCGCCTTTGAGAGTACTTGTGTTAATAAAAAAAGCGCCTTTGAGTGTACTTGTGTTAAAAAAAAAGCACCTTTGAGAGTAGAGGTATGCTATAAACCTGAGTTGCATGGAGCAAGTTAGAAATCAAATGGCAGTTATGTCCAGAATCTGGCATGCCTATGTCTGCTGACCCCAAAATTTCTGTATGAAATTGGTTAGTCAAACATCACTAAATATATCCCTGATACTTGGTACCAAGAGAGGCCAAAATTCTGACAGACATTTTCT
Organism: Sinotaia quadrata; assembly: GCA_028829895.1. Classification (NCBI taxonomy): domain Eukaryota; kingdom Metazoa; phylum Mollusca; class Gastropoda; order Architaenioglossa; family Viviparidae; genus Sinotaia; species Sinotaia quadrata. The sequence goes on from CM054182.1 coordinate 51,233,738, forward strand.
ATAGAGAACTTTGCTGGATATTCATGCGAGTGCATTTACCTGATTATGCTTGATTCTGGAACTGTGACCCCCACTCCCACATGATATTCTATTTCTATGACCTGAATTCTGTCTGCTAAATAAGACTACTACCTAGCAACTGACAGTCAATGTGTTTGTCAGTGTGAATATATTTTAATGCTGTGTTAGTGGTGGTTGTATTTTATCCTTAGTACAGCAGTATTCACACTTGCTAAAGGAGTTATGTTTTATAGTAAAAGTCTTTTGAGATGAGAGTTAGCTATTATTTTTTTCTTAGTGGAATAATTTATGATGAGAAAATAATATTATTCATTCAGAGTTGTTCAGAGATCAATGTACCTTGAATGGACACAAGTTTAGCACAGGTTTATTTGTCTTTAGAGTACTAGCTATGTGCAGAATGTACATCTACTCAGTGTCTATGATTATCTAAATTATGTCATGGCTTAGTAGTCAGATTTGTTTATGGTTATAATTATTTTGTCTACACGCTCCCTAATAATATTAATAAAAAGTATTTGTTGTAATTTGGTGACCAAGTGTGAATGAAAGCCTTCATGTTTTTTCATGTTGTATGTTCTGTACTGTTACCTGTTGTGGTCATTTTATTTGTGAAATAATTGGTGTTCAACATGTGTACTTGAATAGACTAAAATTAGTTTATCTGAGTAGTTAACCAAGAATCTGATGTGACATTATCTATGAACATTTGTAACCAGAACTCTTCAGTTATTGCACCAAGATTTGTTTTGCATTACGCTTTTGACTTTCCCTTGAAATGACATTAGACAAATAATATCTGTATACACATTATCTTACCAGTTTTAGAATTTTATAAGTATTATTTTAAAGAGTAGAATTTGTCCTGTAATTTGAATTTACTTTTTTGTTTACATTTGTGAGATATATTTTCTTTCCTAATGAAATATTTTGTAATTAACCCAACCTCCTGTGTCACCATCGCATAATCTAGAGGGGTGGGAGCTGAGCCACAAATAGTTGATAGGCAGACTTAGGAAGAAAATTAGCCCCAACCTTTATAAATGGCTAGCCTATGAGTCAGGGATTAATGATGATAGTTTGATTATTAAATAGCATACTTAGTCTAATGCCATAATCCTTATGTGCTGGGAGAGACTAGCATCTACCATCTAGCTTCAGACTTACAAATACCATACATAAAAATATAAAATCAGTTTGAAAATGATAGTACCTTTTACTTGGCATATACTACAATTAATATTTGCTGAAATTAAAGAGTAATTGCACTCAGTTATAGGCAACGATGTCAAGTATAGATAGATGAAAGTTTTTAAATAGGTGTTTATTCATATAAAATGCAAGCTTTCAAGACAGGTATTTATTCATATCAAATGCAGGTTCCCAAGACAAGTGTTTATTCATACACAATGCACGTTTCTAGTGATGTTTGCATCTTATATTGATTTAACTAAATACTGAAATCATGTACCTGTAATTTATCTGTTTCTGAACCATTTAACTATGAACAAGTATGAGACATACTTCTTTCCTTAATTCTTCTTGAAAAAAAAACAATATTTCCGATTATGATCTTATGTACAGATATAGAATGCTTCAATGAAATAATGAATGTTTCTGACTATGATGTATTGTATGGACAAAGAATGTTTCTGACAATGATACATGGGTAATGTGACTTGAGTTATTTCTGAAAATTCCATCTTAAACACCAAAGTGTTAGTTTTGACATACCCTGTAGTGATTTGTTGGTGCCACTGCATAACAAAAGTCAATGGCTTGAATAATTATACTTTCCTCTTAAATGTTTATCATTTAAATATCTTTGCATAAGGATACAAAGTTCAGCACATAAAAATGGATATGTTTCAATATTAGGTTATGGATATAATCAAAATAAAATATTCAATTTATGCACCACAATGGCTTCTGCTATTATTTTTTCTTCAATTAATTCAGTTAATCTGAATTTCTGGCAAATTCTAAAAATTTTCCCTGGCCCCAAGTAGCATGAATTAAGTGGTTCTCTCTGGTTCAGATCTCAAATATAAATTAAGTTGAAAAGATAAATTTACTTAAACACTATAAATTCTTCCATACAGTTTAGTTATCTAAACATTAGTTATCTAAAAATTAGTTATCTAAAAATTATCTGCTTACACAATTGTACTGAGCAGTACTCTCCTTGTCACACCAGCAGTAATTTGGTGTTCGGAATTCATGCTTTCTACTGTACTCCACATCACCAGCAACATTCTGACTGTAAAAAAATAAAACATCTATGTTTTAAGACTGTTAAATGCTGTTAAGTGCTAGGAATAAGGTTATATCAATCATCTTCAATCTGAATCTATAATGAATTTTAACCTAAGAAATTATTCATGGATTTTAGCTCTCCTCCATATTTGTGTGTCAAGTTGAGAACAAATGTTTTGGATGTTTGTGCTTTCATCTACAATTCATGTGTCAAACCAATATAATTATTTTGGGACATTTCTGGCTTTCGTCCACAATTCATGTGTCAAACCAATATAATTATTTTGGACATTTTTGGCTCTAGTCCACAATTCATGTATCAAGCCAATATAAATTATTTTGGGACATTTTTTTGCTCTCGTCTATAATTCAAGTGTCAAGCCTAGAGCAATTATACCCAGTCCTTTTCTCAATTACACAATTCTTGTGTTAACCCTAGAATAATTATTTCTGGACTTTTGCTCTCAAATACAATTCATGTGTCAAGCCTAGAACAAAAATTATACCTAGGCCTTTTCTCATATACACAATTCTTGTGTTAACCCTAGAATAATTATTTCTGGACTTTTGCTCTCATATACAATTCATGTGTCAAGCCTAGAACAAAAATTATACCTAGGCCTTTTCTCATATACACAATTCTTGTGTTAACCCTAGAATAATTATTTCTGGACTTTTGCTCTCATATACAATTCATGTGTCAAGCCTAGAACAATTATACCTAGGTCTTTTCTCATTTACACAATTCTTGTGTTAATCCTAGAATAATTATTTCTGGACTTCTGCTCTCATATACAATTTGTGTCAAGACTAGAACAATTATACCTAGACATTTTTTCTCATCTATAATTTATAAGCCTAGACCAATTATTTCTACAATTTTTTCTCTTATCAACAATTCATATGTTAAGTTTAAAGTAATTATTCATTGGCTTTTGCTCTGATCCATAACCTAGAACAACTATTCTTTAACTTTTATTGAACTCTATAATTCATGTGTCAAGCCTACAACAACTATTCAATGACTCAAATCGATAGTTTGTATCAAATCAAAAACAATTATTTACTGACTTTTTATTCAACTCCATAATTCATGTGTCAAGCCCTAAACAATTATTCAACGATTTAACTCCATAATTAATGTATCAAGCCTACAATGATTAATTATTCAATGATTTAACTTGATAATTAATGTATCAAGCCTACAATGATTAATTATTCAATGATTTAACTTGATAATTAATGTATCAAGCCTACAATGATTAATTATTCAATGATTTAACTCGATAATTAATGTATCAAGTCTAGAATGATTATTCAATGATTTATTCAATGATTTAACAACATAATTAATTTATCAAACCTAAAAGAATTATTTATTTATTTTTTACTCCATAATTCATGTGTCAAGCCTAAACCAAATATTCAATAACTTTTACTCAATTCCATTATTCATGGGTCAAACCAAAAAAAATTATTAATGACTTTACTCACCTCCATAATTTATGTTAAGACCTGAGCAACTATTCACTGCTTTTATTTATCTTCCTATTTAATGCATCAAACCTATTCAACTCCATAATCCACACGTCAAGCTGAGGACAATTAATGCATGAAACCTATTCAACTCCATAATCCACAGGTCAAGCTGAGGACAATTAATGCATGAAACCTATTCAACTCCATAATCCACAGGTCAAGCTGAGGACAATTAATGCATCAAACCTATTCAACTCCATAATCCACAGGTCAAGCTGAGGACAATTAATGCATCAAACCTATTCAACTTCATAATCCACACGTCAAGCTGAGGACAATTAATGCATCAAACCTATTCAACTCCATAATCCACACGTCAAGCTGAGGATAATTAATGCATGAAACCTATTCAACTCCATAATCCACATGTCAAGCTGAGGACAATTAATGCATGAAACCTATTCAACTCCATAATCCACACGTCAAGCTGAGGACAATTAATGCATGAAACTTAGAACAAATGTTCACTGACTCTTATTCAACTCCATAATCCACACGTCAAGCTGAGGACAATTAATGCATGAAACCTAGAACAAATGTTTACTGACTCTTATTCAACTCCATAATCCACATGTCAAGCTGAGGACAATTTTTCAATGACTTGTACTTAACTTCATTAATTAAATCAAGCCTAGATTAACTCCATAATCCATGTGCCAAGCTAAAACTATTCACTGACTTTCACTCAACTCCAAAATCCATGTACCAAGCTAGGACAAATTATTCACTGACTTTGACTCAAACCAATAATCCACACGATAAGCCTAGGCAATTATTCTTTGACTTTGACTCAACCCAATAATCCACACGATAAGCCTAGGCAACTATTCTTTGACTTTGACTCAAACCAATAATCCACATGATAAGCCTAGGCAATTATTCTTTGACTCTGAAACTCCACATTCAACAGGACAAGTCTAAGCAATTATTCACTGACTGCTTTATAATCCACAAGCCAAATCTATGACAATTATTTAGTGACTAAGATTCAGTTCTGTAATCCACAACTAGCCTATGACAATTAATCAGATCATGCTCAATACTTAAACTTTAGCCTAAGGAGTCGAAAAGTTTACGTTTAATATGATTGGTGTCTGTGCATCAAAAAAGATGGAAGTGAGGAGACAGATAATTACTTTTATTATTAACCCCCTCACTTCCTTAAAGGATTGCATCAAAGTTGAAGGTCCAATTCATGACAAAATTGTCAAACTTGCCAAATATAATTTTGTTCAGTTAATCTCTATTATTTCAGGCTGGTTAGGAGCACACTGAACTGAGGATGTGCAACACTCCGAGATTAGAATAAAGGAAGCAAAACAAAATTTTCTTCCTAGAGTAAAAATTGTAGGCATCACTTTTAATTAAGTGTTCATTATATTTTAAATAGCCTGTAACTAACAGCTGCAATCACCCTACAAGGAAGTCAGAAAACCCAGTATGGAATTTTAACAAAAGCCACTAAAGCATTGTTCTATCATTAACAATATTGTTGAACTCCCTGGTAGCAAGTGCTCTAAACTTAGTTAAGTATAGAACAATGTAGCTTATTTAAAAATACAAACAAACAACCTGATCACACAAAGCCAATAATTTTCAAGTACATGATTTTCTATTTCTAAGAATCAGTTACAACTATATATACAATCAGTTGTCCATTTGCTGAGGCAAATAAGCTCTATTCTAGCCATCTTGACAGATATGACAATAAGATTCATTACTATCTACCATCCTGTAATGCTGACAATGGCAAGTATGCATCTACAACCTCAATGCTAGTATTCAGTACTCATCTGACTGGTATTGTTTACAACCATTAATGGTTTAAGAATAGAGTCCTGCCTAGCTTGAAGATATTCAGTACTCATCTGATTGGTATTGTTTGCAACCATTAATGGTTTAAGAATACAGTCCTGCCTAGCTTGAAGATATTCAGTACTCATCTGACTGGTATTGTTTACAACCATTAATGGTTTAAGAATAGAGTCCTGCCTAGCTTGAAGATATTCAGTACTCATCTGATTGGTATTGTTTGCAACCATTAATGGTTTAAGAATACAGTCCTGCCTAGCTTGAGATTTTCAGTACAGCAGTATGCTTTTCTCTACATAAATAAAGTCAGCAATATATCTCATAACATCATAGCATTAACAGTACCTATCTATTTGAGCCTTAAAGACTGTCTACTTGACATAATTTTTTTTAAATACACACTTTAATTTTATCACTAGCCACATCAATATCTTGTCTTACATTTGGTAACAAACTTTAATGCAATCTGCTGCTAATAATTCCCACTAAATAGTTTTATGCATTAACCAATAATATGGCATGCATGGGCAGATAATTCAAATAATCCATATAATACATGAGAACAAAGTGAAAAGAAAAACATGCAATGCACTGAAATTTGATTATAATTAATTAAATAGATGTGCTCACATTTCTGCTGAAATACTGAGATTACTCTGAAGATTTATCTAAGTTAGACAAAGTGTAAACTCTAATCAATATATACAAAAAAATTGATCAAACTATTATTTTCAATGAGAATTGTCAATTCATAAATATTTCCTAATTGAAAAAATATAGTAAAAAAATAAAATGAAAGAAAGGACTTTTTAAACAATGAAACATGGAGTAATTTTAACATTTATATTAAAATAAAACAAGTGATGCTGTTAATGTAACATGCTTAACAAGAATGAATAACTTCAAAATTACTTGGAGTTGTACATGCAAATTTGAATAATCTCTTCTTTGGTGCTCGCTTTACCAACAACAGGAACAAATCTAACTCTGTATCGATGCTGGGCAACTGGTGGCTCATAACGAGACAGGAGATCATCTAAACTTCCATGAAAGTGCTCTTTCTACATAAAATAAAGTCTCACAGATTATTTAATTTCATTACTCTTTATTTTGTCTAAAATTATCAAATATATCAACAAACATACACAATTTACTGCAGCTACATAACTTATGTGATGAGTTCTTTAATTTACAAAATATTGAGAAATACTGTAAATCTAACAAAAATGCAATAGAAATGAGATATTAATCTGAAAATGTGTCTTGGAGAGTAGTTAACAAGAATAATTTATACTTTAAAATTAAATCATAAAAAACAAGACCACATAATACAGGAGCACTACTTAAAAAAAGTTCAAGAGTAAAATAGTAACAGAGTGCTGACAAGTTGAATGGATCAAGAAAATTAACCATGCATATAAATTTAAAATTGATATGGTGATTTTATACTATGAATAAATACAACAAATAAATTAATATACTGATATTATACTATAAATACAAACAAAATAAACAGTATATATTACTATTATACTATGAAAACAAATAAATATATCAAAATGTAATGCTATACATCAGTGGTGCACAAACTTTTTGAGTCGGGGGCGAAAATCTGACTTGTCGAAACCGTCGGGGGCCACAAAAAAGTGGAGATCAAAATCGTCCCATACAAGATGGATATTACATCTAAGAACACACACATGACGATTAAGACTATAATTATGACAAAGAAGTTGTATACTAAGACTCATTCTAAAAATGTTATGATACGTCAACTTTCACAAAGTCAGTGTGATGGATAGTGCTGCATGTCATCTGCAAGCTTCAAAATGTCAGGCTTGATGTTTGATGCTGAAAGATGCAAAATTGCTTCCAGATTATCATCAGTCAGCTGACCGCAGGTGTTGCTTTTGTTCAGTTTCATCTGTGAGAAAGCCTGTTTGCAGCAGTATGTGCTGCCAAGTATGCTGGTGTGGACAAGTGCATTATCCAGTCATCATTAAACTGCCGGTTTTCCTTGTCAACTTTTCTTTTACGATTAGCTGCCATTTTGTCACAAAAATATAATCAAAATAAACAACAGAATGTGGTAGATCAGACACTAAGGCTTAACAGCTATTGACCAACCATATCAAGGAAGGGGCAAGCATGTATGTGTGGGGTTTGCTGCCTATCTTGGTATAGCTTTTTTCTCTTGCCTCTGTGAGTGTTATGTCAGCGGGCAGACATCATCTGCATGGAGCGCCTGGAAAAATGGGTCAGGAGGTGCTGCTTTGTTTCAAATCACTCAGTGTATGAGTAAACATTTGACTTTTTCGTTTGACATGGTGGGCCACTCGGCGGCTCTTCGCGGGCCGGATCTGACCCGCGGGCCGGAGTTTGTGCACCCCTGCTATACATGAATGCCAACAAATAAATTAATATGTTGATGTTAAGTATGCAAACAAGAAAATCAATATGCTGATGTTATAATATGATTGAATGCAAACAAGTAAATCAATATGTTTGATGTTATGCATGAATGAAAACAAATCAATCAATATACTTATGTTATACTATAATGGAATGCAAACAAATCAATCAATATATTAATGTTATACTATAAGGGAATGCAAACAAATCAATCAATATATTTTGTGATGTTATACTATGAATGAATGCAAACAAGTAAATCAATATATATTGTGATATTATACTATGAATGAATGCAAACAAATCAATCAATATATTGAAGTTATACTATGAATGAATGCAAACAAGTAAATCAATATATTGAAGTTATACTATGAATGAATGCAAACAAGTAAATCAATATATTGAAGTTATACTATGAATGAATGCAAACAAATCAATCAATATACTGAAGTTATACTATGATTGAATGCAAACAAGTATCAGTAATGAAAAAGAATCATATCTAAGATGATAAAGCAAGTAAAAATAATGGTCAGTGTAATAAAAAAAATCTATTAAAAAACAAACTTAGTGAAACTGAAAGGCAGAGCCAGTTAGAAATAATACAAATATTTCACAGCAAAGGTGTGTTATTAAAAAAAACACTACCCTCCCATGCAGACTTGCAATTATACATATGCATGCACACAGTGCCTATGAATATATTTGGGATTTGTCATTATTTTCAGTTTCCAACTGTATTTGTGTAAACTCATTATTTTATCTTGCTCATGATTTTTAATTGGTTATTTGGCATATTAATTCATTTGTGTTTGTTATGTAGATTTGATTTTGTGTGAATTATGCAAAATATTAAATTGTCTATTAAATCATCTTTATTAGTATTATTCCTTAATTCTGTTTTTATTACAATATTCGGACTGATTTGTTAAACTGTTTCCAGTCAGTAATACTGTAGTCAGGTCTGATATAGTTTTTATGGTCTTGTATGTATTCTGTCTAATATTCTATTGGTAGTCTAGTATCCATTTAGGTCTTTCTTTCAGAACTACTTTTAAGTTCTCTGCTGCTGTTATCACTTTTGTATCACTCTGCCAGTATTTCTATTTAGTACTAAAAGAATTATTTTTGTCATCTACTGATCCAAAGACATAATTTCTTGAACTAGACCCTTTCTCCCAGTTACAAAAATAGCACAACCACTATATGCTTTTGTAGTTACAAAATGAATCAACAATTACAAGAACTGATGTTTCAGTTATAAAACCTTTATCAGAAAAATACAATTAGTACATATTGTTCTTTTTAAAAAAAAAATATAAACTAAATATCTTCATACATCTAATCTTAAAAAAATTCACTCTGCTTTAATTCCACATATATATGCACTGATGAAATACATGCTTTATATTTACTTTACATTTGTAAACAATACTTATTAGTCTTTTACCAACAAAATAAATGTGTATACCTGAAACTCATTTAACTTTAGGCCATGAATCTGTCCATCATCAGTCACCCCAAGATATACAGTCCCTCCCTGACCAGAGTTCAGGAAAGCATTTAGATTCCTGTTGTGAACAAAAAAATAGCAATCCATGAACAAGATACTATCAAGGTACCATGGGTCTGTAACTCACCAAATACATTAAGAAAAACAAAATTCCTACCAGGTCAGAATTCAGAAAGCATTTAGATTAGATTCCTGAATAAAAAATAGCAACCCATGAACAATATACTGCCAAGTTAAAAATATACCATGGACCCATAACTCATCAAACACAAAAATAAAATTCTTACTAGATGAGTAGAAAGTTCAGGAACACATTTAAATTCCTGTGAGAAAAATCTCTCAAATGAAAGTATTCATTGTGCAATTAGTATATATTTAATCAAAGTAAGATATAAGCATTTGATAAGTGATTCAGTTTTGTTCAGCTGTATTTAAAGTTTAGTCTAAAATATCACAATTATTAAATGTTATCCGGTAAATAAGTCAAACACAAAAATAATTTAAATTAAAAAATGATAATGCAAAAAAATTACCTGCTCAAATGTAAGATCACATTTATTCGAAATGAACTCTCCATAATAAAATAAAATTCACTGTATGATAAGCAAGCACTTTACAATGGGCTTCTGGCAGCAACCCAAAACGATGTATTATTGGGTTCACATTATGATATATTCCGCGATACAAAGGGATCTCTGGAATAGATTATCAAAGCGTGCATGTATGCATATTTTTGAGTGTGTGACTTTTTCAGAAACCGCAGAGAGATTTGCCATACCTCATCAAAATAAAAATATGTACTAGGATCAATGAAGATCACACTCACATTATCCCTGTCCTTTTTAAGGGAAATCCTTATGAATCACTAAATATGAGTAAAAAAATAAAAAAGGACATTATGTGTATAAAGCAACTGTAAATGTAAACATAAACTTGAATATGAAATCAAACCTTGAAACAGGCTTCCTACTGGCTCTCTCTACTTTTGTTTTTTTTGCCCATTCTGGTAGCTCTTCTTCACATAAGTTGCGATGGCCTTTGAATTCATGAGTCATATCTTCCTCAAATGACAGTGTTGAGCCTTGGATGTAGTATTTCATTATCTTTGGTCGACTGATTGCCATTGCAGTAAACTATATCCCTTTGATCAGTTTCTTCTAAAAAATGAAGAGACAAAACTTAAAACATTTTTTGTTGTGCAAAAGGAAAATGACAAATACACTTGTACATATATATAGTTTTCCAAAAGTTATTTGATGAAAAAGTGAAAAAGAAATAAATTATTTTATTAGCCAACTTCTGATCAACATGATAATAATTTAAGGATAATTAAAATATACCTGAATTAAAATATATACTAAATTTGTAAATGAAATAAGTTAGCTGCAAACAAATAGCTGTGTTAAACAAAAAAGGGAGGTGGAGAGAAGTGACTAGAAATAATGTTAAAAATTAAATGTCAGATTTTATATATCTTTATACATACAGGACTGAGAATGAGAGAGAAAGAAACTGAGAAAGATTGGATGGATAAAAACACTTTATAGCAAATACAGTGAGAAATGAATGGTTTTAGCACAAAGACCCACTTTCTAATACGGTAATAGTTTCCATAAATGCAAAAATGTCATTTTTATTTTTATTATTAATATTATTTTTTTATCACCAGAAACAGGGCCTATCACAAGCTTTCATTTATAACTTAAACCAATAATGTAATGAAAACAGACCTTAGAAAAAAAAATATTGTAGATGTCAGCTGCATTGAAGTGCACATCAGGTGGAAAGCTGACAAATAAGTTCTCTAAATTACTTTGTGTGAAATGCTACATATATCCTGAGTGAATATTAAATAAAATTATGAATAAAAGCTATATTAGTGCATCTCATTTATTTAATGTGATTATTAAAAAAAATGCTATGACACACACAGATTTCCCCTTTTAATTTTTTTTAGAAATCAATTAAAATAACAAACAAGTAAACACTTTTGAATTGCTGAGAATTTATAGCGTATACATCAAGAAAAAAATTATCTGGCTATTTTAAAGGTAGATTAGATAGTTGAGAATAATTTTACAGCTTTGTCTTTATTTTCAAAGTGATGGAAAAAGCCAAATTTACTCCAAATGAAAAGTAGCAATAATTTATTGTATAATAATGCACTGCTTGATTATTTTTCTGTCATAAGAGCTGAATATTTGTGCAAATGTATTTTTATACATTAGCAGGTGTCATTCTATTATTCTCAGTGTAAATTGGATGAATCAACCATAGCAGTAAAGGGGCTCTCAGGCTGTCTTGTATTACACCTCAAGTGCCTGCATATTGGTGTTCTTAAAACAATTTTAAATACTATCTAAATCCCTCTGCGGTATGAAGTCCAGAAGTAGTTAGAACCTTTACAATATGTAGGTTCTGCTACGTGGTATTATGTATGTCACCATATGATGTCATGTGGAAGGTGCCCCCAACAAATGTGTAAGTCCCTTTGAAATGATAGGGAAGTCCCTACTAATGTCATTATGTAATTCCCTTTAAAATGATAGGGAAGCCCTACTAATGTCATTATGTAAGTCCCTTTGAAATGATAAGGAAGTCCTTACATGCCCTATGTGGTCGGTCAATGGGAGTACCTATTAATGCTATTATTTTAGTCCTATTTTATGGTATGAAGTCTCTTCTTGGTCATTATTTGAATCCCTGTTATAATGTGTAAATACCTGCTAAGTAGTGGTGCCAACGGGTACCTCGGTGCCATGCTAATACCCGGGTAGTAAATTTAGAATGGGTACCCATGGTAAGGCGGCAGTTATGTCTATACACAATTTAACACACTTATATATATAAGTATCTAAATAATGTCATTATCTCTTGGCGTTATGTAAGTCATTGGGTGATGTTGTCTAAGTCCCTATGTGGAGTTCTGTAAGTCCCCGCATGGTGACAGAAATCTGAGGCAAGTGAAAATTAGCTTGGAAACAAAGAATAGATTACTAGTTTTCTTATTGAAAATTATTTTCATAGCACTGCTAATCTGCAGAATAAATTTGACCTCATAATTTCCAAGAAATAGAAAAGGTTAGCTATTATTTTTTTTTTTAAAAGCAACATTTGTTCTGCTTTGTATTGTTTCTTTCTGAAGCCCTTAGCAGAATTGCCGATGTAATGAAATCATTTTTTCTTCATGGTTTTGTCAGTCATAAGAGTGCAAGGACTGTTTTCCCCTGGAAGATTAACTTTGTGAACCTTTCTCCTAGTACTAGAAGTATAGTGTTTTTCTTGCCACAGAGAAAGAAAAGAAATTGTCTTTTGCCAGGTGTAATAACTACAGCTAAAAAGAAACAATTTCATCAAATTAAAAAAAAAAAAATTATTTAAGCACGTTTCAATTCTTTTGATGACATGACAATAACAACTAAAACTCTAAAACAATCTTCCATTGTAATAAATTAACCCCACTGAATATACTTTCGAAAAAAATCTTTACACAAACATTTTATTTTTAAAAAAGATACAAATTGTGTAAAGCAGAGCTTTAAAATATTTTGTCCTCTATTTATTTGGTACAATAAGCAACAATTTCATGCTCATTATTAATTTGTAATTAGTTCCTTTGGTAATGTTAAATTGATGCTATGCAATCAGTTTTTACAAGATTAGTTGTTTTTCTTTCTAGATCTCTCATTGCTTTTAGGTGTGCAATTTTTAATGTGCACTTTGCTACATTATTAGAATTTCTTTAGTGTTTAAGAAGTGTAACAATTTATTTTCTGTGCCTAATTTAAATCATTTTATAATTCTTTTTACTTAAACTATTTAGGAAATATTAACACTTTCCTTTGTTGTCTTGGAACTTCAATTTAAAAAAAACAGAAGCATTTATAATTGCTAAGAGTTTTGGACAAGACTTTTCTTAATATTTCTTTGGCTGTTTTTACCTGATGATGATAAGTATATAGCTTAATAGAAATTTTAGTGCTGACCATGTGCATTAATGATGTTTGTATAGATAGTTTTTAAGTACTGTTTTATATAGTTTTCATAAAGGTTTTCAGTAATATTATTTATTATAAACTAACACATTTTAAGTTATAATTCTAAAATATAGTAATATAATTTTTCTAAATCAGTGGGGGAAAATTAATTTTTATGATGTGAACTATATTTTTATGTACAAGAGATAATAAGTATACACACTAGTTATATCTCCTACAGTTTAGTTGATAAATAAATAAAATTATTTTTTTAAAAATAGCTGCAATTATCATCTATATTACTTTATTAGTGCTAACTATAGACATTTACATTGTTCTGATTTTTTTATTTATGCTGGAAGCAGTGGTATTGTACAAGCAAATGTTATTTCATTATGAAAACTGAAGTAGAGTTACTATAATGTGTTCCATGACAAATATATCAAAATATTACAACAAAAATTATTTCAAATAAGCTATGTTTTCCTGCATTTGAAATCAGTTCTGCAATATGAAATCAAGTTTTGTAGAAACTAAATCAGACTATCCCAAAGCCTAATGGCTTGCACCTCTTAGATATGCTGCACCTGCCCACTGGCTCCCCCCTACTGTGGTTATATATTTCAGTATTGACTCACTCTATGTGGTTATATTTTTCAGTGTATTCATTCTGTAATTGATTGCTTTCTGGAATTGTTCTGGATTTGTATCAACTACTTATACTATATAAACTAAATGAAACCTAGAATTTTGTGCATCACAATTACTTTTTCAATACACTGACCTGTCAGCAAAATTTGTGCTACAACATGCACTATTTGTAAAGCATTTAAAAAAAAATTCAATGCATTAACTTGTCTGCAGTTTGCTTCTATTCAACTTTTGAAGAGTACAGAACACAGACATTAAATGGTTTGGTTTTGAAATGTGACATTTTTTTGAAAAAATATTTCAATGCGGTAAAAAATAAAAGCAAAATGCCTTTCTTGTTGGGTGGTGACCATTTGGCATGATTTTTTTGTTGTGGTAGTCTTGTTTTTAAAACAATAATCAAAATTTAATAAAACAATTAAGATGATGTCTTCTTGTTGAGGAAGGAAAGCTGTTTCGGACAGCTGCAGAGCACAGAAAATTTTGCAATGAGTGAAATAGCACTTTTCCTCATGTTGTTTCTGTCCTCCAGGTTCTGAAGAAAGCTTGATGTCTATTGAATTGTTGCCATCGGTGACCATTCTGGCTGGAACCCTGTTGTCTTGCTGTGTCATACCTTTGGTAAAATGTGTCTAAAAGCCACCATAAAAATTCCTTGAGTGGTCTATAGTTGTAGAAGTGTTGCTGGTTTTGTCCACTGATTTGTACTTTTATTTTCTGTTGATATCTAATCTATTTGCATGGTCTTTTCCTTTTCTTCTTTTGTCCATTTGTATGGTTACAGTTGTGCAAGTTTTTCTAGGGTTACTGTCTTTTGGTCCTGTCGGAGTTTGTTGTTGATATTTTGCTGGTTTGGTGTATCATGTCTTCTGTGTGTAGTGTAGTCTGGACGTCAGTAGTTGTCGTTTGGAGAGTTGTTTCAGTCTGCTGTTCTGTTATGGCTGGTGTTGGTGTTTGTTGAATTTCTTTTTCTTTTATTCTGCATTTCAGTTTCTTGAGTGGTGTTGATTGTTGTCAGTGTAGTGCTGTTTGTTTTAGTTCTGCAGGTTTTTTGTGCTTGATTGGTCGCTTTGAGTGGCTGGTGTTTCTTGTAGTGGGGATCGGTCTGCATTGATGAGGTGAGTGTAGTCTGAAGTGGCTCTTTTATATGGTAGATTTCAATGGTTGCTGCATTGTCTATGCCATCTTGTGGTTGCTGGTTGTTCTGTTCATTTTCTTTGCCTTCTAATCATTGGAGTTCATCAAGTGGGTGTTTTGTATTATGATTGTCTAGGTACCAGCCACATGTGCTCATATGCAACCCTAAAAAAAAATCACACTTGCAATTTGCAAGTTTAAAACATGCCATTAGCGAGCTCAGAAAATAACCTGTAGTTATCATAAAGCAATATTTTGTCACAAATATATCGTGATTTTCTATTACTGGCAATCAATTTTACTAGTGTTTCAGGTTAGATGCAAGTCACAATTGCTGAGAATAAAGAATCAGAATAACAATAATAATGTTCTTATATCATGTGTGGCAGGAGGCATATTCAGCACACATATACTATGCCCTTTTGGTGTACTGTCAACCACATATACCAACCCCTTTTGGTGTACTGTCAACCATGCATCTGTACCGAAGTAACTCAGCATTTCAGATCAGTTCAGATTCTGAAGCAGATTTGTTGGAGTTGGGAGTCGTGGAGTCATAAAATTGTCTTGACTCTGTCTCCAAATTTTATGAGATTTGAGGCTATGACAGATCTACATTTGAATGTAAGGGGGTAAAAAAAAAAAATAAATAAATAAAATGAAAAACCATCTCAGTAGTTGTTTATTATTAATTTAGTATGTTTTAAGCAACAGAAGTAAAGAGTACTTTGCAAGGTTATTGACACAGTGATAGGTATAAAAGAGGAAGATGAGACGATAGTCCGGGTCGCTACATGATAGCATTCAATGTGATAATCACTGAGGGAACTATTTTCTGACCTTCAGATGGGCAGTTCATCTTTATGAATCCCAAGGGTGATGATAGAATCATCAGGTGGTAATTGGAGACTGCCAGAGTCGACAGTACGATTTGTGTCAGCAGGAAAATGTTGCAACGCATGTGAGTAAACACTCTAAATTAATTATAGAAAAACCTCAGTGCACTCAGAATTAACATTCCATTAAGTGTATGAAAAACTTGTGAACTATTTACTTATTTGAGAAATGTTTATTTATTTGAGGACTGCACATGGAGAATTATTATAATGTACCTGAAATATTATTGTGACCAATTATAAAATTATTGTGAAACTTTCATTGCTTCTTTGTGGGATTGATGGTCCCTGATCTGTTAATTACTGTTCAGTGCATTACTAATGTAGCTGTATTGTCAGCGGGAGTACCGCTTAGAATTAGATGTAAAATTTATATTTATCTTTTATTTCATCATCCCCCCACCTCCCTGAATGTGTGTTGAGAGTGACTCATAATGATTAATCTAACCTCCGCACGAAAGAGAAAGGCCCATAGGTTAATAAATGTAAATCATAACTTTTTAAAAACTTATTATTGTTTTGAAAGGGCGAGTGCAGCTTTGTCTTGTCCATGTCCTGTCGTATTTTGTATTGTCCACGCCATAAACACTACCATTTCCACTCACATTCTTGCAAACAAACATGTCAGCAAAGCGTACCCTTGCATGCAGAATAAAAATAAAGAGCTGACAAAAATCTATAGTGTACCCATATGTGGATATTGTGACAACATCGATATAAGTCTGATGTTGCTGCTGACATAGGTCATCTTCCACCTCCCCTTTTGCCAGACAGAAGGGGTTGTGACAATGGGTAGCACTGAAAGGGTTGATACACTTAATGGAACTGCTTCAAAAGAGCCACACAGGCTTGCAAGGATGCCTTAGAAGGGCAAGAGAGACAATTTACTGGCCAGGTTTAGCAAAAGACCTAGAAAAGACCTTGAAAGATGTGAGCTAGGTATGTCACACAAGAAATGTCAAACAAAAGAATCATGTATAACTATAAGTCATCATATTCCAGACTTACCATGGTAGTATGCAGCTGTTGACCTTATGGAGTTTAAAGGAAACAACTATGTAGTTTAATAAAACAGTATGACACAAAAACTACATAGTGTTGTGTGAGTTTCAAGGACTGAGAAACTGAAAGACAGTGTAAAGCAGAAATGCAATGAAGAGACTGGAAAAGTAAAGATAGGTATAGAAAGAACAATGCAAATTTAGAAAACCAAACATGGTTTTGTTCAATTTTTTATTTTGTTGTAAACATTTTTTAAAGTTTGGAAATAATGTAAAGTAACGTAAAGTTTGTAAAAAAACAAAACAAAAAAACCAACAACCCGCAAATGCGAGAAAGGGGGATGTGACGGAATAGGTTGAGAAATTTGACCTTACTCTGTGCTAAAAATACTATACCTGCTACCCAGAGATTATTCAACATGCTGCTTTGACTGTCACAGAGTTACCACTGACTCAAGTCATTGCGTTTTTCTGCCCTCAGAATCATCAAATCAGATTTGTGAGCAGCAATGAAACCAGACCTAATGGACGTGATCTTTTAAAAGAACCAGTGAAAATATTTTGAGTTTTTTGTATTATATTATTTTACAATGGAAACAGTTTAACAAAAGAAATCTGTGAAAATAACTTCATTTATTTACACATATACCATATTCATACATGTGAACACATATAATTTTATGCCATATGATATTAGTAATAAACTACAGTCGAAGTCGAACTTATAAAATTACAGGAGCCAGAGTCAGAAATTTTTTTTAGCGACTCCACAACCCTGTTCAAAAGAGTCACTTATATCAGCAAGCGCCTGAATCACGTGGCAGACGTGGGTATCACATGCTGTGTTAATTTTTGCAGGCTTGTTAAGGTTCATTCAAATTTTTATTTTGTGTTTGGTTAAATCTACAGTACCTTTTATTTGTTACTCACTTATATAAAAGTTAAAAAATCTAAATAATTAAAACACTCAACATAATAAGTGATAATGAAGCAGTCAAATATATTTTCGATATTCTGAAATCAATTGCATGGAACAATAACTGCCTGAATCTATTGTTACTGGGAGTAAAGGTGTGTTGTGCAGAAATTAACTTTTAAAATGCAAATTAAAAAAAGCAAGGTGATAGAGGCTGATTTACAGTTTAGGTAAAATGTTTTTATAAAAACTGCAATGATTATGTTTTAAAAAAAGTAATAAAACCAAAGTATTTATTATTATTATGACAAATATTTAGTCAGGGTTTTTTGTTTGCCTGAACCGTATTATTATATATTCAATGTTAACAACTGTCATCCTCCTCCCCCCCCCCCCGTTATTGACATCCTTTCGCTAGCGAGTTGTCATAACAAACTGGGAGCTACTCATGGCTATAATTTTCGAGGGTTGCTCACATGGGGGAAGAATTGGATGATTTCACGAATAGCGGCATCCGCTTCGATTGATGAAACTTTGGTGTTGAAATATTGCCTCTCAGTGACTATAGTCAAAAACTCGATACAGTTCATACGGCTTGATGAGTGTATGAAGACATCACTCCTTTCGATGTTTGTGTTGATTTCTTGGCATTTGTCGCATTGTTTCCGTTCGGGTGTGTCTTGGCCTGTAATCCGTAGTGAGCACGTGAAGCGTGCGAGTCCAAGGCTGGCACAAGAATCGAGCAGTTATGTATCTTGCTAAACCATAGATTATATCAATGTATATATATATGTATATAATCTATGGTTAAATTACCACGACTTCCTGAACATACAGGTCAAGTAGCTTGCGCGCTGCCATAGCTGTTATAAAAACAGTTTTTTTAGGATAAATTCCGGCTTTCATCACTCACACTATAATCATACAACTCGCATTTAATATTGTTTACTTAAGCTATATGCCATAAATAAAAGCACTGGAACATACTGTGTAACGAGTGGATGTATGTACAACTGGAGAAATTAAAAAAAAGACATTAAACCAATCTTGTTTTAACGATTTTCTATTAAAACGCGGAAACTGTGCAATGCGTGGATGTATGTATAACTGGAGAAATTAAAAAAAAAAGACATTAAACCAATCTTGTTTTAACGATTTTATTTTAAAACGATGTGACTGTCAATGATTCGCTTGCCATCAGAGAGACCTCAAAAGACAGGGTGTCTGAAAAATCCTCCGCAGAGTGTTTATGTGTGCTGATAAATATCCTATCATTGATACCAGCCTTATATCTTGGTTATAAAAGAAAGAAGTTAAAAAAAGCGCCGAGTTAAACACCTAACCTTCTCCAAGATAATATGGGACAATATAAAACAGATGATGGGCAAGTCGAAGCAGAAAACAACCATTCCCTCCCTAATTCAATGGGGACACTAGCCCTCTCAGAAACAGAAAAACTGGAAGCCCTAGCAGACCAATTCCAACAATACCAACCCACAAAAAGCAACTAGGCTAAATGCACTCGCCGAAGAAGTAAAATACATAGAACAGAAAGTTCCATAGATACCACGCCGCCGTCGAAAAACACCACCAATGGCATGCAAGAAAAACCATCACCTCTTCCAACGCAGCACCACCACCCCATTTTTCCCTCTTTAGAATCCAGTGAGGAGAGAAAGTCCCATCAGAAGCATCCCAAGACAGAGAAATTGAATCAATAAAAAGGCTACTGCGGCTTCTGAGGGGAACTGTCAGCGAGAGAAAAAAAAAAAAGCAAAAAAATAATAAGCGCTGAGTACTGATACAGAGTCCAGCGACAATGTCGTCTGCTGCAATACCAAAGTTGGAGAAAAAAAAGTCAATGCGGTAATTCTAACCCATCTAATCGTCTCCTTAAATATTACTAACTTCTAACGAGCGGCTCAAAACAAATACTTTCTCAGCAACAAATTCACAAAATCGGCAGTTGACCACCAATTTACCACGATTTACAAACGTCACCGACCTTGACATATATTTTAAGTAAGGTCGGGAAAGTTGTGCTATGGATGCGTCGCGCTTAATTTTACATACTAAAAAAGCCAGAATAACATTGTTATCAAAGTGTGCTTCGTATATAGTTTTAATTGGTTTGAAACAAGCATTAGGTCGCCGTAAAGGAGTTAAAGAAAGAACTGAAAAATTGTGATTACACGATAAATAAAAGGCAATGCTTACTGAAAACAGTAGTAACTGAAGTGTGTCAAGGATCAAGATTAATCGGTTTGAACTTTGCTGCAGATAGGATTTTGGCTAGCCTATAAAAATAAAATATAGAACAAACAGTTAATTTATATTATTTACTCTTATTCTTGCCTATTCTAAATTAACAACGAAATAGTTATTTAAAAGTTATTAAAAGTTTTTTCTTGCAATTCTTAGGTGGTTTCGATTTTTGCCGTTATTTTTAAAAAACCCACTAAAAGCAGCATAGTATACGTTTTGTCAAAATTGTATTAACATTATATTGTACAATGATAACCTAAAACAACCCTCTAAACATTCTCTCACTCTTTTTTTTAAGTATTAACATTTCCTTTTTTACAAGTTGCCACATTCAGAGTATTTAAGGTTAAGGTATTTGCGTCTTTGCCATTTGGTCACAAAAACTTTAAATGGAGGGAGAGTACTGATTGTTATGTCACAAAGTTTATTTGTGCATGGGATATTAAATTACTGCCAATAGGAGAATACGGACTAATTCTGAACTTGATTAACTACAACAATCATATGGACAGTACAAATCTTTGTATTGTTTCCTTTTCTTTATCAGCTTAATTAATATAAAATATCAAGGTGTTTTAGCCACTTTTTCCCCCTCTGATTACTGGCATGGTTCAAATCTTAAAATAATGAGGAATTTCCAACCTGTATAGGTCACATGACCAAATTTAAGAAACTATTTAAAGTCTTCTTCTTAAATTTAGCAGGTAACCGTATATACCAAACCTACTAGTAGTTAATGAACTAAATAATTATGTTAAAAATTTCGTAATCAGACCTACCTATACAAAAAGTTTTGTTTGTTGTCCATTTTAAACTCAGTAAGTTCAAGCCATTCGGCGTTGTTTTACACGTCATGTGACTGTCCAAAATGGTGGAACATATGCTGATCATTCCCGCACAGAAAGTATCTGAAGTTCTCCGATACAATGACCTGATACCATTAATAAAAAACGCCCTGGGCAAATTTTCAACTCGCCCTGAATCAGGAATCATACAGCCGCTCCGCACTATTGTGCGTGTGCCGTCAGTGGATGGGTAAAGGGCATCAACTAAATTCGATAAGTATTGTGTACGGGAAGGTGATAAAAAAAATTGTGCTACTGTAGTGGTGGGCACAGGGACGCTACTAAAAAGCAAACATTTGTTTTAATTTTAATAAGGATAAGTATGCAGTGGTGGCCATCCCTTCGGTGTGGAGCCTCACGAAACTCATAGAGGTTAGGAAACTATTTCAACTGTTAGGTTGAAATAAGCATCCAAATACTGAAAGTTTTACAACTAACGGGTTCGTGACTGGCGAGGAAAGCCCCCTTATCAGCAGATGAATGCACATTAAACATACACGTGGTGCAACAAAAGAAAATTAAATGAATAACTATTATTAGTATAATATTAATTAATCTGAGAACACAACCAATCCTCAAAAATTATAGCTGCGAGTAAATAGCAATTTATGACAACTCGCTAGGGAAAGAATGCCAAGTGCAGGGGTGGGGGGTAGAGGACGACGATATCTGTTTACATCAATTATATAATAAACTGCCACCCTGCTTTTTTATTTTTTATTTACATTTGAAGAGTTAATTTCTGCACAACACACCTCTGCTTCACCCCCAGCAACATAGATTTGCTGCAATGTGCTGAGCAATGATTGTTCCATGCAATTGGTTTCAGTGTCACTTTAAAACAAATAAAATAATAATAAAAAAAAATATATTTGACTGCTTCATTGTCACTTATTATGAGGAAAGTTTTAATTATTTAGAATGTTGGAGACTGTAGCAAGACAAGAGTGAAGTCTAAATATTGGGACTGAAATAGTCTGAAAGAGACTTCTCTCCACCCACCCATCCCCAACATCTATGATCTTATTTGTTTCTGGAGTACCATTGTAAGTCAAACTCTTCTAGCTACTTTTATTCTGGAGATGGAGGAAAAAATAAACACTAATGTATCATTGTATGCCCTAAATCATTCAGTATATTAGAAAATTAAAAATTATAATTTGATGCAGATTGCTCACATAAATTGAAACATTTTAGTGGTATTTTATTTGGGAAAAATGGTGCTCTCAGCGTGTGTGTATGCTTGTGTGGGGAGGGGTGTAAGTTTGTTGATTTTTTGTAATATTGCTGAATTGTAGTAAAACTAGTGGAGTGAGATCATTTGAAAATAAGGAATTAAAAAAATATTCCACTAATTTTATCTTTAAAAAGGGCAGGTCATAGTTTTCACAAAGTGAACTTAAAGTCCACACCTCAATGATTGCAGGAATCCCAGTAAAAATAATACTCACTTTATTCTTAAGTAGTTTCCAGTGCTTCTTTCTTTTTCTCTTAAGTGTGAGTAAGTGCATTTCATCTGTAAATGTCTGGTATTTAAGACTTGCTTGTCTGTATAAGTTTGTATTTTTTCACATTGACAAAGTACAGTAGAAGACTTGGAGTTTTATAGTTGTTTTATTTATTTTATATCATGCATTACAAATTGTACATTTTTTGTTTATTAAACTGACATGCAAATGGTAGCTAAAACTGGCTCTATGTTTATGCTCTTTCTTCTTTATGTGAATGCTTGTAGAATAACATCAGTGACTAGGAGACTTTTTGTAAAATCAATGCAATGTAAAACAGTACAAACTGTTTGATGTATGTTGTAGATTCCTTGGTGTTATGCCAGCATTCAGTGAGAGTGAAGCAGTACTGAGCACCAAACTGCTGACATTTTTCCCACACAACACAGACTCTCCCACGCATAGTGCTGTGATCATTCTTTTCCACAGCCAGACAGGTGTTCCACAAGCTGTGAGTTGATAATTTATAGGCAGTCTTTGTTTAAAATATTTAGTTGTTTTAATTAAATATAATTTGGAGAAAATTACACTTTTGGAACTGAGTCCAATGTTTTCTTTATTAGATGAAATGTTTCTGTTGAAAAGTAAAAAAAACACATGAGTTTATATATAATCTTTATCTATTATTTTCCAAAACCAGTCTGATAAATGCAATATTAAACCTGAGTTTATATTATATACCATGAAAAATTGTATTAAAATTCTTAGACCCATCAGTAAATTTCAAATAAAATAAACAGATAAAAAATCCTAAATTATTATGTTGAATGTAGTTTTAATGTTAATGAAATAATACTTTGATTATTTATTTCATGGATTTTGAAGAAACAAACAAGAAAAATCCAGAAACACAGAATTTCATTTTTCAGTATTCTATTGTTTAATTGATTAATGTTTGGATTATTTAATTTAAAGTAATGGAAGGCAGTCAGCTGAGAGGCATTATATGGTATTTTACTCATTTATATTACCAGAACACATCTGGTGATTTAATATTCTAGAAGCATGTATACAACATCGATTAATTTATTATATTAGCAACTTGATTATATTCCCATACAGTCATAAACTCTTAGTATTGCTGACAAAGAACATCAGGAACATGTACAATCAAAAATAAATATTAAATGAATGTAGAACAATAATTACACAGAATGCAAGAAAAAAAAACAACAACACCAGAAATTGATCTGTTCTTCAACCAGTGGAAACACTCTTAAAATTATTTAATAAATCAATTTTCATATACTCTTTTCTACTGACTAACATATCTCTTATAAAATGGCAATATTTGCTCCGTAAAAAGTGAATGTTGGTGAAGTGGAAAATCTGATTGTGTGGTCTTGTATTGATTTGAACCTAATGCATTTATTCACGATTGACTCTTTTAGCAGTTATAATTTTAGTATTTTTTTGCTATATTTACAGTATCAATACAAGTTAATGTCATTAATAATAATTTATAAGAGTGCTTAATTTTTAGAATTTTTAGAAATTTTAGAAACAAGGAATAGGCTCTAAGTGCTTTACAAAGCTCAACCTTTACCTGACTGGCTGTTTTCTTACCTAAAATAACTTTGTACCATATTTATTACCAATAACACTATCTGCTCAAAACCACACTGAAGTGGTAGAGAGATCAAAACTGAACAAATACCTGAGTTATCTCCCCTCGAATATAATGTGGGAAGGCTATGCCTGTTTAGGCAGGTCAAGAGTCAGTAAATGTACAGCAGCACAATATACAAGAAACATTTATTCTAGAGGATAATAAATATGCACAGTAACACATAATACAAAATGAACATGTAGCTAACAAGGTGCATTTTACAGATATAGTAAACAGACAGAAGTAGACAAGATTGGAATAAAGAAAATAGTAGAGATATTGAAAATAAAGACTTGTGTTGCAGGTAAAGAGACGTAATTCTCTTTCTGAGCCAGCTTTAGTTAATTATAACTGAAGAGTTTTGTTTCTGAAAACTAGATAATGGATGGTGATGTCATCACAGCCTGGCGTACAGCTGCAGCATCGGCTGTAGCAAGTCAGGTAAGAATAGTAATTTTCACTTTTCTGATTTTCCATTATGGACTGTGCATACATTTTTTTTGTAGAAATGCAATGTATTTGAACCAAATAGGCTCTTTACATTCTGTTATGTGTTTTAAAAAAAATGAAGAACAAGAAAGTAACATTACTATATAATAATTTCTATATTCATATATATTTTTTATTAATTCTTAAAAGCTCTTTATTTGACAGGATCAAATGCTTAATTTTTGATTTGTTGGATTTCATTAAATATTACTTTGTAAACCACATTTTAGGGAATGTTAAATCATTACCATTCAACAGTTTTAGATCTGTAAATAATTTTAATTTTGACATTGCAAACTAGATGTAATTGCTGCTCCTTATCATGTCACTGCTGAAACCTGACCTCATGAGCTGTTTGTTCATTGCTGAAACCTGACATCAAGAGCTGTTTGTTCATGACTGAAACCTGACCTCAAGAGCTGTTTGTTCATGACTGAAACCTGGCCTCATGAGCTGTTTGCTTATTGCTGAACCCCAATCTCACGGACTGCTGTGTGTTGCTGAACCCTGACCTCATGAGCTGTTTGCTCATTGGAAGTTAATTTTCTTCTTTTACGTGGCATTCTGGGGAAGGTGGATCCAGTTAAAGAAATGTTATCAACCATCTGTTGGATGCCATTTGTTCAGAATGCAATTTCTGTGGATTGACTGTGTACTAAACATATTTGTAATAAGTGGTCATGGCCTCAGTTAGAAATTGGGTTAACCCAGTTGAGCAATAGCATTTTATATAGTAGGATATTTTTGGCAGTTATCCAAACAGTCCAACATGTTTTCATATATTTCATTGTAAAGTATGTATATGTTTATTAAAGTGTATTTATGAGTGAGTGCATTTCACATTCAAGATGTCATCAGAAAGCTAACAATAGGTGAATATTGCACACTTCAATTCTGTGGAAGTTACTTTATTGTATTCACTGCGTGGTTTTATGTTTTGTTGAATTACTGTGAAAGTTACTTTATTGTATTCACTGTATGGTTTTATGTTTTGTTGAATTACTGTCAAAGTTACTTTATTGTATTCACTGAATGGTTTTATGTTTTGTTGAATTACTGAATTATCCCTGATTTGTTTAATTTCTTTAGATTGTAATTATATGAAATTAATATGTAATGTGTAATTAATGAAGAAAACTTTGATTGTCTGTAGCACTTAATGAAGAAAACTTTTGAATTTTGTATTTAGTATTTAATAAAGGGAACTCCAAAGACATTGGCTATCTTAGGCGCTGGGGTGCAGGCACGTTCCCACTATCATGCTCTCTCACACCTCTATGCTTTTGATCAGGTATGAATGTTGGAAATCTTTTTAAAGATAAACATAATATAATAAAAACGTTTTACTATATTTCTTTTTTTTGACAAAATGGATATGAGGATTTGTAGAAATATAGTAAATAGTGTTGCTAAGCTATTTTAAGATTACTATAAGTAAAGAGATTTGCCCAATTGTGACTGCAGAAGCCCTGCAAAATCAATAGTCAATAGATGTGCCAAATTTATGATTGCCAGATACACAGAAAGTGGACACATTCATGCATCATGAAAAGAGTTTCTGTAGCACCACTAATTCCATGAATTTAGCTCACTGCTCTTTTTAAGTTGCATATTTATACCTGAGGCTTGTAATTTATGAATCTTATTAAGCTTAATAAGCTTATTGTGACATTTTGCATCCATCTTCTCATGATTTTATTAAAATTATTATTAGTAATAATAATATCTGAACTCTTAAATTAATAATATATTAAACTTTAATGAGCTGTTTGTTCATGACTGAAACCTGACCTCATGAGCTGTTTGCTTACAAATACAAATATTTTAAATTGTAATACTTAAAATCATTATAATAATAGTGATATCTCAGACTTGCAATAATTTTATTTTAATTCATTCAAGTCCATGGGTTTTCACAACTCCCAAGTTCTTCAATCTCTGGTCTAATTTTATGGTTTCAGCCACTACAAGGAAACCTGATACCTAGTTGTCCATAAAACTTATCAATGGCTCCCTTGTCTATGGAAATTAGTACCAGATATGGAATTGATCACCAATGACTGGGAATACATAATTGATGGGCACATTCCTTAGGTAGTTTAAATAATGAAAGTAATGAAAAGAGAGTCAGATAGCTTTGGAACCCACTCTTTGTATCTCCCATCAATATGAGGATTGTGTTTGGTTAATTTTCTCAAACCTACACATATAGTTGTGGATCTGTGTGGAACCTGGATTTTATAATTCAGACAATGCTAGCAAAAGTCTTGTGGTTTCTCTAGTTATCTATAAGTCTTATGGTTTCTCTAGTTATCTATTAGGAACTAATCTTATCTTATTTTTGCAGCTTTGTTTATCTGTATTTATTATGCATACTCATGCTTTTCTTGTATAATGTTTAGTTAATTTTATGAATGAAAGTTTGTGAAAAAGCTTTGTTCAACTTTTCTCCTTGACTGTAATGTTCAGTGTCTGAATGAACAAGGGAGCATGCCTTCATTGACATGCATGGTAGTACGCATATCTTAAAAGAAAAACCTATCACCCTCCTTCAGCCTGGCACTTCATGTAGTATATGAGTGAGTGCAAGCAATTTTTGGCTGAGTGGACCCGCCTCTGATATATAACCAGCAACATTTGCGTATTTCTGGGCTGGCAGAGAGGATCAAATTGTTCAAACCACTCAACTGCAGGACACTGCCAGTTTTATCAGTCGCTAATAAACTTCTTCACCTTAAAAGGAAGCTACATTTTTAAAACCACAGAAAGATATTGTTTGTTTTACCTGCTAAAAAACTCTTAATGATGAAATGACTTTCAAAATCTAATTCAAATTCAGACATTTTATTTCTGTTTACTTTTATTTTAATCAATTGTTTATTATTATTAAATTCTGTTAGATTTGAATACTGCCTATGTTTATATATGTCATGGGGGATTTCATTCTAAAAGGGGAATTTTGGGGGCTTGAAGAGCTAATTTAAATATAATATGTTCTAGTATAGGGCTAGACGTTCATAATGCATCACTTTATTGTGTATCTTGTATCTCTTTACGGAATATGGATGTGTATGATTGAAGGTATGGGTTAAGACTTTCAGCAAGTGAAGTAGAGATTAATTTAAATGAGATTTAACAATTCTCTCATATTTCTCTCCATCCACATTTCATGTGCACACACCACACTTATTAACAAAAGTTGTTCATGATTGTTAGAAGCTTGTATGTCACGAAGTAGACTTGCTTGGTTCTGTTAAGCACATAATAAACTTTATACAACTGTAAACTATGCTTACTTTTGATTTACGAGTTCATTTGCTAGGGAGTTCTGGGTAATTGTAGAATTTATTATTTCTAATTGTATTCATCACACTGCATTTTTAGACAAAGGATTTGAACTGAGATAAAGATATTTCCAATGCATATGTTATTTTTAATCTTTACACATTTTTAGACAAAGGTTTTGAACTGAGATAAAGATATTTCCTATGCATATGTTATTTTTAATCTTTATACACATCTTAATCTATCATACCAATTTTCAAACAGGAAAAGATAGTGTTTCTTTTATCACATATGGATTTAGAGTTAGTTGGATTATAACTAATAAATGACTAGAAACAATAATTTATTGCATTAACAAGTATGCAGTCCAAGGAAATTGCTACTTTATTATAGTAATCTCATATTTTTTTAAGTTAAAGCTATTCATTCATACATGACTTGGTATGTTCTGAGGTGCGAATATGGAATCACACATATGAGAAGGCTAGGAAATTAGCCACAGATTTGGGGCCAGAAGTTCTATCAGTGAAAGAGGCCAAGGATGCAGTGAAAGATGTAGATATCATTGTCACGGTGACCAATTCCAGCACCCCAATACTGTATGCAGCATGGGTCAGAGCAGGAGTCCACATCAATGGTATGATTCCTTTTGTTTATTTTTAATTTGTTATGTATGCATGTGTTTGAATATGTGTGTTTTTCTGTAATGTTGTTTCTTTAATTTCTTTCGCACTTAGTATTAGCATTACAGTTGAAACAAGCATGGAAAAAACATAGAAGTCTTAAAACTTGTAAATGGTTATGTTTTCCAAAGATCTCAGAAGTGCAAATGTAAAAAGTTCTTACACTCTTAGTCATATCATTTGTAGATGCTCAGTCATCAATAAGAATCTCATGTTAAAGAAATTTTAATTACCTGTCTTATTGAACTTATAAAGTCCCCATCAGGCCATTGTAAATAAACTCTGACCATTAATAAACAAAACTGTGCATTTATTTCATTGATTGAAAGTCAGAAGGAGTAGACTCCGAGACTGCAATTATCTAAGGAACCAATGCTTCAAGAAAACAGAACAAAAGTGGTTGAAATCATTGAGTAAATTCCCTACAGACTAAATGTTTGTGCAGTTAGCTTTAGATAAATATATATTATAGAATACTATTAGGCAGTGATACAGATCATCCAAGCACATAATCAAAGTATTCTAAATGTACAAAGTTTTGGTCTATAGGGTAATTACTCAGATCTAAAGTTGGATTTTTCTTGTTTTGTTATAGGGGAGCATTAGTTTCTTTGATAAATGTTTATTACATAACTTTATAATTAATTAGCTTTTGATAATAAGATAATGATCAATAGCTCACTTCAAAATAATCAGACTTGTAATAGGAAATACAGCTTTGTGGAAAAAGAGACATATTTATTAGAATTTCAGAATCAGCTTATTGCATTATTTCAGTAGCAATTAATCCATAGAATTTTCATATCTTCAGCTGTGGGGTCTTGTCGTCCAGACTGGCATGAAATAGAACCAGAGTTAATGCGCAGTTCGGCAGTATATGTGGATTCAAAAGAGGCAGCTGTGAAAGAGAGTGGTGACATCATTATTTCTGGAGTGAGTCTTCTTCATTATAATGTATAGTCTTCAGTATATTTGAACAAATGATTCACTTTGTTAGTATTTTAAATACATTTTTATAATATTGATTTCTCAAGATTAATCAATCACTCTGTAAAAAAGAAAGTATACTCAGTAAGAATATAATTTTTATTCACTCAGTTTGCAAAGCATTTTCAACTTTTAACAACATACAGAAAACTCAAATAAAAGGATTTATTATTTCAAATCTTTACAGGACATGGATCTTGAAGTGAGAAGAGAATTTGAATTATGATGCAAAATTAATTCTTATAAGTTTTACATAATTCTTGCATTATTTTTATTTTAAAAATATTATACTTATATAGATTTATGTTAAGCAATTTTATAACATGCATAGGTAAGAATGACTTTATGTTAAACAGTCTTATAAATGTATATGAGTTGGAAATAATATCCTGAAGTCATTCTAAATTAATTAAAACAGAAATGTTCTGGACAAGTTAAAAAACTATGCTCTGTAATGAAAACATCTCATATTTATGAAAGGGGAATGTAAATTCAATTAGAGTAAAAAAAAATTTAAAAACAAGATTATAATGCTCTAAGTGTGCTCTTGTGTAAGGACAAATGTGAATTTTTCTAGGCCGTGATTGTTGGAGAAATTGGAGAAGTTATTTCAGGACTAATACAACCCAAGGATTCTGGTACAACAATATTTAAATCACTTGGTGAGTTTGTTGATTTGTTTAAACTGAATTAATCATACATTTAATTATAATAACCCGTATGTTGTTAATTATATGATTTCTTGCAGATGAGCTAGCTTTGGTCAGATGGTCTGAAAATATATTTACTAGTCATATCCCAAACTCATTACCAAGTGTGGTGGAGTAAATTTGCCTATCCCTATATCTAAATTTAATTATATATAAAT
The DNA here is from genome assembly GCA_028829895.1 of Sinotaia quadrata. Lineage (NCBI taxonomy): Eukaryota > Metazoa > Mollusca > Gastropoda > Architaenioglossa > Viviparidae > Sinotaia > Sinotaia quadrata. The sequence continues at coordinate 51,264,411 of CM054182.1, forward strand.
TGTTAAATGTCAGCATGACCAACCTTGGACACTGCTTATGATGGCATTTTTTTTTTGTAATTGTCAGAGTTGGAGTAAACAACTCCAGTAAAGAATGTGCTAGAACTTGCTGATGTAATTAATCTAAACCAGTTCCAAGTGGATGAGTAGTTTTATTATCCAGTGGTTAAGATTTACAAGAATGAGACCAGCCAATGGGCTGAGTTTACCTTCTAAATAATTATGTTTTCTAATCACTTTGAATTTGGTTTGGCAGAAGTCCGGTCATGAAAGGCAGCCCTTAGCTTAATGATGAGTTAACTGATGATTGGGAGAGAATGGACTTAGAAATATTTTGTGCATTTTGCTATTGATAAATTATACTTGTGTTTCATAAAGAAATGTTATATGTGAGTAGACTATTACTTCTACAGTTGTGAATTATGATGCTTGTATATCACACACATGATATTGTTTCTAGTGAACTTGTTGATAAACTATTATGTTGTATTTATTAGGCTGTATGAGGCTAATAAATACTGTTGCAGGAAACTGCAAGTTGAGACTTGAATGTAAGAAAGAATGGAGTTAGAGATGAATGAACTGGAAAACTTAGCGTTTGTTCCCTGATTATATTTTACAGGAAAGAAGCAGCCTTTTTTCTAGAATCTCCTGGTTTATTGATTTATAAACCGCTATGAGCATGGTAGATTTGAGAAGTCTCTAGTCCCAGTGTGTAAGGATACATTGCACTGTTAATTGTATGATGGCAAAGAATGCTCAACTACAATGTGGAATTTCTGGTATAAGGAACAATTGCTACATTGTTGTTCTGCTTGAGGGAACTAATAATGTGAAGGAGTGCCCAGATTAGTCTTGAGAGAACAGCGGCTTATAGAACAATCCTAAGCATGTTAGAGAAACAAGTGAAAAATTGACAATTCTGTTGTGAACAAGAAATTTGTGACATTATAACAAAATTGCACAAATGACTATTGCTGCATTGTCTAGACAAGGTTATGTACAAACTATTATTTTTATCTCTCTATAACTCCACTTGTGTTCAGAATTATCCTGTGATTTATATTTACACAAATCTGCTGAATTATGTGTTAGGATATAAAATTGTTTAATCAATGAAACTATTTGAATGTGATTTGTGGAAATATTGATGTCAAATAATCTTTTCATTGTATTTGCTTTATATGATGTTGTCTGGGAAAACCCAGCTACAGTTGCTAAAATTGATTTTGCGCTACAGCCATTGGTAGTCATTTACTTCCCTTTGATAGTCCAGGGAGGTATGTACTTATAAAAAAAATGTATAGGGAAAAAAACTATCTGATATAAAGTAAAATTTGTTTTAAAAAAATAAACACGAGATTCTGAACTTTAATAAATTATCAAAAATCCCACTTTTGAATTCTTTTCACTTTATGCTGGGTTTTCCCAGGCAGCATAACATATGTATATTTGTTGATTTAATAAATATAAATTGTTAAATTTATTGACCTTCTTATACATATTGATAACCATATGTTGGAGCGATAGTGGGTGGATGGGGACTCGCTAAATATAGATTAAAGATGGATTTATCTTCTCCTTTGGCAAGAAGTTTTCCACCTACGGAAACATTGTGTGATAGTAAATGTTTGTCTTTAATGTTGTGGAAGAGAGAAAACGTTTACAGCCTCAATATATGTGCCATGTGAGAATGGGAATATGAAGGATTCTGTTGAAGGATGTTATGGGCTTTCTTGAATGCATTTGGAGAAACAGCGAAGGTGCACTACTGATGGAATTAACATAGAGAAAGAACACAGCAAAATAAACTTCATCAAATGATCTGAAACTCCCTCATGGGCAGCCTGCAGAAACCAATGAAGCACTAAGCCATTTAACATACTGATGGCTTAGAGAGACAGGTTTGAAGGCTGAAACAGAAGCATTCACCATTGCTATACAAGATCAGGCATTAAGCACAATCCAGAAATCTCAAAGATCTCCAAGGATCCCAAATGCTAACTGTGCAAGAGTCTGATGAAATAATAGAACATATCTGATTTAGAGGTCAGTCTCTGGCTCGAACAGAATACATCACAAGGCACAATGAATTGACAAAAATTCTATTTTCAGATCTGTGTGACAGCTGTGAAATCAAAACACTTGAAAGAGCATGAATACACCCATCTGAAGCAGTTATTGAAACTGAAGTTGAAATACTGTGTGATTTCAAAATAAGAACAGATTGCATAGTCCCCATAGAAAGATCAAGACTGTTGACATTGATAGTTTTCATCAAGTTCAACAAGACACCAGTAGTCATTGACATTACTGAACAAAATGACAGAAACATGAAAGCAAAAGACTGGAAAGGGTAGAAAAAAATGTCTTAGATTAGGAATCCAAGGAGTTTGGAATGTTAGAGCAGAAGTACTACCAGTTCCAATAGAACTGGGAAATGTAACATCTGACCTGGAAAGATATCGCAATAAATTGTCATAAAACTGCAGTCTTGCCCCACATCTTGTAATTAAATGATCAAATGACTTTCTTTTTAACTTGGTAATACAAACTAAAGAAGAGAAGTACCATATTAAATAAATAAATAAGATTGTTTTTTTCTTTCTTTGTCTAGGTATTGCAATTGAAGATGCTGTAACTGCAAGTCTAGTTCTGAAAAAACTTGGAATGGACAAATCTTAGCAAGAAAGGATTTACTCAGACCAGGACAATCTTTACCACCAATTTCACAGTGCCATGATTTGTAGAAACAGCAAAGATGTAGACTTAGAGACAATTTTTATGACCAATTTCATAATGCCATAAAGTCTGATTGTAAAAACAGCAAAGATGTAGACTTAGAGAATAATATACAGACAATAATTGATGTGAATTTGATGAAAGCTTGTCTTGATTTAACATTTATATATAGCCCACCTAATTTAAGCAAATTAATAAATAAATTAACTAACAGTTGAAATAAACAGCACATTTAAGAAAAAATTCATTAACTATGTAGTGCTGCTGACAGCATCTGCAAAATGTATTTCCTGTAATGTGCCACATATAATACCTGTCTACAAGTATTTAAAAAAAATGGTTAAATACAATCACTTTCCAATTTGTCCATTGTCTTACTCACTACATAAAGAGTAATTTATAAAATGGAAGATTGTTGACATTTATAAATTTGTTATACTTGAGAGAAATAAAATTTGAGTTGACAATTTAAATTATTTTGATCAGTATATATTTTTAAAAAATAGTTTATTTTATGAAGTGCATTCATTTATCCTTAAAACATTATTAAAGTTATCAAAATAAATTAAAAATTAAGAAAATTTCACCATAATTTGTATTCTCCTTGGTAAAAAATGTAGCAAATATTAATTTCACCCTAGCATGCTTTTCCATAACATCATTAATGAAAATGATTGATGTTCATGTTAAAAGTGATATACACACCCATTAATGTGAGGTGGGGAGTTTTTTTGTTGGGGTTTTAGAGTTTCAAAGAAACTCTAATGGATGCATTATTTGTGGAATACAATTAAATTAGACTGACAAAATATCTGAAAAGGAGATGACATTATAAAAATTACAACTTCTGGAAAGTGTATAAAAACATTACACCAAACATACTTTTTCTGTAAGAATTCAATATAAAAAATAGAAAATACACCTAAGAGAAGCAAGTATCAATCTTATTGAGTGAGTTACTGCCCAATTATAATTTTTTTCTGGCAAAGAGTAGTAATTTTTCATTCAGCACTTAAAGTAAAGCAGGTAAAATTATTTTCATCCAGCACTCCTAATAAATAAGGCAAACATCAACTTTTGAATACTTTTTTAGTGTACTCAAAATAACCAAACACAGCACATAAACATTTCCTACTGTACTTTCACTAAACCATGTAAAATGATAATTTTTCTGCTCATTTACAATAATCAAGATAAATTATAACCTTTTATGCAGCACTTTTGCATTGTACTCAGTGTAAACCAGGTAACATAGTAACCATTCATATTTAATTCACAAAGTAAATCAGCAAAACAGAAACTACTTCACCATCCTTTCATACAACAGTGAATTAGGCAAATTTCATTTTACTGGTGATAATAAATCAGGCAACATAATAACCAGGGCTGTGGAATTAGAGTTGTGGAGTCAGACACTTTTTAGTGGAGTTGGAGGCTGTAAATATGCCCCAACGCTGACTCCAAATTTGACAAAACATGAAACTAAGGCAGATCCATGCTTGAGCCATGAGGGGGCAAAAAAAAAAAGTTAAAAAAATTGAAATAACATCTGAATGTAGTTCTTTATTATTAATTTAGTACATTTAAAACAACTAGAGTAGAAAGTACTTTGTGAAGTTATTGAAATAGAAAGCTAAAATTTAAAAATCTTCCACTATATAAATTAGAAGTTCATATGAAAGGTTTTATAAGAGGAAGATAAGATGATAACCAAGTCACTACATGATAACATTCAATCACCTTCATCATCTTTATCAACAATAACCATGAAGATTCTGAGAAATATCTAAATATACAGGATTGATCAAAATGTCTGCACTTAAATTAGGAAAATTTTGGAGAAAGAGAAACTCCATCATATCTAACTAAATTCAAAATAAATTTGTACAAAGCACTGAAAGAGGTTGAGAAATTTGACTACTTCTAAATTGAGCAATGCAATACAATGCAATACACTGCTACCCTGAAAATATTCAAGATGCTGCTTTGATTGTCACAGCATTACCACCTCTTCAAGTGTTTTCTGCCCTCAGAATTGTCAAATATGATTTGAGAGCATCAATGAAGTTAGACCTATTAGAAGTGATCTTTTTAAAGGACCAATTCAATTTAGATAAACATTATCATATTAATTGTATTTTGAGTTTTTGTTATATTAATTATTTTATGATTGAAAACTAGTTTAAAAATGAAATCTGTGAAAGCCACTTCTTCATTTATGTACATCTATACCAGGGGTCGGCAAAGTCTGGCCTTTAGGTCAGATATGGCCTAGCTAGTATTCCAGTCTGGTCTAATGCCCCCTAGTTATTTATTATTGGATCTGACTTAATTGAACTGTCGCAGTTTTGTTCCCCTTCATTACTGCTGGTTGCAGCTCAAGCTGTGGCCTATGTTTATTTTTTAGAACTTATGTCAGATGCTTGTATGAAACAGAATGATCTTTGAATGAAAGATCTTTTCATACCCTTTAGATTGAGATATGGGGTAATCTGTTAATGTATTCATGACCTGTAGGACAAACACAATCCAATAAAATGCGAGTTATCTAAATTACTCATTCTTACAACAAAGGCTTCCAACGTATATCAAGTGTGCTTCCCTAGGCAAATTCCGAAGTGAAATTGGTAAGTTTACACTAAATTTAATACTGCATTATTGATTTAGATCCATACTTTAGTTGCTATTCTTTAAAGAGATTATAGTTTTATTATGTATTTTAATATGATTAGCAGTTTTCCATTTCAATCGTTTTTTTATAGTATGGATCTGTCGACACATGATTGTGCTTTTGAACTGGGAATGAACAATCATGTCGCAATCAGCATAAAATGTAGAAAATATACTAAGTTTTATGATGATAAGACGGATGAATTACATACTTGGCAGTCTATTAGTCTTAGCATTCTAACCCTCTCTTATTCTCTGTGCCCAAACACTTTAAAATGAAAAGAATATGGTGTTTACAATCTGGCAGACAAAAAAACATTCACTAAGTTTACAATAAAATAGATGTGGATCAAACAGTTACTGGTAGTCAAACCAGTAGTGTAAACATTTCTCAAATCTGTTTAGTAAATAAAAACTTGAATTGCACACATATATGCATGAATGCAGGCTAATACAACACTAGTAAATACTTTGTACCAACAACACTTAATAATAGAAATTAATACCTGTAATACAACTAATGTGGAACAAATAAGGGAAGATGAAAAAGTTCAAATGAACTTTCAAAGTTTTATGGGGTAGACCTCACAAAATGTACCCAATTTATATTCAATTTACCATTTATATGAACTTTAATGACTGAAATAAAATCCTAAATTAGTAAAGATATCTAAAAAGTACATTCCTATTGGTTCAGATGTGTAATGTTTCATTATATTGAGGATACAGGGTACAGTCAGTGATTACAGTAATGTACATGACAGCAGTCATTACAGTGATATACATGACAGCAGTCATTACAGTAATATACATGGCAGCAGTCATTACAATAATTTAGGTGACAGCAGACATTACAGTAATATAAGTAACAGCTGTAATTCTAACAATATAGGTGATAGCAGTCATAATAAATAACAGTTGTAATTTTAGCAATATAGGTGACAGCTATCCCTGCAAGAATACAGTTGGTTAAATGCTATCTTTATTATCTTTTTTATTGTGTAAGCAGTAAAAAGTTATTGTCTTATTGTTTCATTAGAAATTCAAAAGATTTGTCATGATTATGCTGATTTTCTTTTTAAAAGAAGTTATCTATTTTTGCACAAATAACAGACAGTAAATATAACATCCACGAACTGTTACTTTAATGCAGATGTATTGTGTATCAAGTTTTGTGTTATATATATATTAGCAATACAATACTACAAGATTTGTGTGTACGAATGTGAACATTTTGTTATTTAAAAAAGATATATTTATATGGATATAAATATTGCTTTCCAGACAGAAGTAAGACTTTCTTTCAATTCCACCATAACTGTAGAAAGTGTATGCAAACAAAGTTTGTGTGGAACATTTTGGTATCTTCTTTCAGTTGTTTGACTGATCATCACTGCTTGATTGATAGATAGTTCAGTCAGTGGCTGTAAATGGTTGTGAGAATCAAATAAACCTGGGATTTTCATAATTTATTTGTTTATATTCTGTATACTACATGGTCCATTGATCATTTGGGCTTAAGGAAATTATATTCAATACTCATTAATACATGCTATTGCACTGCATTTAGCCTTGAGGAAACTACAGTCAACACTTCATAAAAACATCCAATTACATGGCATTTGGGTTTAAAGAGCTTAAAGTCAACACTCATTAGAACATTTGCATGCTAAAGACGTACACAAGATGAAAATAAATACTGAAGACTTGCATGGAATCATGCATGGTCAGGATGCCTCAAGGTCAGCAAATGCCAGGAACACTACAACAAATGACTAGTATAATAGAGTAACGAATCAGTAACAGTATTGACCAGAAGATAACAAGTGACATTTTTAAAACTGTGGCATCAAAACCAGTCTAGACAAAATCATTAGTTTAATTTCACAGCAATTTCAATCAACCTTGTAAGAAACAGTACCTCTGAAATCAGGAGATTTTTAGTAGACCTGCAGATTTTAAAGATTTTATCATCTGGACTTTGTTGTCCAACAGGAAATTTTGTCAATTGTTTTCTTGTTGAGAAATTAACACCTCTTTAACTATTGTCTTTAGCACAAAGAGTCAACAGTGATAGTTATTGAAACAAAGAAATGATGAAAATAGTTTTTGCCTTCTAAAACTATTGTCACATATCTCTGTTTCAGCTGTGTATGAGGTGTAAATCAAGGGTCTCTGTTTCATGAAGTATTCCATCTTTCTCACTGGTGGTAACTCTGATATCAGGTGGTAATACTGTGACCATGGTTGTCATCTGAAGAAGATTTTCATCAGCATCTCTCTCATTATACTCAGGACACTTTGATGAAACAAACATACAAGAAGTCAGTTACATACTTTTCTCATAATACGCTGAAAGCTTTAAAGAAACAAACATACAAGAAGTTAGTTATATTTTTCTCAGAATACTCTGAATGCTTTGAAGAAAGAAACATATAAGAATTCAGCTATATAAATGCTTTGAAGAAGCAAACAAGAAGAAATCTGTTTTACATTTTTTCATAATATTCTTAATGCTTTAAAGAAATAACATATGCTTTTCTACCTACCACGTGCTTTATAATAAAAATTATACTCAGGATTATTATACTTTAAATGCTCTATTATAATCTCAATTACAACCAACATTTGTAATAATACAGACTTTAACAATAACAAAGTCAGATAACTTGATTAGTTATATTTCTATTACAAAATAAGAAAAAGAAAACTTCTGAAAATAAATTCATAAATCTTTTTTTTAAAAAGTACATTAGGATGATTACATATGTCCCAGTACGATCCTTGCAAGCAGGGTGCAGACCACATATAAGTCATTAAATTTAAAAAAAAAAATTATACAAACTCTCATTTGGAATTGAGTTTTTCAGCTTGTTTATGAAACACTTAATTACTTAATTATATTAAGTACTTAAAATATGTTTAAATATTATCGTCAGCAACCACAGTCTTTACAAAGACAAATCTGTTTAAAGCCACAAAATTTCTTTTTCTAAAGAAATATTATACTTTACAAATTGAGAGCACATCACTAATATACCATTATTCCAGCGTAATTAGTTGTTTTAATAATTTTTTTTTAAAAGTCTAAAAAGTCATTAATGTGCTATCTTGATGTTTCTCAAAAATTATTAGGGACAATATTGAACAAGAGATCGTATATTCTTAAATCTTGAAGATCAGTACACTTGTACTATAAAAATATTAGGGACAATATTGAACAAGAGATCGTATATTCTTAAATCCTGAAGATCAGTACACTTGTACTATAAAAATATTAGGGACAATAATTAGGGACGTATATTCTTAAATCCTGAAGATCAGTATACTTGTAGTTGTACTATAAAAATATGTCCTACATGCAATTAAATAAATACCATGCTTAGATACAAAAATCCTATCAATTTTACTTGCACATACCTTGTGATAATGTATATCACAGTTTAGATACAAATTCCTATTAATTTTATTTGTACATACCTTGTGACAGTGCACACTACAGTTAAGACATTTAAGGAATGAACGAGGAATGATTTTGTTGCACACTGGATGTAATAGATGAGGATGAAGTTCCTTGGGGTCTTGACAACCTGGAAATGTACAAGAATTTCCCTGCATCAGAAAGCATCTTTCTCATTGTTAATAGACCAGCAGTTACTACTTACTTTTTGAAGGGTAATACATTAAAGTATAAATTGACATTTGTGAAATTATATAACTGTTAAATAACTTCCTGTAGATTATTTTTCACAGAATCCAGATTTGTACAGTTTATCTCTTATAAGCAATGTCCTTTTTGTCAGGTATGGGTTCATATTGCCATTTGATATTATTTCAGGATTTTATAATAAAATGACAACCACAGAATGTGTAGCAAGATGTGCGGAATGCCGCATCTGATATAATAATTAATAAAATAGCATCTTCCCACCTCATGTTGAACGAGTGGTAAGTTACTGAAACATTATATATTAATATAAAACATTATATATTAATATAAAACATTAAGCGATAATGTTTTATACGTGTTACAGTGTATTAAATGATATATTCACTAAGTATAAAGGTCACCAGAGGTAGAACTGCACAAAGTGTACATAAAGAAGTTCCATATGAGATGCAAAGTATTAAATGATAAAGGCATGAAATTCTATATTAAAATGTTTAACAAAAGTTACAAAGTAATAAAATTTTAAATGATAATGTTCTTAATGGTGCATGAAGTATTCAAATTAAAGTAGTGTATATGAAATTCTGTACAAAAAAAGTTTAGTGTAAATCACAAAATATTAATTGCTTGTTTGTACTTGTATACCAAGTCAGCCATGTAGATTATCTCAGAGTGAGACAGTCCAAATGAACATGATAAAATCTCAGGTAGACATAATTAAAAATAATTTATATCATAAAAATTAAAACAAAGACTAAGGATGATACAAGCAGGATATAGTTCATTGTAAGATAATGGATAAGATAAAAATTAAACTATAATCATTCTGAGTTTGCACATAAAGTGATTCAAAATGTTTTACTGGAAATATATTTAATGAGAAAGACGAGCAATAAATTCTGAGTTGTACATAAAGTAACTCTGGAACATGAAACATCAATGGTGTCTAAAATTTATAAAAAGTTTTGATTCCTTAAGAAAGTTAAACACTTTATCTGGTGAAGACAGTACAAAATAACACTTTTCTTGGTATGAGCAATAAAACACTTGTGAAAGAATAACATTTACAGTGTATAAGAATATGTTCAACCAACAAGGGTTCATGGCAAAAATGACATTGGAACATCACCCCTAAATAGGTATGATTGTGCTAGGTAAGTATGGCCTTTGTTTAGGTGACATAGCAGTGTATCTTTACATCTTGAATTGCATAGTTTTATAAGTTTATCAGAAAGAATTGGGTAGACAGAGTGCAATTTATTGTGAACTTGGTCATCCCAATCTTGTTGTAATATAGATGCAACATAATTGATAAAATGGGATTTAATATAAGATTAGTGAATATATCCCATGGGTAATGGGTCACAAAGAGCTGCTTATGCTGTGTCATCCTTGTCAATGCCTGTATACCAATATAACCATGAATCCAACAAAAATTATCTTCTTTATTTAATAAACTTTTGTACTTTTCAAGTATTTAATTAATTAGGTGATAGTTAAATCTAGGGTTCTTTAAAGCTAAAAGGACTGAAAGGGAGTCTGAGAGAATTATAAAGGAATTGGAAACAATGAAGAAGAGGATGCACAAATGAGTGCACATCAATTCGTTCACAGCCTGCATTAACATGAGGGGGAAGTGATGGGCTGTTGAATGTCAGGCTGGTGTGTGGGTCAAATGACCCTCTCGCTTAGAGCAGACTGTTGAAAACAGAGATGACACCCTGGTCCTCAAATTCTAGTGTAAGGTCATTGAATGGATAACTCATTGAATGGATAATTCCTTTTGAAAAGTTTTGGGTCTCATGTGGAACATTTTGTTGGGAACAGAGGATAAAGCTTTGGTTTTCAGTAAATTTTCTGCATATATCTCTATTCTATGAGAAAGTCTATGTTTGTTAATTAAAACTATAACACAAATAATGTATAAAATATAACACAAATAATGTATAAAAATATAACACAAATAATGTATAAAAATATAACACAAACACAACAAATGAATAACTTGCATGTGTATGAATTTAAAAAGTAACAAATTCAGATGAATAACTTGCATATTTATATATTGAAAAGATAACACTTAAAATAAATAACTTGAATTTTTATGTATTTAAAGGTAACTCCTCAAATGAATAACTTGCATGTTTATATATTAAAAAGGTAACTCCTCAAATGAATAATTTGCATGTTTATAAATTAAAAAGATAACACTTCAAATGAATAACTTGCATGTTTATATATTAAAAAGGTAACACTTCAAATGATTAACTTGTATGTTATATATGAAGCTTTTGACAAAACAGAAAAGATCCAATTCACCTGTTGCAAAACTGACAACAAGGCCAACGATGTGCACTATGATGACAGCTAAAACACCATACCACAAGTAAGAAAGCTCATAGAATGCATCAACAGCAGTCCTGTCACAAACAAATCAGTGCATTCTAATAAGTACAGGTAATCTAACAATAGAATCCACTAGCAGTCCTGTCACAAAACCCTACTGTATTTTAATAAGTACAGGTAATCTGACAATAGAATCCACTAGCAGTCTTGTCACAAAACTAGTGCATTCTAAAAAAACAGGAAATCTAACAACATAATCCACTAGCAGTCTTGTCACAAAACCCTACTGTATTTTAATAAGTACAGGTAATCTAACAATAGAATCCACTAGCAGTCTTGTCACAAAACTAGTGCATTCTAAAAAAACAGGAAATCTAACAACATAATCCACTAGCAGTCTTGTCACAAAACCCTACTGTATTTTAATAAGTACAGGTATTCTAACAAGTAAATAGAAACCACTAGCACACTCCTGTCACAAAACTAGTGCATTATAATAATTACAGGTAATCTAACAATAGAATTCACTAGTCTTGTCACAAAAGCCACTGCATTTTAATAAGTACAGGTAGTCTAACAATAGAATTCACTAGTCCTGCTACAAAAAACTCAGTGCATTTTAATTTTGAGTTATGACCTTTTTTGTTGTAGATAAATTACACTCTGGCATTGTTTAATGCAGTTTAAATTATCTTCAAGTTTTAATCTGGATTATTGTGGATTAAATTATCTTCAAGTTTTAGTCTGTTTTAATGCAGTTTAATTATCTTCAAGTTTTCGTTTGTTGTAATGGTTTAAGTCAAGATCCAATTGTCAAGATCCAATCTGGTTTATTGTGGATTAAATTATCTTCAAGTTTTAATCTGTTTTAATGTAGTTAAATTATCTTCATGCTTCAGTAATTTATTTATTTAATGTAATTTAAATTTGTTGAGAAAACTCCTGAAATTTAATATCACATGGAAGGTTGTAATGAGCTTTGGTCTGATATAATATAGTTTAAATTTGACAAGAAAATTCCTAAAATTTGGCATTAAATGGTTGGTTAAGGTCTTTTTGCTACCTAAACAGCAAAGTAACTCATAGGCAAGCAAAAAATGGTATATATAATTATTAAATAAAATGGACTACTCACATTTCTCTTTCAGACTTGGTTGTTGTTGAATTAAAAAATGAAGTGCTTCTTTCAAAGAAATCCAAATCAAATGAAGAATTAGTTGTCAAATTTATTCCATTTGCTGCAGTTTGCCACTCATGTTTCAGTGTCCAGTTACATCCATCAGTTTGGAAGTGACTAAGTTTAGGTGGCAACTGAGCCATATGGGTACCAACTCCTAACCACAACATCATTAGCATGCTTGTCAGCAGGCCAGAATATGCACCCTGAATTTACAAATGAAAATGAAACAATAATAGATGTTTGCTTTCCTTGACCAAACATGCAAACGACTGTGTACATTTATATCAACTTTACTGCTGACAACTATTTAAGAACTTCTTAAATCGAATCCAACTAATGACATATGCTATTTTTAAAGCTTTCATTGTCATTTCATGATCAGATTTTAAGCCACTCACTCACTGCAATTTCTAAATTTATTATCAATGCTTATTCAGTTAACAAAACTAAATGAAAAACAGAAACTCTTTTTTAAAGACCTGGATTTCTAATAAATTTAAATATGTAAAACTATCACATCTTTTATTAGTTTTGGAATGTAATTTGCTAATAGATATTTTAAGACTACCCAGCTTTAAGACGATCCATTTTAATATATGATCTAAAATCAAAATCAAAACCTGAAGCTTATTATTAACGTTCTAACATATTAAATGGAACATAAAATGAAGTAAGCTGATTAGATAAAATTTTTGTAGTAAGCCATGATGAAGAGGTTTTATATATATACACACACACCCACCCATTTATTGGCCCATGGGAAAAAAATGCCAAGTGTAAACAGTCCGAGCATTGGGCAGCCCAGTATGCCAAACAGGGAAAGTGTCGCCTTGTTTGCAAAGAAAAACAAATAAACAATAACATTAATAATTTGAGAAACCAAGATAACACTTTAGACTGTTCATTTCTTTTGTGGTAAAAACAATGTTGACAATTTGTGAAAACAAGGTACACTTGAGAGTGTTCATATCTTTTGTGGTAAAAGCAAACAACATTGACAATTTGTGAAAACAAACAATACTGACAATTTGTTAAAATAAGGTACATTTGAGAGTGTTCATATTTTCTGTGTAAAATAAACATCATGACCAACTTGTGAAAACAAGAGCGTGCTCATGTCTTTTGTGTAAAAACAAAAAATAATGAGTAATGTAAATTATTTTGGAACAAGACTCAAAATGCACAGGCAGTGTGAGTGAACATTTTACATAGATCTCAGATTACATAGATCTCAGAATGTCATAGTGAAGAAGAATAAACCGCTCACTGTTCACTTACAGTTAAAAACTTGTTAAAAATGAAGAAGAATAAAGCGCTCACTGTTCACTTACAGTTAAAAACGTTAAAAATGAAGAAGAATAAAGTGCTCACTGTTCACTTACAGTTAAAAACTTGTTAAAAATGAAGAATAAAGTGCTCACTGTTCACTTACAGTTAAAAACTTGTTAAAAAATACATTAATTTCTTCTGTTTAATATATACTTTGAGCTTATTTCAGTAGATTATAAGATAAAAAATTACTTTGCAAAACTAGGTTTCATGTCAAAATTAACTTTATGTTAAAATTAGATTGCTTATAAAACTTTTAGTTCATATATAAAAATTAGATTGTAAATGACAGCTAGTTTTTAGGTCAAAATTAGCTCCTACATCAAAATTACCTTGTAAATAACAATACCTTGAATATTAGCTTTTGTCAAAAGTAGTTTTTATGTCAAAAGCTACTTATACATAAAAGTCAAAATCAGTTTTATATCAACTAGCTTATTTTCAAAATTAGCTTGCACAATTTGCATATCAAAACAAGTTTGAATTAAAAATTAGCTAGTTTATAATTCAAAGTATCCTAAATGTAAAAGTAACTTGAATGTCAGAAGTCAGTCAAAAGCAGCCCAAATAAATAAGTACCTTGCTTTTGAAAAGATATCTTGTATGATAAAACTAGTATATATCTATAAATAAAATCAAAGCTAATATATATTTAAAATTTGTAACTTTTAACTCATTAAGTTTTAAGATAGTCTACAACTAGTCTAAAACTGATATCGCATAACAGTTTGCTATATACATGAAAATCTATCAGTGTTAGTCATTAAAAATAAGGAATATGTCAGTAAAATTTCACTAAAGAGCTCCTTTGTAATCTCTTGGACCTAATTCATGCCCAGATAATACAAAGATTGACAACTAAAAATTAAGCCTAATATTATAATATAAACCAGAAGATTTGGAAAATAGACTGTAATTTATTAAAGAATGAAAATAATATAAGATAATTTGCTTTAGATAGAGTAAGTCATAAATGATAGGAACAACTGTCTTGTAAAATGAGGTAATTTAGAATCTTTAGTTGAACTAAAATGCGTAAATCATGAAAAGTGGCATTTGTCACTAAAGGCGAACTAAAAGCCATGAGAAGTGGAACCTATAACTAAAAGGGAACTAAAACAACGTAAGCCATGAGAGGGAGAACCTGTAACTAATGGTTAACTAAAGTAGTTTAAACCATGAAATGTGGATCCTGTAATTAAAGTAGTTTAAACCATGAAATGTGGACCCTGCAACTAAAGGTGAACTTACGGCCATATAAGGTGAGACCTGTAACTGAGCTGAACTAAACAGAAACTTTTTAGACCATAATTGTAATTATTTATTGTATGCTGTAAATGTTTCCATTTTTGGCTATTGTAACTGAAGATATTCACAGCGTGTTATATATTGATAACAAATTCTTATAACCATACACGGAAATTGGACTTCATGTAAGCATCAGCTAAATAATGTACAAATCATAATTTGTTCTGTGTGCATTAAAAAATACAGAATGATCTTTATTTTTTCTTTATTTTTTTATTTACCTGCAAGATCCCGCCTATTTTGGAGGCCACATAAGTGAGGGCCAAACAGATAGCTCCAATAATGAGAGCTGTCAATGGGTGAAACAAATGTATTGAAAGAATGGCATTTACTCGAGCATCAGAAAAGTAAATAAAATTAAAACAAAGACAAATTATATGTAATCATAATAAATATCTCATTATACAAACAGGCAGAAGTGATAGCAGACACATGTATGCATTGGTTCTAATTATAATGTTCCTCAAGCTATAGAAGAATGTTATACAATATACAGATGAATACTGTAAAGTGCACAAATAAATACTGTAAAGTGTGCAGATAGCATGGAACCAAACTCAGATTAGCAATAGAATTAAAATTAACTTGGCAGATATTTATACCAAAACTTAATTTTTAACTAAAAGGTCAATAAAGAAAAGAAAATAACTAATTTCCTTGAAATGTTATTAAAATGCAATGCACAAAGCTATTTAAAACTACACATGGTTTATAAGTCTTTGAACAATGCGGAAATGTTATTAAAATGCAATGCACAAAGCTATTTAATAGAACTACACATGGTTTATAGGTCTTTGAACAATGCGGAAATGTTATTAAAATGCAATGCACAAAGCTATTTAAAACTACACATGGTTTATAAGTCTTTGAACAATGCAGAAATGTTAACATATTATTTTAAAATGTTAGAATAAGAAACATATCTGACTACTCTCATTTTAACAGTTTTGTACTCATTGTTTATTGCTATAGGAAAATGAAAATATTTAAAAACTGCATGAGTATTTATGTTATGATTTTAGCTCTTTATAAGAACTAGTTTATCTTTAAGTCACTGAAATACATTTAAGAGGGTGCATGCTTATTATTGCTAATGCATTCCAATGGTTGGTTTTAGCTGCTGGGCCTTTCACCACTATATATTATGTTAAACATTTGTCCACTAATTTTAATTTACAGCTATTTTTAAATTATACCATGCTGTTCAAACATGATGGCTTTCATTTAAAATGTATTAAATACATGTATATCCCAACATCATTTATACAAACTTACTCAGTAGTTCTGCCATGAAAAATTTATAACAGCACAAATATCAGCTAATCCACTGCTAGCAACAAAATGTATTTATAATAAAACTATTAAAAGTCTACCCATTACATCCTCTGAAATAACAACATGTATTTATGAAAGATCGTTTTTCATTCTTTTTTGCATTCTCTTATTGAAGCAGTTTCTAGAGATAGAGTGGAATTTGCTTTTTCATTGTTTCTGTGTGCTTTGTACATTTCTTTATAAGAATAATATAAAAAGAAAAACTTTAAAACAAAAGAGATTTATATAAGTCTTCTTAAAAGAATTTTTAAAAAAATAGCTACCATAAATTTAGAAATGAATGTTGTGTGTGTCAATCTTCACAAAGCCCATAAAATAGGGTGACCTTACATGAGCTTCTCATGAAGACTTTAAAAAAATTATTTGAGTTTACTTAAGATGTAACTGGTATTTTATTTTTCAGGACTATAAATCTGTACCTAGCCCTCTAGACCACAAAGTTGCTCTTGATTCAGACATGCTGGGTAGACAGTAGGGGCGGATAATGTCTTGAAGAATAACAACAGTCAATGAGTTTACAATGGAAGACATGGTGCTGCAAAAAACAACCGAAAGAAATCTGTAAAAGGACAATTAAAAACACAACATAAAGAAATCTGTGAAAAGACAATTAAAACACAACTAAAAGGAATCTGTAAGAGGACAAATAAAAACACAACTTCACTAAATCTGTCAGAAGACAATGAAAAACACAACTCCAATAAATCTGTAATTACACAATCCCAATAAATTTGTGTATTGACAATTAAAAACAACACAACCCCAATAAATATGAATATATGACCTTGAAATTTAAAAGACCATGGATGTGTGTGCTGATTTGTGTACTGACTGTACTGTCACTCTATGTAGTGCGTGGAATTGTGAATTGACAGTCCTGTTATTCTACACTGTGATCTATGGAAATACATGTACAAGGATTTTTCAAGCATGGGTGTCAAAGAGAATATAATATCAAATTGGCTGTTTGTTTGATTTCATTTTTATGGGGCACACACAGAAATAATATGAAGAATGACAGGAGAAGAAGAAATAAGATTAAAAGTTGGCACTATTTCAAATTAAAACAATATGCACATGATTTTTTACTCACCTTAAAGAACCACTGAATATACAGGCAACAAACAGGCCTGGCAGCCCTGGTATATGACCCATAATATCCATAACAAACAATGGGAGAAGCTGAAATATGTCAAAATTCGTAAAACTAAAGAAAGGACATTTTGTGACAGTATATGTCAAAATACACAAATGAGAATGGACATTTAAAAGTAGTAATTTCAGAAATGAGAATGGACATTAAAAAAATAGTAATTTCAGAAATGAGAAGGAATAGTGATATAAACCAGCAGTATACACAAACTAATAAAGATAATCACGAGCATATATATTCATTACTGTACCCTTTGTTTTTGAACCATCATAGGTTTCTCAAGTTGTGCACCATGTATGTTATATTTGTAGTGTCAAGGTCATTCTTGTGTTAGTGTGTTATATTTGTAGTGTCAAGGTCATTCTTGTGTTAGTGTATGTTATATTTGTAGTGTCAAGGTCATTCTTGTGTTATTGCATGTTGTTATAGCATAACATGGGTTATTGAAAAATTACTTGTATTTACAGTAAATATCACGGGTCACTAATGTGTTTCTTTATACACTTGTAGCATCATGGGTTACTCATGTTACTCCACAAAATTATCTGCAATTTTATTTTTAAATGATAACATTTTATACAAATATTATCCAATATTCACAATCTAAATGAAATGCAAAATTAATCATGTAATATGATGTCCCTGTGGTGCAAATATGTTTATATATGTGTGTGTCAGTGCCTGCCTGCAGGTATGAGCAACAGCATACACACATGTATGTGTACATATGTGTGTGAACGTTTGTGTGTGTGTGTGTGTGTGTGTGTGTGTGTGTGTGTGTATGTGTGTGTGTGTAATATTTTTTGAAATAAAAAACAGAAATATTTAGGCAATGATTGATATTTCACTACTATCTGCATAGAGACAAGGTTTGCACTGTTTAGACAAAAATAAAATCTTGTGAAGAAAGTTGGACTAAACTGATACCTGGTCTGAGGCATTAACTAGTCCAAAGCGGACTGGGTCACACGTGCTGTAAAATGCATACATGACAATGCCAATAAGCGAACACAGTACTAGGATGGACCACAGTCCTGGAACATTCAACCATAGAGCTCTGCAATAAGAAAAGAGTACAGTCATTTAAACTCAGTCATAGAGCTCTGCAACATAAAAAGAGTACAGTCAATTAAACTCAGTCATAGAGCCCTGCAACATAAACAGTGGGTGGTCATTGTCACTTAATGGCATTATATAGCCCACACCCATCCTCCTCTAAAAACAGACAACAATCGAACCTAGCTCTAGAGTCGTTGACCCTAAACCCCGGGCTAGAGAATGCCCGAATAACAACTCACTTTAAACGAACCATTCAGAGTGCAGCTGACCTGCGCGCAACTAATGTACACTGACCGTTGAGGCAACATATACTTAGCTTCTGGCCTTAATAAGCTATAATCATACCTTATAGCAGCTATTAAGCCTTATTGCCGGTTACCAACGCAGCAGGACACCATCCTCTGTATATTATTATATTACTGCTGAAGGTATGTGGTTTTGTTTGTGTAACTAAAATATTATATCCAAGTTTATTCCTTAACCTTAGTTTCATATTTGCTAAACATTTTGCTTATGATATTAGAATGTATGATGACCATTTATGTAAAAGCGTTCTGTCAGGGAACACATGTGGACAAATTGTTGTTGTTAATATGGGGGGGGGGGGGGGATCGCTTCCGGCTTTCGCCGCTCTCGCGCTGGGAGGTGGGAGGGGAAAGAAGGGGGGAGGGATAAGGCCTTCTGGGTGCATTCGACCGCTGTAAACATGTCTGGCCGGCAAAGGCGGACTCAAATCCAAGGGCTGAAGTTGTGGTTGTTATTGTCGTTCCTGGTGGTGAAGTTGTTGTATTCGTTCCTGATGTTGAAGTGAGAGGGGGTGTTTTATAGAGCCCAGGCTAGCTAGTAGCACACCAGATCTGTACCTAGTATGTATATGCGCCAAGGATGTAACCACCCCTCGGCCTCCTCACTAGTGTTGTTGTTGTTGCTGTTGTTGTGGCTGTTCCCGGCGTCCGGTGGGATGTCTAAAGATGGGTGTTGGTGGCCAGTATAAATGGTTGACCATCAGCTGGATCAGGCAAGCCACTGGGTGGTTTAAAAAACCCGATTGCGGGTACTGATGTTCGTAGTACTGCAATTGTTGTTGTCGTCGATGCTGTTGTTGGTGGTATCTGTATTGTTGTTGGGGATGCTCTTATTGCCGTTGTGGCTGCTGTTGGTGATGTTGCTGTTTTCGGATATGTTGTGGTGGGCACAGTCTTTTACTTCTTTGGCCTTGTTCTGTTGTTGTTGGCTGGCCTTCTGTTGTTGTCGTTGTCGCTGTGGTTGGTTTAGGTGGCGTCTCCGGTAAAGGTGAGAGGGGTGGAGCCTCAAGTTTCCTTGAAACCTCATCCAGAACGGTGTCAACTTCAGTCTCTTTTCTGGTTCTCTGGTGTAGACATTTTCAGTTTGGATATTCTTTCCTTTCATTTCGATGTTTTTGATCTGAATATTGGCTACTTTTAGTTGTTGGTTTTTTTATTATTATCGTCTTTCTTCTTTGTTACCGTCTGTATGTTTTTCTCTCTGTTGTAGTAGTTGGAGTCTGGTGGTTTTTTTCATCAGTCACTGTGGTTGGTGTCTGGGAAAAAGCCTGTTTGGTTTGACTTTTCTGTTTTGGAGTTTGTGTCGAGTTAACTTTAGTCGTTGGTGGTATTTTCCACACAATGTGCATGTCACCACTGTACTCTGGGGTGACTTTGTAATAATGAATTATATCAAATATTAGTAATTAGTTATGATATAAGACATCTACAATTGCCGATGCAGAGTATGGGTCACTGGTTATATATGTATATGTCACGAAGATCAAGAAATATTAATAAATTTTTTTTCTCTCCCTCTAAGTAACTTCTAACTTTAAACTATGAACGAAACCGCTAAGTTAATTAAAAGAGGGACAGGGTGAAAATGACCATTTGTCAACAACAGGAAAGACTAAGTCGGAAACATTAGCTTTAAGTTCGTGTTGGGGAATGGAAAAGATATAATTAGCTTGCAAGAGAATGCTGGCTTGACCCTCTGCGGGCAGGACACCACGCTCATAAATATATGTCAGTGTAGGGTACATGGCAGGCCAGTGTACCAAGTTCGTGAGAAGATGCTAGGACGCCAATTATGTCCGTGACGGAGGCAGACTAAGTTTTTGGAAATGTAAACATCATTGTAAGAATCACCACTATAAATGTTTGGTAGTTTAAGTTTTGATATTGCTATTGTGTAATTACTATTGTTTTGTGAAATAGAAGTTAAGTTATTGGAAAGTTAATCATTGTATATTAAGTCAAAAAGGTTGGTCTGTGTGTACAACCATGTGAGTTGATGTATAGCTTGCCAGGTGGCCATGAGCTGCCAGTAACTGTAGTTTTAAAATAAAATAGGAGTAGGACAGCTTGCTCTGAGATTTTAGTGTGTGCTCTGAGAGTTAGCTAGAGGTTAAATGGATAGGTAAATCACAGGTGCCAACTGGGAACTTGATACTTTGGCACTGATAGAACTGGACGCCAGAGCTGGCCAGGATGGGCAGAGAATATTCCTAAGCACGTACAGTGCTGGAAGGGGGATAGCGTCTGTGCTGGAAGGAGGGGTGTGTACCAGTCATCTCACAGAAAGGGATGTGCAAAGAACTGTGTGTATAAAAGGGGATACAGAGAAAGAAGCAAATGAGAAACGTGGAAGAGCGACGTGGAAAATGTAGTACAGGGGTGAAGGTCACCTCTGAGTTTCTCCCTGCTTTTATGGATCAAGAAAACTCTACGATTCTGTGATGGCAAAGCAGAAGGAGGATTCTTGACCACTGTAACAGTGTGCCAGAAAGTCTACCTGGCTGCGTATGAGGCGCGTCGTAAAGACCGCTGCAGTTTTTAGATGGGCCGAATCAAATCAGATAGCCATCTCAGGTTTTCAAAGACTCTGTCAAAGACCGCGGGTGATCGATTATTTTCCAGGCAGAGGCAAATTCCTGGTGGAAGTTTAATGTCACGGCGCTGGGAGATGTTACAGAACGAGATGTTACATAGTGGTAGTAACTATCGTTGGAAGCAGTAGCGGTCATGCATGAGGCATACCGCCGAGAACGGCAAAGGTTGGCCGTTGTGAAGAAGAGAAGAGATGAGAAACGAAGTTAAGAGAAGAGAAGATGAGAAACGAAGTTAAGAGAAGAGAAGATGAGAAACGAAGTTATGATGAAGAGAAGAGAAGCGAAAAGAAGTAATGAATAAGTGAGGAGAAATAGGCCTAACGAGGAGCGTAACAGTGGCAGTGAAGGCTACTGTATTTGGGTTCCAGGGAGCGGACCCGTGTCGAGACGTCGACGGTGTTTTTGAGCATCTTTAACCCCCCCCCCCCCCAGCACAAGAAGAGCCGATAACGATGTGAGCCCAGCACAAGAAGAAAGTGTAACGATGTGAGCCCAGCACATGGAGAAAGAGCCGATAACGATGTGAGCCCAGCACAAGAGAAAGTAACGAACCATACGAGCAGAGAACAAGAGAGAGTAACGAATTATATGAGCAGAGAACAAGGAGAACGTGACAATACCTATGTGAGTAAAAGAAAATTCTAACTAATTAGGGAAATCTCAGAGCACATAAACATAAGTATAAACTAGAACCTAAAACTAAAACTAGAATCTTAATTAAGCATTAAACTAAAATTAGAAGTAAACCTTGATAGAAAAAGATATTGATGGAACCATTGAAAAGACTTGCAAGTTAAATGACATTTGTTTTGAACTTTGTGTATTATTATTGAACATTGATATAAGTAGTGGCGCCAGAACTCTGAAATAATGACTGTTCTATTATGTTGTAAAATGCCTAAGCAATGTTAGAAGTAGTACTGCATGAAGAAATTGAGTTTTGTATTTCTTTGATTTTAATTCATCATTTATCATTTTTCTTTCTTCTTTCTTCCCCCCTTTCCCCTGGGTGTGAGTGTGGATGGCTGACTGACTAACCAACGTGTGAGAGGAAACCTATAGACCAATAAATTTGAACTTGTACTCCGATATTGGGCCTTTCTTCTGTCTATGGTTTCGAAAGAGTGGTTGCTGTCGTTGTTATACGTTGTGTCGTCTGTGCCGTCTACACTTCACCCCTACCCGTATGCAAGCACACATGCAAACACGTCGGCAATACGTAACCTACACGCAGAATTAAATTCGAGCCAAACAAACATCTTGGTATTCTGTGTGTGGATTTGTCATTCTCTTTATGCAAGTCCTACGTGGAGCCGGCAAGCCACCATCCCTCTCCCCTCCGGTCGGAGAAGGGAGGGTGGGTGGTGACAAGTGGTGACCCTGACGTGATGTATAGGTAAAAATTGTTTTGCGGTGTGTTTGCATCATTTCTCTTTCTGCTATCTATCTCATGTATTATCATCATTTTGCAGTAATGATGGTTACAGTATTTTGATTTAAGAAAGTGGTGAATCAGCATTTGATATATCTTTTTGATGCTTTAATTTTTGAAATCTTGTTTTGACGTTGTATTCTACTTTAATACTCATTTTTGCGTGTAACTATTTCGTGATTTATATTGAGAGCGCCGGTATTTGTAGGCCGAAAGAAAAGTAGTTAAACGCCTAGTCAGAGAGGCAAGTTCGAGTTTTATATCTCCGTTTTTGATATTTCGTTGTTGAAAATGTTTGATGTATGTATCGCAACAAGTTTCGAAATTCTATATAAATATTAATGCCGAGAGAGATCGCATATTCTATTTTTGATTTTTGAGTCATGCCATTTTGAAATAAGTTACGGTTTATGAGGCAACGCTGTAGGACGACCCGATGTTAAGTTCGTTGTGAAGTTGTTGATTTTGAAGTTGATGAAGTATTCGTGCAAGCGTCACAATACTATGATGTACTCAGGGAGTACCTAATGATTTTGAGATTGTTGAAGTATTCGTGCAGAGTCACAATACTGTAGTACTTAGAGAGAAGTACCTTGTGTTTTGCGTCAGTTGGAAACTGACTTATTTGTTTGAAGATTTGAGATTGAGTTTGGGCCGGTATTGGTAGAAACCGCGTATATTCGTTGAGTTGGAGGCGACGGTATTGAAGTCCGTGCGCATAAATTTTTGTTGTCGAAAACTTTGGAAATCGGGCGATAAAGCGACCTCGTTTTAGTAGCAAACGCATTTTTGATTTGCTAGAGTTTCTGTAAAACTCGCTAACCGTACGAATGGCTAATTAAATAAATGACTAGTAAGAATTGGGCAGGAGAAAGCAGAATTAAAGCAATAAGTAATTAACAAAGCAATAAGTGATTGACAATGATGTAGTGAAATGTTGGATTACTACAATAAGCGTGGTGTAAATGATAGTTATTGTAATGATAAAGAAAACACGCGAATCGCACAGAAAGTACTACACTAAAAATGTAAACATAGCGCTAGAAGAAAAAAAAAAGGAAAGAGAGAAACTCATTCAGAGCATCGTATTTCAGCCGGCCGTAAAGATAATTACTCCGAGAAACCCACTGTCCCCCTCCGACAGTAAAGGTCACGACCCAGGTGTGTAGGTTCGTGTTAGCCATGCATTTGGAAAAACGGGAAGATAGCAAGTATTCTGATTGTTGGTGTACGTTAGAAATAGTTAAAGAATTCTATTTTGGCAATTTTTATTCTTAGGTATCTCAGCTCTTGTACTGATGAACGCCTTCATTTAGTAAGAATGCCATTGGGGAAACAAAAGTATGCATTTTGTAAAGATAGACTAATAAAGTAATATGTAATGAAGAGGCTTGTTAGACTATTAAATGTTTATAGAGTGGATTACAGCATATAAGCAGACGGAATACGTAGGTCTTATAGTAAGACATTTTTGTTTTGCGGTGTTAGATTTTTCAGTGACAACAGACTTTGTTTTGATTCATTTCTGTCCGGGGCACACTCCCGCACAGCCAGCGACCTAAATTTTTTTCGTTCCCTCACCGCGCAGTGACGCTCGCTTGCAGTGACCACGCGAGAGAATTTTTTTCTCCTTTCCTTTGTAAAGGAAGGAACGGTTGCTTAGGACGCGTTACCTTTTGTTAGAAATGACCTCGTATTTTAGTGCACACTAATTTTGTTTTGTGAAAGATCATTAATTGACATTTTCGTAAATTGCTTCATGTAATTTTATTTCTTTAACTTAGGAGTAGTATACTTGTACACAAATTTTTTTTAAGCAAAAGAGTGATACTGATATAAGATATTTGAACAACAACAGATTATTGTGAGATTACATTCAGGTCAAGATTTTGGAACAAGTTTATAGTTCTTATATAAATAAATAACATCATACCGGTATTAACTGTTTTACATTTATAAATAAATTTGTGAAAGATTACTTTGATTCTCTCACATAAAATTTTAGAGAAAAGATTTTTGCAATAATTTTTTGAACCATACACTTTGACATGCTAATACTGCTAGTGTATATATATGTATCTAACTTGTAAATTTTTTAGGAACTACCCTTTGAGGTGATTTGAAATTTTTTTTTTCGATAGTTCTCCATCATCATGATAGATGATAAGTTTTCCTAGGCTGATATTTTTTGGAAAGAACAAAACGCTTGTTAATTTTGCTTAAAGTGGTAAAATGAAAATATGCAGGTGTATAAATACGCTTATGCAATTTATTTCTAGGGCTGATCACCGTATGAACCAATGCATTGTCTAGGCATCCAATAGACACAATTTAAATGAGTTTCGTGAAGCAGAATAATTTTAATCGTTTGGATTGTAATCAACTTTTGAAAAAAAAATTTTTTAATATTGTTGACCTACACTTATTTCATAAGCTTCGGTCAAAAAGGAGGAGGGATATGTCACGAAGATCAAGAAATATTAATAAATTTTTTTTCTCTCCCTCTAAGTAACTTCTAACTTTAAACTATGAACGAAACCGCTAAGTTAATTAAAAGAGGGACAGGGTGAAAATGACCATTTGTCAACAACAGGAAAGACTAAGTCGGAAACATTAGCTTTAAGTTCGTGTTGGGGAATGGAAAAGATATAATTAGCTTGCAAGAGAATGCTGGCTTGACCCTCTGCGGGCAGGACACCACGCTCATAAATATATGTCAGTGTAGGGTACATGGCAGGCCAGTGTACCAAGTTCGTGAGAAGATGCTAGGACGCCAATTATGTCCGTGACGGAGGCAGACTAAGTTTTTGGAAATGTAAACATCATTGTAAGAATCACCACTATAAATGTTTGGTAGTTTAAGTTTTGATATTGCTATTGTGTAATTACTATTGTTTTGTGAAATAGAAGTTAAGTTATTGGAAAGTTAATCATTGTATATTAAGTCAAAAAGGTTGGTCTGTGTGTACAACCATGTGAGTTGATGTATAGCTTGCCAGGTGGCCATGAGCTGCCAGTAACTGTAGTTTTAAAATAAAATAGGAGTAGGACAGCTTGCTCTGAGATTTTAGTGTGTGCTCTGAGAGTTAGCTAGAGGTTAAATGGATAGGTAAATCACAGGTGCCAACTGGGAACTTGATACTTTGGCACTGATAGAACTGGACGCCAGAGCTGGCCAGGATGGGCAGAGAATATTCCTAAGCACGTACAGTGCTGGAAGGGGGATAGCGTCTGTGCTGGAAGGAGGGGTGTGTACCAGTCATCTCACAGAAAGGGATGTGCAAAGAACTGTGTGTATAAAAGGGGATACAGAGAAAGAAGCAAATGAGAAACGTGGAAGAGCGACGTGGAAAATGTAGTACAGGGGTGAAGGTCACCTCTGAGTTTCTCCCTGCTTTTATGGATCAAGAAAACTCTACGATTCTGTGATGGCAAAGCAGAAGGAGGATTCTTGACCACTGTAACAGTGTGCCAGAAAGTCTACCTGGCTGCGTATGAGGCGCGTCGTAAAGACCGCTGCAGTTTTTAGATGGGCCGAATCAAATCAGATAGCCATCTCAGGTTTTCAAAGACTCTGTCAAAGACCGCGGGTGATCGATTATTTTCCAGGCAGAGGCAAATTCCTGGTGGAAGTTTAATGTCACGGCGCTGGGAGATGTTACAGAACGAGATGTTACATAGTGGTAGTAACTATCGTTGGAAGCAGTAGCGGTCATGCATGAGGCATACCGCCGAGAACGGCAAAGGTTGGCCGTTGTGAAGAAGAGAAGAGATGAGAAACGAAGTTAAGAGAAGAGAAGATGAGAAACGAAGTTAAGAGAAGAGAAGATGAGAAACGAAGTTATGATGAAGAGAAGAGAAGCGAAAAGAAGTAATGAATAAGTGAGGAGAAATAGGCCTAACGAGGAGCGTAACAGTGGCAGTGAAGGCTACTGTATTTGGGTTCCAGGGAGCGGACCCGTGTCGAGACGTCGACGGTGTTTTTGAGCATCTTTAACCCCCCCCCCCAGCACAAGAAGAGCCGATAACGATGTGAGCCCAGCACAAGAAGAAAGTGTAACGATGTGAGCCCAGCACATGGAGAAAGAGCCGATAACGATGTGAGCCCAGCACAAGAGAAAGTAACGAACCATACGAGCAGAGAACAAGAGAGAGTAACGAATTATATGAGCAGAGAACAAGGAGAACGTGACAATACCTATGTGAGTAAAAGAAAATTCTAACTAATTAGGGAAATCTCAGAGCACATAAACATAAGTATAAACTAGAACCTAAAACTAAAACTAGAATCTTAATTAAGCATTAAACTAAAATTAGAAGTAAACCTTGATAGAAAAAGATATTGATGGAACCATTGAAAAGACTTGCAAGTTAAATGACATTTGTTTTGAACTTTGTGTATTATTATTGAACATTGATATAAGTAGTGGCGCCAGAACTCTGAAATAATGACTGTTCTATTATGTTGTAAAATGCCTAAGCAATGTTAGAAGTAGTACTGCATGAAGAAATTGAGTTTTGTATTTCTTTGATTTTAATTCATCATTTATCATTTTTCTTTCTTCTTTCTTCCCCCCTTTCCCCTGGGTGTGAGTGTGGATGGCTGACTGACTAACCAACGTGTGAGAGGAAACCTATAGACCAATAAATTTGAACTTGTACTCCGATATTGGGCCTTTCTTCTGTCTATGGTTTCGAAAGAGTGGTTGCTGTCGTTGTTATACGTTGTGTCGTCTGTGCCGTCTACACTTCACCCCTACCCGTATGCAAGCACACATGCAAACACGTCGGCAATACGTAACCTACACGCAGAATTAAATTCGAGCCAAACAAACATCTTGGTATTCTGTGTGTGGATTTGTCATTCTCTTTATGCAAGTCCTACGTGGAGCCGGCAAGCCACCATCCCTCTCCCCTCCGGTCGGAGAAGGGAGGGTGGGTGGTGACAGTATATCTGCAACTGTTATGCCATATACTAGTACGCCGCCAAATTGGCTCACAGCCCCCACTCAGTTATAGCTGAGAATCGATATTAATGAATAGATGTATGACAGTTATAAATAGACGAACAGAGAACAAGATGTAATCAAAAGATTATCACTTCAGACTACAATAACAAACGATAGAAATTACTTTCACTAACAAATGCGTGGGCTCTGTAAAACACCCCCACCCCCCGCCACAACAACAACGGCGACAACAACACACAACAGCGCTTTATTCCACGGAATTCCGGACTAAAGTCTGCCTTTGCCGACCTGAGATGTGTCATAACAGATGAGCGCGTTACGGAATGCAACGCCGCACATCCACCAGCAACACACACAGACACCCACACTCTTCCGGAAATCAACACCAGGACTCCACAACGACATGATGTTCATACCTCCACTACCACAACAATCTACAAAAAGAACTACAAACTTTGAACCAATTATTGTATGTTAACCATGCTGTCTTATTTTATTTCTCTTAAATATATTTAAATATTGATACTTAGGCCACTTGTGTTTGTGTGACTCACTTTGATATTATATGTTATAGTCTGTCACTTGCATTTAATTAATATATCTGGCTGTACATATCAGGGGCTTGAGCTACTATCACTTTTTTCCTACATTGTCTATCTTCCCTCTTTCTAACACGTGTGGCCAGCCAGAAAGTGTGTTTTGTGGAATTAGCTTAAAGGATGATGGAGAATTAACATCTTGCCCCATCTCCCAGCAAAACGTCACAGTCATTTAAAATTAGTCATAAACCTCAGCAACAGTAGCACGTAGCCATTTAAAATCAGCCTTACAACTCTGTAGCATTAACATGCCAGTAGTTATTTTAAATTAGGTATAGGGTCCTGGAACACTAACAATGTGTAGTATTTAATATCAACCACTGATCTTTACAATGTTATAATATGTATTTCTTTAAACTCAACCAAAGAACGTTTGTATTAATGACAGAATGTATTTTAAAATTTAATTGTAGAGTATGTAATATTAACAGTGTATTTCTTTAAAATCAATCAAATAGTTGTGCACAATTAGGTAAAATATATACTTCTGTAAGATTGAAAATGTGTATTTTGATAAAATTAAAAAATGCACTTTTTTGAAACTTAGGAAAATTTTGGTATTCTTTAAAAAATCAAATGGTATTCTTTAAAAAAATAAAATGTGTAATCCTGGAAGGAAATATATATTTCTGTGAAAATAGAAAACAAATGTTATTTTTGCAAACTTCAAAGTATGTATTCCCATAAAAAAAAAGTATTTTCCAATAAGATTTTCAAAAATGTGTTCTTTTTGCAAAATACAAAATGTATATTTCTGCAAATTTAAAACATGTAATCTTGTAAAATTAAAACAGTGTATTTCTGTTAAAAAAGATTTTGTTGCATTAAACTTGATAAAACAAAGAAGTTTACCACATAAGTGAAGAAATATTAAAATTATTTTAAAAGTAATTTGTCATGCAAGTAAAGAAACTTTAACCTGTTAAATATTTTTCTGTACAAGAGAGCATGTTAATTTGCCAATCAGGTAAATAAACATTAATTTGCAAAAGTAATTTGGCCCACAAATAAACTACATTAAGCCTTCAAAGTAATTTGCCATACAAATAAGCTGATATTATTCCCTGAAAGTAATCTGCTATATATAAACATTATTTAATAATAATAGAAATATTAATCCCTTAATGCATTTTGTCATACAAATGTAAATCAAGTCATAAACTATTTGCCACATAAATATAAGCATTAAGCTCTTATAGTAATTTGCCATTAAATTTATAATGTGTCAAATCAACAAATACAATTTAAAATGTTAAAGAAATCTGCCATACAAATAAACAAGCTTAATACGGATTTATTCTTATCTGTAGCTGATCTAGATTCCATTTCACTTGGACTTTAAGGTAATACATTTTTCTTACATCTGAGCATGTCTTAAACTTTCACAGATAATTTGTGACTTGCATGTCATAAAAATAACTTACATATGAGCATGCCTTAAATTCCTACAGGTAACTCTTAACGTGATTTGTCATACAAATAACTTACAATTACATCTGAGCGTGTCTTAAACTCCCACAGGTAACTCTTAATGTGATTTGTCATACAAATAATTTACAATTACATCTGAGCGTGTCTTAAACTTCCACAGATAATTTGTGACTTGCATGTCATAAAAATAACTTACATCTGAACATGTCTTAAACTCCCACAGGTAACTCGTAAAGGTAACTTACATCTGAGCATGTCTTAAACTCCCACAGGAAAGAACCCGCTGAATCTGAGTCTGGTTCGTGCCATACACGGAGATCCACAGCACAGCACCGCCAAACACCAGCGCCCAGAAGCTGTGCCGTACGTTTGGATAAGGTCTAAAACTGAAACAGTATAATTAATTATCATATACCGTTAGTTAAACAGGTATGAAAAATAGTCCTCTTGTGTAGACAAAATTTTATTTATACAAAAATATCCAGGAATACAATTTTAAGTGTTAGTATATAAATTATTATTTTAAGATAGATTGAAATTTGGTTTTGAGCATGATGTGCTCATTATCTTTTTTTTTTTTTATGTCACCCTTGCCCGGTTTCCTTGTCGTTCAGTACCGTAGTATTTTTTCTAATGCATCGACATACACAAGCCAGCAGACACACGGGCCTTTGTGTCCATGGGGAAAGCTGGTGTGTTTGATGTAGAGAGAAAAACAGACGCAGAAAAAGAGAAAGATATAGAGAAAAAAGATTGAAAAAGATGGGATGGGAAAAAGAGAAAATGAGATAGAGAAAAAGAGAGATACAGCAAGAGAAAGAGAAATAAAAGTGCGAACAAAAGAGAAAATAGAGAAAGAAGAGAGATTCAGCAAGAGAAAGAGAAATAAAAGCGAGAACAAAAGAGAAAATAGAGAAAAAAAGAGATGGAGTAGAAAAGAAAAATATAAAAGAAAACGTTAGGTGACCGAAAATGAGAAAGAGAGAAATAAATAAAAGAGATAGGAATTACTGATGGAAGAGTGTTTGAGAGAAAGAGACAAAAGGAAAGATGGAAATGAAAAGAGAGGATAGGAGGAGTAGAGAGAGAGAAATATAGAGGTAAGGGAGAACGAAAAATTTGAGAGAGACGGAAGTTGTGTGTGTGTGTGTGTGGAGGGAGAAGAAATAAATGAATGAAAGAAGGGAATGGAAGAATGAGAAATGAAGAGAGAGAATTACAGAAAGGAGGCATTGCAAAAATAAGTTAACTACAAAGCAAACACCCCACAAAAATACATTTACTACAGCCTAAAATCTAATTTTCAGAATGAGAAAGCAGTATGAAACATAATCATCCCTGTGCCAGAGGTCACAGCAATGTATTAGCCAATGCGCTTATGCATTTTATTTCTACTGGCGAGCTGTCTTGTGGGCTATAGTATTTTCATAGTTTTATTTCTACTGGCGAGCTCTCTTGTGGGAATAATGTGATGTTATATAGCCTGTCTTGACTCTAGGGCACATTTTAAGGTTTCACTTCGAGTTTAAATTAATCAGCATGTTAATTATACTTGAATATAACGCCGTTTTCATTGTCTTTATCATTGTTATTAATAATCTCCTATTTAAAATTTTAAAATACGAGACTGTAAATTAAAATTGTGATTAAAACATAATATTTAAAGATGATTAAATTAAATTGCATGGTAAACAATTTGTCTATAATGAACACAATCTAACAAACCATTAGAAGATTTTCTGAAATAAGTGTATGATTTAGAAATTGTTAAAACTTCATTACTCGTCAAATTTCACTCTGCTATTGTTGCTAGCAATCTCCCAGGCAACAGAGAACCCTCCCAGCTCTATGCATCCCTGAATGAGAACTGCCATCAGACCGCCGATCATCATCCCCACTTGAAACGTGTCAGTCCACAGAACCGCTTTCATCCCACCCTGTCATTTAAAGCGACATCCGTCAAACTAACACAATGAGAATCATTTAAAAATGACATCCACCCATCTAACCTAGTGAAAACCACTTAATAATGGCACCCATCAAACATAATGAACACCACTTAAAATGCCACACATCCAATACAACGAAAACCAGTAAAAAATCGACATACATCCATCCAACATAAGGAAATAATTAAAAAAATTACTCCATCTAACATAAGAAAACTACTTAAAATGACATCCCGCTGTCCAACATAATGAAAGCCACTTAAAATTATGTCATCTAATTGAAAACCACTTAAAAGTTCATCTATCCATTCATCATAATTAAAATCACTTAAAAGCGACAACCACCCATCTAAATAAATGAAAACCGCATAAAACGACATCCACCCATCTAGCAAAATGAAAAAAACTTATAAACGACATCCACAATCCAACATAAAGAAAAAACCTTTAAAATGGCGTCCATCCACCCTTCCAATATAATGAAAAACCTTAAAAATTACATCTCTTTAACATAATAAAACCATTTAAAATGACACCCATCCAACGTAATGAAAGCCATTTAAATGCATCCATATAACATAATAAAACCGCTTAAAATGACATTCATACAACATAATGAAAACCATTTAGAAGCGGCATCCATCCAACATCACAAACCCCTTAAAAATGACATCCAATTAAATGATAAAACCTCTTAAAATGACACCACTTAAAATTACATCAATCTTACATAATGAAACCAACTTAAAATGCCATTCAACCGTTCGTCTTACGTAACCTAACCTAACCTATCTCTTTTTAAAAATCTGTCTATCTATCTAATGTGTGTATCAGTTATACCAGTAATATCAATACATAAAAAAATAGAATCATTCGCAATCGACAATAACTGAAATTTAAAAAAATGCTTCGGCTATTTTAAGTTAAATGTCTACTGATAATAACAAATCGAAGGAAAAACACACCAAACTTTTTATTCTTTAAGTTACTAATATAAATATTTAGCAAAAGTCTAAAGACACTTTTTATAGTAAGTGAAATGTTTTACAAACACAGATCTATTTTTGTTAGTTTAATCTTGCTCCTCTATAAGACAAAAGTTTTATAAGAACAAATATTTATTTTATAAAATCTGCACGAAGGTCACAGAAAGTCTTTCAATTAATTATTAACGAAATATCTTTTTCTTTTTTTTCGGGCAATGCTCTTTCTTGAATTAGGTGGGCTATAGATGGCAAAGCGGTTTCAGGTCAAGTGTTAATGTAACTATACCGACTTACCAGAACAGTGTAGAGCGTACAGACTGCTCCTACAGCAATTATCGAGCCCCACAGCGACACACCAATGACTGCAACATCAAGTAATTGTCAGTCATAGCATAAATTAGTTATGAGTTTTAGCCAAACGGCCTATAACCATCAAGTAAAAGAAGTACTGAACAAAACAAAACACAAAGGCTGTATGATTCATTAAAAGACATTAGAATGCTTGTAGTGAGATGTGTGCCTTTTCATGGGACGTACATTTGCACTAAAGCTCACTAGGTTATATTATCTAAAACAAAAATCTTCATCTTTTCAGTTCTAAGAGTACAGCTAGTTAAGGCACGATGTACTATTTTTGTTATCATTAATCCACTACTTCCTAGTTATATTTATTGTGGTAAAGGGTTCCTTTATTGTGGTGGGGCCATTCCTTAATGATTAACAAGTGGGACACAAAAGAGAACCTTTGAATGTAGATGAAATTAAACTTGACATGTCAGGAGAATGTTAGATTGAAGTATATATTTACAATATGATGACTACCTTTGGGTAGGGTGGGTGGAAGTGTGGAGAGGCCACCTTATTATTGACCCAGTCCGCATCAAGAAGTGTAGTATATTATGGATGGAATAATATATTCCTCAAAAATAAGGGCATTTCTTAAACTGAGAAATACTCATCACAGATAAATAGATTGTTAGTTAGTTAGTTAGTTAGATAGACTGATAGTTAGTTCGATAGATTGATAGTTAGTTAGACAGGTAGATAGATAGTGTGGCAGGGTAAATTTGCCTATCCCTATTTCAAAATTAAATTGTTATATAAATTGCAAAATTGTCAGAGTGACCCGACCTTGGGGACTCCTTATGATGGTATTTTTTGAAAGTGTCTGAGATGAAGTAAACGCTAGCGACAAGAATATTCTAGATTCACTAATGTAATGCAAACTGAGTAGAAGTTTTAAATTATCCAATGGTTATGATTTACGAGAACGAGACCAGCCAAAAGGGCTGAGATTAAAAAAAGTTGATTTTCTGTAGAAAAGTTTGCCCTCTAATCGCTTTGAATTTGAAGTGGCAAGTCGAAGGTCGGGTTTTAAAGGTGGCCTTTAGCTTGATGTGGCAAGTAGAAAGTCGGGTTTTAAAGGTGACCTTTAGCTTGATGTGAGCAAGTAGCTTTACAGTTGCCTATTTTTCATATGCATTATGAATCTCCTGGTTTACTGTTTGTAATCGCTATGATCCTGGGAGAGGCTGGAATGGTATGTAAGTGCAAGCAAACACTACACTCTACTGATGTGTGGTGGCAAGATTTGTTGACTACCTGAACAATTTCTAGTGTAGAGAAATTGTTGGACATCGCTACATTTATTGTTTTGTTTGAAAGCGTGTAACATGGCGAAAAGAAGTGTCCAGATTAACTCTAAGTAGCGGAACAGTGTTTTATTTACACATGAGTGACACTTATAGCTGACGAAATTGAACTGAACTATAAATTGTGACATTGTGGCAAAGTGTGGGAAGGACTATTAAGACCGCGCTGAATCAGGTTAGGTAGATTATTATTATTATTTATTTCTAATAACAGAAATAATTTCTGTTCTCTGATAAGACTAGTCTGTGATTTGTATTGACTCTATATATTGTTGAATTGTATTTATGTGTGGTTATAAAATTACCTGAACGTGGGTTCGTGGAAATATTGATGTCAATTACTCCATTTCATTGTATTTGTCATATGTATATTTGATTATTCATTTAATATATTTATTTTTAAATATATTCACCTTCTTATGCATATTGATAATCTTGTGTTGGAGAAGAAAGTGGGTGGATGGGGGCTCGCTAAATATTGATTTAAAACGGATTTGTCTTCTCCTTTAGTAATACGTTTTCCGCCTACAGAGATATTATGTGACGTGATCATTTATCTTTCATGTTGTGGAAGAGAGAAAACATTTAAAGCGCCCACATGTCCGCCAAGTGAGAGAGACGAATGGTGTCTGTTGGAGAATCATTAATAAAATAAATTAAGATTCTCACCACTTATAATTAGTTATGAAAGATTAATTAATAATAATAATCATTTTCATTAACTAAGTGGCATTAATGTCACAGATAGATAGTGTGAGAAAAGTAAGGGACATAAGATAGAGAGAACTAGAAAATGTTTAATAATGCACGTAAATGAGAGTAAAGAATAACTCTGGAACAATGATTTCACTGAAAACTAAGTAATAACTATAGGTCTATAGTCCACATATAGATATAAATATATTTTATTTACTTTTAAATAAAATGTAACGTTAACAAACATCTATATTCTTACCTGTGAAGCAAACACACAATTAAAAATAAATAGTATCTCTAGAGCAGGGGTAACCAACCTTTTTGATACTGAGAGCTACTTCATGGGTACTGAGTCAAATGAAGGGCTACCAGTTTGATACACTCTTCTAGTTTGCCTTTATACATTATTAATAATGCGAAGACAGAAAAGGCCTGCGGGCGACTCATGTGGTCTTTGCGGGCGACCTGGAGCCAGCGGGCACCATGTTGGTGACCCCTGCTCTAGAGTATTCTAAAATCATCAGATCGATGGCGTCATACAAGTGAAAAGTAAATAGTAACTATGAGAATATGAAGTTGCCATAGTGAAAAGTCAAATATTAGTTACTATGGGACTTTGACTTTGCACTAGTGACAAATGAAATAATAGAAACTATAGAACAACGGCTATGCAGTAAGGCTATTAAATAATAGGAACTATGACTGCACTAAGGCGAGTGAAATAATAGGAACTATTGGACTATGATTTTACACTAATGTGAGTGATATAATAGGAACTATAGGATATGACATTGCATAAAGCGAGTGAAATAACAGAACTATGACTTCTAAGACGTTGTACTAGCGGGAAGTGAAATAATAGGAACTATGACTTTGTACTAGCGGGGAGTGAAATAATAAGAACTATGACTTTGTACAAGCGGGGAGTGAAATAATAACTATGACTTTGTACTAGCGGGGAGTGAAATAATAAGAACTAAAAGAACTATTGTCTCACCAGCATTCAGTGCCAAGGATGGACCGTACAATACTATAGCCACGTAAATAATCTGAAATATAATATAGAAAAAATATAATAAAAACAGTACTATATCCATGTAAATAATATGAAAATTAATAAAGAAAAAATATAATAAAAACATTATTTTTTCAATGTAAATAATATGAAAATTAATAAAGAAAAATATAATGCTAACAATAGTATAACCATGTAAATAATCTGAAAAATAATAAAAATATATTAATCAATCCAAATAGTACAGTTGCAATTAGTCCATGTAAAACCATTGTTCCGTTTTTAAAAATATTAAATCTTTCTATTTTTGGAAAAAATGTGTACTTTCGTTTGCCATGTTTTTAATGTATATCATTAATTTCTATATTTTCAGATTACATGTACATTTTCTCACAATGTATGTATTTATTTATTTGCCGTATTATTTAAACCGTATTGTGTCGAAGTGTTTGCTTTCATTTATCATTTAAAAAACGCAAAGAAGAATTAAATTTTAACACAAAATGTATTCGTCATCATTTTAAATATAATATTTTATAATGTATATTTTTATTCATTTGTTATGTCTTGAACTACGTTTGCACACACAATATGCTTGCATTTATTTGCCATGTTTTAAAATTAAATTTGCACACAAAGTATGCTTGCATTTATTTGCCATGTTTTAAAACTAAGTTTGCACACAAAGTATGCTTGCATTTATTTGCCATGTTTT
The DNA here is from genome assembly GCA_028829895.1 of Sinotaia quadrata. Taxonomy (NCBI): domain Eukaryota; kingdom Metazoa; phylum Mollusca; class Gastropoda; order Architaenioglossa; family Viviparidae; genus Sinotaia; species Sinotaia quadrata. The sequence goes on from CM054182.1 coordinate 51,301,547, forward strand.
AAAACCAAGTTTGCACACAAAGTATGCTTGCATTTATTTGCCATGTTTTAAAACTAAGTTTGCACACAAAGTATGCTTGCATTTATTTGCCATGTTTTAAAATTAAGTTTGCACTCAAATAATAAACGTACTAATTGACTTTTTGTTTGTAAACAAAGTAGTGTGGCTTCATTTAGCCAGTTTTGTGAACAATGTAGTGTGGCTTCATTTAGCCAATTTTGTGAACAATGTAGTGTGGCTTCATTTAGCCAGTTTTGTAAACAAAGTAGTGTGGCTTCATTTAGCCAGTTTTGTAAACAAAGTAGTGTGGCTTCATTTAGCCAGTTTTGTGAACAATGTAGTGTGGCTTCATTTAGCCAGTTTTGTGAACAATGTAGTGTGGCTTCATTTAGCCAGTTTTGTAAACAAAGTAGTGTGGCTTCATTTAGCCAGTTTTGTGAATAATGTTTGACACTACATAGTTCTTATGTCTTTGAGATAATGTTTTTTTCTCTCTCAATTTGCAAGAGTTAAACAGACGAAAAATATTCCCCGTCGCTATTAAAATAATTAAATGAACCATTTTGTCAGTGTGAAAAAAACATTCAAAAAGCAAAAACCAATTATTTGTTCACTGTTGCACACACAACTTAAAGGTACTCAACTTAAAGGTACTCAACTTAAAGGTACTCAACTTAAAGGTACTCAACTAACAGAACGAACCGTCTGAAGCTTTCTTGAAAGTGAAATAATGAATGACTATAATGAAAACTGTTTCATCTTCTTAATTCTGTTGTCACTTTAAAATTGACATTAATCTCCAAAATGAAACCCCGGACGTGTTTAAAGAAAACGAAGGAATATGCATTGTGATGGTTTTCCTATAACGCCTTTACTAGTCCATATTTAGTATGGAGGTAAATTCTCTACTAACATTGTGATGATTTTCCGATAACGCCTTTACTAGTCCATATTTAGTATGGAGGTAAATTCTCTACTAACATTGTGATGGTTTTCCTATAACGCCTTTACTAGTCCATATTTAGTATGGAGGTAAATTCTCTACTAACATTGTGATGATTTTCCGATAACGCCTTTACTAGTCCATATTTAGTATGGAGGTAAATTCTCTACTAACATTGTGATGGTTTTCCTATAACGCCTTTACTAGTCCATATTTAGTATGGAGGTAAATTCTCTACCAACATTGTGATGATTTTCCGATAACGCCTTTACTAGTCCATATTTAGTATGGAGGTAAATTCTATACTAACATGGACTTAATACTGTCTGGGATCCCAGGAAAACTAGCTATCAAAATAGCGCTGGAAATTTAGAAGATTGGTAAGATCTGGGCTTTGAAATAGTCATAAATTCTATTGGTCCGTTTGTGCATAACACATACAGTAATGAGTTTTATGATAGACTCTTCTCTATTTTAATAATTATGCTGTGAACTGTAAGATTTTATTTAAAGAAAAGAATTTGTAGATTTTTGTTTCTATAATTATATACATATTTAAAAATCTTGAGTGTATAAAATACAAGATTATATTTTTTTGCCCAACTGTGTGCTTAACTTCTATCTACCTCATTTATTTTTATTTTGTCCGAAAACCACTTCATACCCTCTTCAAAACCACTTCAATCCCACTTCAAAACCACTCCAAACACACTTCAAAACAACTTAAAATTCCACTCCAAACACACTTCAGACCGCTGGTAATATTTTCTAGTTCTGCACGACGCGATATGTTTAATGAAGTTGAAATTAAAAAAAATATGTCGCCTGCCTTAGGGGCCTTCTTGTCAGATTTCCTATTGCACTTTAGATTGATAATGATAACCTCTGTAATGCCCGCGCTCTCCTCATGACAATACTTTTAGTCACGACTCGCTGGTTGTACCAAGATTAGTGAACTTGTGACAAATGAAACGCATTTGTCCTAAAATACGTGACATTTTATGATTATTATAAATTAAATAAAAAAGTAAATAATGGATAGCATAACTCTTTAGTCATTGTTCTTTGTTACAGATAATTACAAAAAATAAAAAGTCAAGGACAACAGTTAAAACTAGTCCCCAAAATAACAAAACCTAATCCAGAATATAATCACAAACAAAAAATAATTTCCAACAAAATATTTTTTTTAATCCCAAACAGATCATAAATACAACAATCAAAACTTAACTACAAACAAACAACACTTAATCCCAGACATATATAATACTAAACCAGGGGCGGGCAAACTTTTGAGACCGAGGGCCAGATAAAACTGTTGGAACAGTTCGCGGGCCGGATAGACGACCAAATATCACAAGTCCAGCAAGTTCAGAATATAAAATGAGAACAAAAGTAATTTAAAAAAAACTAACTCTGTTTCAATGAAAGATTAATGAGATGGATGGTGTTGCTTACAATAAATAAATTATTCAATATCTGGCTGAACTGATAAGGTTGACAAGCGAAGAATGTCATTTAGATGACGGTCAGAGAGTTGAGAGCGAAGGCGACTCTTTGTATATTTCATCTTTGAGAACAGTTGTTCACAGCAAAATGTGCCTCCGAACATAGCTACAATGCGCTGAGCATGTTTAATAAAATGTGGAAACTTGCCTGATGGTAGGATGACATCACGAAAAAAAGAAAGAGGAGAAGAAGTGCGGAACTTTGCTTTTAACTCATTCTTTGAGCAAGGAGTAGTGAAACTTCATAACTGGCATGTGTCACTTTTTCATGCACAGATGTTTGCTTATGAAACATCAAACTGCTTTTCTCTATATTGCCTGTGAGTTTAGCAATAGTAGTATTTTTCTCAGAGGCAGACATTAAACCAAATTTCAAAGTTAAGTGTACTGTTTCCCAGTGACAGCGCACATTAAACTCTTTGAAGACAGCAACAGTTTTCAAACAGATCAGACACTGAGCTTGTCCAAATCGTTCTATGAAAAAGTACTTCTCGTCCACTCAGAGTTAAATGTCCGACTTTCCATATCCACTTTAAATTTTTTAGGATGCTGGGGTTGCAGACATGATTGTGGGGATGGGGGAATAGTGGCAAAGAAATAGCAGAAATGCAACAACCAGTTCGGTTGTGATGGCAGAAGACTGCGAGTTTCAAATTCGCACACCTCTGTTCACCTCCAGCCCTCCTTCCTCTCACCAATTGTAGCGGTGAAGGTCAGGTCACGAATGAGGCAGAGTACAAATGCTGACATACATTATTATTGTAGATCTATCCTAGGCCTAGGAGAGTTCAAAAGTCAATGATCTATAAGGAGATGCTAGTGTAATATATATAAACAGCAGGCATAAATTGTACATGTGCACACGATTCTGTGTGAGTAATTCAAACTGTTAAAATTACATGTAGTCTTTAGACTAGTTTAGCCTTGGCTCTTTGACAGCGTATAACAATGCCCAATTGTTTTAGTGACTTTTGTTTTGCGGGCCAAAAGCAATAAGTGTGAATGGCTTGGCGGGCCAAAAGCAATAAGTGTGAATGGCTTGGCGGGCCAAAAGCAATAAGTGTGAATGGCTTTGCGGGCCAAAAGCAATAAGTGTGAATAGCTTGGCGGGCCAAAAGCAATAACTGTGAATAGCTTGGCGGGCCAAAAGCAATGTTAACTGTGAATAGCTTGGCGGGCCAACAAAAAATGCTTCGCGTGCCAGTTTGGCCCGCGGGCCAGAGTTTGCCCGCCCCTGTACTAAACAAACAAAACCTCATTCCCAAGAAACAAAATCTAATCTTAAACAAACAAAAATCTTATTCCAGACAAACAATGCCAAGAAAGACAATCCACAAACCATTTGCAAGGAAAAGACGCAAGTACCCAGTGTACGCACACCTTTGCTGAACCGTTTCTCCAAGTACTGTAAAATAATAAATCATAATTAAAGAATAATAAACGAGTACACACATGTATAAATCATATCAGTTATGATATTTTGCACTTAGGCTTTATTTGTAATTTTTAAAAATTGTCATAATTTTCAACTAGATCTGTTGACAACATGGCAAACAATCTGTCAATTTTCGGCAATTTCCATGAAGTTTGGTAAGTTTGTCCGGTAATTAGTCTACTTTGAGCAATTCTCATGCAATTACCATGGTCATACTATCAGGGGAGTCATCTTTAGATCGTCACTTAAATTAGGTCTCATACTGTTAATTACGGTACATAATCAGCCAAATTAGGCCTCATACTGTTAATTACGGTACATAATCAGTCACATAAGGCCTCATACAGTTAGGCAGGGTATATTATCAGTCACATCAGGCCTCATACATTTAGTTACGGTACATAATCAGCCAAACTAGGCCTCATAAAGTTAGGTCAAATTAAGCA